>CM076584.1:1640313912-1640417904 GCA_034641835.2 Pinus albicaulis
TCTTTTCACTAAGCTCCTCATCTTGTTGCAATCTCAACATCCACTTGGTATACGGGGTCAAGGCCGCGATTTTCATAGAATGTGAGATCTTGAATTTACATGTCGACATCGAACTCCTCGACAAAACCCAGCCTCTAGAGCAGTGCTTAGTACAACTAGAGTTCGTCGTTGAAAATCAATGATAGTTGCTCTAGCACAACGAGGCCCTTAAAAAGCGAGTGAAAGCATCATTCGATAGCAACATCACCCCTCGATAATTTTCCGAGGAAGAGTTAGTCCTCCGCTACGATGTCGCAAAAGAAGCCCCAGGTCCAAGAAAGTTCAAAACCTTGTGGAAAGGACCCTATATCATAAAACATTGTCTCCTAAAGGGGGCATACATCTTGACAGAACTTGACGGAACATGCCTGAGCAACCTCGTTAACGGTGTTTACCTCAAGAAATTCTATCCATAAGGGCCAAGAGGGCTCAACCTTAGAGTTAACATACACATACCAAAACTTTATCACGGACTTGTTACAAAAAGCGCTCTAGTGTCACAAATGGATTTTCAACCCAACCATTACTTTGGATTCGTTGATGGAGCATCACGATCGTTTCAAAATTTAGCAGTGGCCGCCTGGGTCATCTACCACCCTGACCTATTTCCATTCTTCACCAATGGAGTATGCATCGGATCAGCGACAAACAATCAGGAAAAATATGATGTCATCATTGGGCTCATGTATGACACCTTCAATCAAGGCATTCGCCACCTGCATATCTACCTTAATTCCCAGTTAGTGGTTTCACAGTTAAACCAAGAGTTTGAGTTAAGGGATTCACATTTGTTTAGAAAATATTTGCGCGCAAAAATATTAAGCTATCAATTTGATCACATTACATTCACACATGTGCCAGGAAATCAAAACTAGACAGCAGATTGCATAGCTAACCACATCCTAAGCTGGAATGCATCTCAGATAAACCATTATACATAAAAAAAAAACATAAAAACCTATATATCCACCAGAAATACACATCATCCTTAAAAACATATAAACAGTAGACACACCTTATAGAGCCACAAAAAATACATCCCTCATATATATATTCCAAAAAATGTATGTCTGAGTACAAATGATGAGTCATGTATATGACCCATAAGTCAACCAAAAATACATATACACAAGTCCTCAAAAATAAGGGAAGCGTCTTCATAACGGGTGCTTTCCCTATGTATAAAAAAGTCTCTAGGACTGTGCCCCTGCAGGTTGGGCACCTGGACCCACTGCTGCTCTTGGTGCTAGTACAGGGGCATCTGTCAAAACTGAGGTTGCCACACAGTGTAGAGTCGATTTATAGCCCCTCTCTCAAGCCATCAATGTATCTAACCAGACATCGTCCAAATCATTCAAAAACCCATGGGTAGGCATACCCTGGGTCATTCGTTCCACGCAGCCCCATGCATCCTCCAAGTTAGAGGCCCAGACCTCTAAGGAAACCATTTGCTCTGCCATGCGAGCCTCTGTCGAGTCAGCTAGAGCGATCGCTGCAGAAAACTTAGTAGCAATAAAACATCTACCCTCTCCATACGGGCCAGCCCCAACACCAGGAGTTGCACCCTGGGGCTGCTCTAGACCTCCTCCCTACCCCCAGGATGGGAGCGGAGCCCCTCGAACCCTTCGGGGTGGATGGTGTCCTACCAACCGAGTTATAGGACACCCAACCTCGCCAACATTTGCAAGAGTAACAAAGCTATGTTAGTATCATCATAATACACATATAAACCATAAACACTCAATAAATGCAAAATAAAACAAATATCATACCTGCTGGTCCCCATACATATCCAGTAGGAAGACCCATATCTGGGTCCCCTCGGAAGTCCATCCCATCATATGGATAGGGGAGTAACATCTGAGGGCTGGCCTCAAACCAAGCCTCGGTGGTGGCATTCCAATAATGCCCCACCGCGAGGAATAATTGGAGCCCACCTCCTCATGCGAGGGTCCCAACGACCCCCCCACAGGCACAGCCATCAGAGGTTGAACTAGCACCACCCTCTCGTACATGATGCTACAGAGGATGCTAGCATAATTAAATAGCTTAGATCCATCACGGGCCTTTTCTAGTTGGGCCACCATCCTATCATAGAAATGATGGGCAAAACCAAAGAATTGTCCAGCCCTCAGACGGTGCAAGACACCTAGCTACGGCCCCAACGCCCTATGTGGCGATGATGACCTTTTCAGGCGCATAATCATTTTCAAAGCACATCACTCGGCCAAATCTATCACTAACTCTATCAGAATTCACCCCTCCATGAGAGGTGCCCTGCCACAATGAATCTCAGCAAATCGTCGAACATCGACCCTCCCAGGGGGAAGTGGATAAGGTAGCACCTCACCCTGAGGCAGTATTCTTGTCACAAAGTATATATCCGTCTTCAGATGGATATTCAAGTCACATCCTCTTAGCACCATAAATCTATGCTACATGTTCCAGCAATGGACCAGGTAGCATAGTAACCGACTGTGCGAACATAGAAGGTCATTCTCAAGAAACTTGAGAAGACCTTATCACGCCAACTTCTGGCAGGCATTTTCATATCGTGCCATAGCTATCCAGAGGTTAGTCCAGTCTCTCTCCCTCCACAGCATCATATCACTGAGCAGACACACATCAGTGACATCAAAAACACCAAAAAATTGAAAAATTTCCCTAAAATTTTCCAAAAATATATTTTGCCTTTCAGTGTGCCTATATCTCATACAGAGATGGAGGATGCATGCACAAATCCATGACATGTGCAAAATTTTCACTCAAAACCTTAGTTTTGCGCAAAAATTTCGTGCCTGTACCTTGATTTCCCGCGTGGTCAAGGTAAAAATTTGCTTGGGTTCCGTACAAACTGTTATAGGTCAATTTGGGCATCATCCCCCATGACCCGGTCAAACTGGACATCATCCCCAGGACAAATGAAATAGGGTCTATCATCCCCTTATATTTCAGTTGTTATATGCTCTAAGAGAAGAAAAATTCATTCATGGCTTATATTGTGATATTTCCAAGGTTTGAAGTATATATTATATCACTTATTGACTCACCAACGCAGCCTCTAGAGGGACTAACTACATTGCAGTGCCAAATCCTCCATTCAAGGGTGCACTACAGTGCACTTCTCGAAATTCAAGAGTGCGTTGGTCACCTGGGAGAGTAATTCTCATTGTTCCAGGAATCTCCACATGGCTAGTGCCTTCTAGAAGAGTCCATATGTGTCAAAATTTGAATCCAAGTGTCCATCTAACACCTCTGAAGTTGGGAACATGTCTTTCCTATTATTAGAAAGTCATTCATTGAGAAACTACCATCAGTTTCCCTATAAATTGAGCACTCATTCTAGTGCTAGAGAAGGAAATATTTGGTAAAGTTATGATGTTAGATTCTCATTTGAGAGAGTGAAAGTACTGATATGATGCTGGTATGATGTTGGATGTGATGAGGCTGGGATGAAGCTGGAGCTGGTTGGCAACAAATCGATTATTGGTTATAACCTCCCCCTTATACTCTTTAATAAAGATTGTTGTTCATTTTCCCATACATATGTCTCTATTTTTGTGCAATGGACTCTTGAATGATATATGTATTTCATATCTAATCGATTTGATTGAGTAAGATAAGTAGATATCTGTATATTTCATGTTGTTTTTTGTTCTATGTTTGTGTTTGCAGGAATCGATCTGGCGATTTGAGTTGGATTGAGAGTGACACCAATAGCGACAGAAGGAGAAGGAGAAGTGATTAAATCAAAAGTAGGATCTTTCACCATTCTGTATATCTTCTTCTTTTAGAGAAAGTGATAGTAATTCTTTCCTATGTTGTTCCAAGTGACTAGCACCACACTTAGGTAATTTGGTTTATCCATTGATCACAATTTCGCATAACAAATTGGTGACTCCACCAGGGAGTATCCTATCATTCATGGTGTTTTTTCCTTTTTTTATCCTCATCAGTAGCATATACTTTCAGTTATTATATATTTGAAAGAAATAATTTCATTAGAAGTGTGTTCTTCTGCTTGTTTTTTCAATCCCCGTTGCCGCCAACGCATTGTTTGTCAAGACACAGTGCACTATCTCCCACTCAGGAGTGCTATGTAATGCATTGTCTCCCCTTAAAGACTACATTGGCCCCTCAACCAACCAAATTCCATTTAAATTTGTCATTTCTATCATTCTCATCCATTCTTTTTTTGTATTCATAGATGTTTGATACCTCTTAGAGACTAGTAAAATTTCCTGATGCTTCCTCCTTTGAAAAGCAAATTTGTTCAATGTCTCTTTAGTGTTTTTATTTATCATTAGAAAATAAAATTCAAAGTATTTCATTTATGCATTAGATCAATTTGTTTTCGTAAAGGAAATTTTTGTTGCATTCCTCGTTTCCTATAGGAAAAAATGTATTCCCATTCTTCATTTTTCCTAAAAGAGAAATTGTTGTTTCATTCCTCGTTTCTCAAATAAAAAAACACTTATTTTATTGATTAATTCATATAGTTTCCTTTAATGCATTCACATTAAGGGAGCTGAAAAGAAAAACATGCATGTGCAGATAGTGAATTTTGTGTGTTGCATAGGAACAAGTTAGGAAAGCTGCATTTTAGTTTGTGCTCTTTGTTATTTGCTCTAAAACTGATTGCTCTTTCCCCTAGTAGCTAGGATTTTCATTGAAAAACTAAATTGAAAAGTTTTCATATCATTTAGTTTGAATTTTTAGGAATTTCCATCACATCACGCGGTAAACCTCAAAGATAAAATTTTAAACAATATCAACATAAAATTTACATCAATTTACCTACGAAAGCAATGGAACATTAACGATAACATTTAGAAGGTCTAGGCTAGAGACGTGTTCTGGCGTCATTAAACATATCATTTGTCACTAACTTGTTTGCAATATATTCCGAGTGTGATACCTCACTCCATGTACATAAGTATATTGGAGCTCTTCCATGTACCTTCAGGTATAGAGGGCGATGTTCTAGTACGATAAGTATAAGGGGGTGATCTCATTGTGAAGTTTCTCATTAGACAGTGCTAATACGGACTTCGGCCTCCACATACCTTTAGGTATATTTAGGAGAACAACTTTATGTTTCTATCCATCCATAGGTAATCGAGTCATCCACCTTGTAACTTGTGATACACCCAACACAGCATTCGGGGAGATTGTCTGCCCATACTTCTTGGTTTGCTAGGAGGTATTCTGTAGTTCACAATTACTTGGTAAACCTTTTGCCTCGAATTACCATTTTATTTTGTTTATTTGTTTTTGGTCACAAAATAAATCAGTCATCGTGGAAGAAGAACATCCCTTTCTGCGTCGTTCGTGTAGAATAGCACTTAAACCACCTTTACCACCGGAAGCCATTTTTGGCAGGTGAAGGCGACATCATTCTACCGAAACTAGTATTATCAGTACCTTTGGTGCGAAATCATCCTCACATATACCGGAGTCATCTCGATTTGTTTCTACAAATCTTGGTTCATATACTATTGTCAAGACTGAGTCCTCATAGCTACATGTGGTCACTATCCATCCAATCAGTGAGACCATACCTCCCGAACCTGACATTGTTCAACTGGAAGTTGATCTAGATCTTGTCATTCTTTTCCCAGAACATCTAAATCCCGAAGTCGAACAACCAAAATTTGTTCTTGTATTGGTTACCCTGCAATCTATTGTAGCTATTGACTCTCCCATATCGCGCAGTCAGCCACCTGAAATATACTTCGGGCCTCATGGAGAAATCCTTTCACCTGGTTTGATTTCAATTGAAGAATTAATTCCACAAGACGAAATTCCTTTGACTCCAACTCATTTTGGATCATAGCTTTATCTTTACGAGACTTTTCCTCAATCACCTCACACTGCTTTCTTTGATCATGTGTCTATTCGAGTTCCCGTAGATCCTGTAAGGTATACATTGGGTCGTATAATTATTCTTGAGCCAACATCTTTGGTTGTACCATCTATTCCAGTTGTGACAGCACCTTCTCTTGCTACCCTGTCAATGTTCACAACTTCACCAGAGTCACATCTATATCGTAGCCCTTCCATCCCACCTAGTTACCAATATTTATCTGGAACCTTCTGTAGTGCATCCTCAATCCCATGGACTTCACCAATGTCATCATCTGGTATTCTATCTGGTACATATCTAATGATTACTAAATGGATTGATCCTATATATGCATCATCAAGGCAATATCAAGCTGGTCCATCTGGGTATATTCCCTCTAATACAATTTCAACTGAACTCCTGGCATTTGGAGAACAATAATTTCCATATTATCATACTCCTCATGCTAGGGGGCAACCTATGGTCACCCATTTTAACAGTACAACTCTGTTGTTATTTGGTCATCCTAATGTTGGAATGACTGTTTGTCAATGGCAGCCCACTCTACCCATCCAACCAAAAACGATTTTGCAATCATATCAACCGATTCAACCTGTTGCACCCACATCTAATCCACTTGTTAATACATCTTTACCCTTGTTACAGGCTCAAACTGTTGTACCTCAACCATCTCTAGCTGGTCCTTCCACCCAATACCCTCAACTATTGGGCCCTCAGACTCCAAATCCTTCTGTTTTTTTAACACAACCACCTATATCCGAAATTATTTATTCACAAGTTGTATTACCATATTATGGGATGTCGAATCCGCAACCGGGTTATACATATTCACAACCGAATCCAAGCTATTCTAGTTTGGGTTATAATCTTGGTAGACATGGCACCTTGGCAGCCACAAGCGCAAATGAAAAAACCCTCATTTCAACAAGTAGTGTACCTAGCTTTTGGTAAACAGAATCCTCAAGCGTTTTCTTATCAAAACAACCCCTATCTGGGTTACCAGCAACAAATTCCTTATTTTGGTGCTCAAAGGCCTGTTGCCCAAGAAATTCTATCATACCCTAGATATGCTCAACCCAACTTAAATCGATAGTTTCCCTTTGTTGCAACTTTATAATTACCTGATTTAAACCAGCTTACATATGATGAAATCAACTATGCTCCTTGGCGGTCGATGATACCTCATAAATTACCCTCGGATATTCCTAACTTCAACGAAAACCATGGGGAAGACCTATTGATGCATGTTATGACTTATCATTTGTGGTGTTCATATAACTCCCTAAATTATGACTCCGTTCGACTATGTCTTTTCCAGTGTACGCTCATTGATCTGGCCACGAAATGGTACATTGACTTACCAAGAGCTTCATTTGATAATTTCACTACCCTAGATAATGTCTTTTTGACCCACTTCTAGTTACCCTACGATATGAAACTGGAATGGAACTCTTGACCAATTTTAAACAGGCTGATGCTACTCACATTTCTAATCATACTCATGAGTGGTGTCGTCATCGTAGAATGGTCAAGACATTCGTTCTTGATCAGCACCTTGTTGAGTGGTTCATTAAGTCCTTTTTACCATTTATAACTAAGGATGTGGCTAAGGGTGGCATCTTCACTGAAGAGTAGGTCATTTCTCGTGCCCAATACTTAGATTTGATTTATACTCAGTTTGGCATGCTCTACGAGAAAATTCCCAACGCGCCGAGATCTAATTTTATTGTTCCTCCTCCATCTAATGACTCTCATGTCGATGAAGGTATGGTCGGTACTGCAAGCACGCATCACTCTACTACATCTGATCCTGCACCTTCTTCCGAAATTCATGTCGTGTCATCTGACAAAGGCAAAAGTGACAAGCAACCCACAAGTAAGAAAAATGGGAAATCAAAGAAAAAGAAAACTGCTACCCCACAAGAACGATCATCTGATCAACAAACTGGAAATTGGAAACCTCGTTACCCTTGCATAATCTGTAATGAGGAGCACTTTTTTCGAGACTATCCTCGCCAAAGTCTCAAAATTTATTAAGACCTCGCATGCATCTGTTGTGTTGACATATCCATTTCTGATTCTAGACACAAATTTGGTTGCTATGGATCCAGCTTCTAGTTCCCAAGTGCTTATGCTATCTATCACAAAGCTAACAATTGATGTTTTGGTGTCAACGCATAATAAATATTACGGTAGTCAAGCTACTGATCAACCTACTACATTGACAATGAATCTATCTACGGAATCTATTCCTGAGTTAACAATAAAGCCACCGAAGGGAGTCGTCCATCAATCGGCATTCAATCCTTGAGCCCGAGCTACTCAAAATTATAATATAGTTGAATATTTGGCTCAATCCCCTTTAGCTATGTCGACGCTTGATGTACTTCAAAATTTTCCCTCCCAGAAACAAGCTTTGTTGTTGGCAATTGGTGGAATCGATTTGACAGATTCCAATCTTGTAGTCTTTAATCATACGGGCTATGTGCCGAAATTACTAGTAGAATTGGCATTCTCCATTCAAGTAAATGTTCTCAATACCTCGTTCATCATACTATTATTGATGGGGGAGCATCTATGTGCATTATGTCTCTAAACTGTTGGAAGTCACTTCGCAAGTTGTGCCTATCCCAATCGCCTAAGACGTTGAAAGTTTTCAACGAACATACATATAAGCCTTGTTGCATCATCAATAACCTACATATTGAACTAGGGGGGAAAACAGTAAATGTTGAAGTTCAGGTCGTTGACGTACCCCTTGACTACAACATTTTACTCGGAAGGTCATATTTATATGCTGCAACTGTGATCGTCTCTACATATTTTAGAATGATCGCCTTTCCACATAAAGGTGTTTTTATTCATCCATAATTTTCACTATCTAAAGATGACTAAGTATCGATTCTAGATTTCTAGAAACAAAGTTCATGAACATTGTGAGTTCTAGAAATCTCACGGCCTTCATTATCCTTAGGATACATTTTCACTATTTCATCATTCCATCATGCCAAGCTCAGCTCACCCATCCCAGAAGACCCATCATCGGCTCATGTCACTCATTATCACTATGTTTCGCCACCTTTGGCCTCAACCCTCTATTTTTTTTTTGCCTAAACTCCTCCATTTTCTATCTAGGGTTTTTAAGGGAATTTCTCTTGGTTTCATGACCTCCGTGATTAAATCATCTGAAGGATTATATTCTGATGCTCTTACACCTCTTCCTATCCTTAATATACCTTCATAAACACTTCCCATCACTCCTATCCCTCAAAATCATCATTTTCC
Source organism: Pinus albicaulis (assembly GCA_034641835.2). NCBI lineage: Eukaryota > Viridiplantae > Streptophyta > Pinopsida > Pinales > Pinaceae > Pinus > Pinus albicaulis. The sequence continues at coordinate 1,640,323,103 of CM076584.1, forward strand.
TACAAAACCTAGTCTATTGCCACAATTTGACACTTTTTGAGACTAGGCCTATGTTTTGACATTTTGGACCCCTTCCCCTCACTCAATTCTTGAAATTATACTTTCCCCTACTACCTAACATCTATCCCTATCCCCCAAAATTTCCCCAAGAATTTAGACAACCTTTAACCCCTTCATTCCCCTCCCTCTGCAAGGCGGTCCTAAAAACCCATACACCAAACCCTAATTTCATCTTCCAACTAAGCTAGGGTTTGATATAAAAAGGAGGCATAAGAGAAAATGATTCATTTGATAGATCATGTAAGCAATAATAAGTCTATACCATCTCATAAAAATCATGCCTCCATCATTTTCTAAGAATTCATTCCAAGAGACAAGCCATGTGTCACAGCTAGGGAAAGTTTTGCTTCAAATTGTGTTTCTGACTAAACAGAGATGAATTTGGAAAAAGTAAGAGATTTTTTTGTCCATAATAGGGAAAATAAGAAAAACCTCCATCATTTTTTACACAGGTTTCATGGTTTGAGATCAATGTCAAAAATACAGGTGTCACGGGAGAAATTCTACACTTATAGAGTGACCTTGGGAAACTCAGTTTTTCTCATAGCTGGATTGTCCAAATGACTTTCTTAATAAGTAAAATGACAAATATACTTCAATATATTTCCAATGGGCTATCATGAGCTCAATTTTGAATTGAGGAAGTCATATGAAAGTGGTCTGCACCAGCACTCTGCATTTCTGCACCAGCATTCAACACTTTTTGACCAGTGTTGGGAGAATCAGTTTTTGGACAAGTAAATGAAATTCAATCAAGAAAAAAATTGTATATTTAGAAATTATACTCAACCTTATTTCCAATGAGCTATCATGAGCTCAATTTAGAGTTGTGGAAGGCCTCCAAAAGTTGTCTGCACCAGCACTCTGCATTTCTGCACCAGCACTCAGCACTTTTTGACTAGTAATGGGAAAATAAACTTTTGACAAGGAAAATAAACTTCAATAAAGAAAAAAATTGTATATTTGAAAATTAGACAAGTCAATATTTCCAACGAGCTATCACAGAGCTAATTATGACACTGGGAAGGCCTCCAAATGCCCTCTGAAAAATGGCAGTTCACACAGGAGAAGTTTTTATGTTTTTGAAATTTTGAGGCCCTGAAGCGCAGCACCCTAGGCGCTATGCCCTTTTTTGGGGCATCCTCAGCTGATAAAATTTAAATTTTGGGGTTTTTCATGTCACAAGTAGTCTACCCACAAAATTTCAGGTCAATTGGATCATTTTTTCCCCCTAGAAAGGTCATAAAACACATCAAAAATGACCTTTCTGCCTCCTTTTTAGGCCTGGCAGTGCGCACTGAGCAGTCATGGGAGATTGGATTTTTTAGTAGGTAAATCGAATACATTCAGCACAACTCAAGTATTTCTGGAAATTATACTCTTCAAGATTTCCAACGAGCCATCACGGGGCCAAATACGACATCGGGAAGTGGTCCAACACTTGGTTTCAAAACAACCTATTTTCTGCAAAAGTGGCGCTGCGCTCCTGGACTGTCTTTTGCCAAAAATTCAACAAAACACACAAATTTATGGCAAGATGATTTTTTAATATTTTCTTGGGAAAATCACTCCTAATTTGATTTGGGAGTTATGTTTTGGTGTTTTTCATTTATTATCTTATCTCTTATGTGTCTTCGGCCTTGCATGGTCATTAAGCACATTTATGGCTAAATTAGGGTTTCTGGAAGCCTCTTAGGGTTTCCATCTCTTCATTTGCTCCATAAATAGAGCATGAGGTCTTATGTATTTTTTTGGATTTTGATAACTTATGCTAAAGCAATACATAGTCCCTTGAAGCCTTTGATGAGAAATTGATGTCTTGGAGCTTATGCTTGATCTAATTTGCTTGTTGATCGAGCAAGACTATTTGCAGGATCCATAGGCCTGGTTGATGGTGAAGTTTTCTCTTGTTAATGTTTTCTAAATTTCTCATATGTTACAGTAGGACAAAAAATTTAGACTAAGATATGTTTGTTAATGGCACCTTAGATCTGTTTGTTTCCTTCACTGCCTTAATGTTTTCTACTGCTGAGATATGTTAGGGAATTCATCCTCTTGCTCTCTAAGAAGTTTTTGGCTTGTCCATTTATTGAATGATTTAGATCAGTTAGTATAAATTATGATTTATGGTTAGCCCTGCATATTGATACCACTGAAATACTCTGTTCTTGGGATCATCTTTTGATGCAGCTTTTCCTATATTTTGTCAAAGAAGTTTGTTTTAACCATACTCTTTGCCTTTACTTAGCTAAACTTGTTTCAAGGAACTTTCATAGTTGTAAATGTGGATGTTAGGGTTTTCTCTCCTTCTATGTTTATAGTTATTTGTGCATCTTAAATGTTTTTCTGCTCTTGATGATAAAACCCATGAAAAATTAAATAGGTTTTTTTCCTTTCTATGTTTTATCTGAATGTTGTCTTGGTTGATTATCTGCTTTCAGTCTAAAATCAAATGGATTAGGTTTTGCTTAAGCCTTTGACTCTCTTGCTATGCTTATAAATCTTCTAACTCCCTCAGTTTACAAGTATATAAAGGATTTTGTTTCTGCCCTTTATTAGCTTGTTGTTCTCAAGTTTAATGTCCATCTCATGATCCTTTCACAACCTTAAAGATCCACCAACCAAGTTAAAATTTCCATGCAGATGTTCTTGAAACCATTGATGAACTCATCATGACCTTGTTTGACTCCATTTCCCAATGACTTAACAATCTTCCTTGTTTTCTATCTAAATCTATCTAAGCATCATACCCAACCAAAAACAATCAAAATACCCTGCACTTAACATCTAGCCTAAAATAAACCCAAATCAGCAAACAAGTTCACATCTTTTCACCTACTAGAGATGTTAGTATGAATATTTCGTCGTAAAAGACCACTTTAGCTACGCATAACAAATATCCTAACATCAATTATGGCTGCCAAATATCTTTAAATCTGCAATCAGGTGATCTAAATAATGCTGCACAAATCCAGATCTAAGCATAAAAGACATTAAGCAGATAAAATAAAATGAGGCTCCATGCATCCAATAGACAAGACAAGAACGATGTATTTGAAAGAATTTTTATATTATATTGAAAAGGGGCACCTGAGAGGAAAACAAGAAAGGCGTTTTCTGGTTCTCCTCAATGGGATGGGTTCTTGATAGTCCTTAGCATTTTAGATCTAGAATCTCTCTCTCTTGTTGGTATAGAAAACCCAGACAAACACAGAACTCAATGGGAGCTCACAAGGCAAAAATGGAGAAGATGTGACCAAGTGTATAGATCCAGAGGTGATCTTTAGGCAACAAAAGGTGACTAATGGATGGGGAAAACTCTTCTATTTATAACAAAACATTAGGGCGATCTAGAAACTTGGTGCATGAATAAAATATTATTAATCAAATTCTAGAACCACCCTTTAGGAATATTTTATTATATTTGTTGGAGGGAAAAGGATTTTTGACTTGGGTCAATTCCTTTATTTATAAATAATAAATAAATAAATGATTTATTTAATATTTTAAGGAAATGGTGGGAATATAATTAAATAAATAATGATTTATTTAATTATTTATAAATAATTTAGTCAAATTTAACTAGGAATATTATTTAAATAAGGATTTAAATAACTTATTCCTAGGAAATAATCAAATAAATAAGGATTTATTTAATTGATTTCCTTGTTTTGGGTTAAATATGACTAGGAAATATAAAAAAATATAGATTTGTTTATCATTTCCTTTTGGGGTTTCCTGTTTAGACCATAAACAACTTAATAAAGGTATTTTACTAAGTTATTTCACATAGTGAAAGCAATTTTACTTAGGGTAAAATTGGTCTTACATGGTGTACTTGGGTTCATCTAATGATAATAGGTTAGATGACCAAAAAATGGTGTAACAGATTGCCCCCCAACATATGAGTGTTAGGAGCAAATCGTATGACAGAAGTATGTTGTAAGAACTCAATCACTAGACATCAAGAGGGAAGTCAGAGAGAGAAATGTAAGGTAGTCTAATGTGCTAAAGGACTAGACCCTGAGGAGACGAGACTTACAAGTGCAACAAGTATCTAGTTTATGAAGTGGTACCTGTGTGAAAGGCGGCGGGGGAGGCATACCTATGCCCGCCGAGACAAAGTACAAAAGAATAGTATGTCCAGTAAACAAGGAACTGAACTATAAAGTACATGTTGGCATAAATGCAAGCCAGAAAAAATAGAATGATGAATCCCACATACATGTTGTGCCTGGAATAACAGTCAGGACTTATACAATAATATTTTAGTAAATGAGATACAAATACACCCCAAATGCCCCCTATACATGGGGAAGGGCTTGCAAAATTTGACTGATACATGAAAATCGAAGAGGTGTTGTAAGTTGTTGAGGCTGATATCATCAAATGTAAGGAGTTGCGTCAAAGGTGGAAATGAAGAAGTCATCCGGGCATGTGGGGGGCTACCTGCAGGGCCACCCCTTCATGAGGGTTGAGACATCTCACACACACCCAGGAATCACCAATAGTTGCTGCTGCATCACTGGACCATCAAGTATATGGATCGCGATCATGTGGAAAGTAGCTTGAACCAAGGTACACCGCCCTCGAAACCTGGCTTCTGGAGGAAATGAGCTGATGTCGATAGAAGGAGGTCTGCCATAGGTGAGGCAATAAGGGATCCCCAACTAAGGTGCGAGAGAAAATAGTGGAGCGACTAACAGACGGACACTACTGATGATGATGAAATGGGGAATACTGAGTAGTGGATGGACGACTTCCCTTGTTAGAGCATAAAGGGCATGGATGGCTTGGAAAAGACTGACACAATATCATGAGGGATAGGGGACAATGGGACTGAAGGCCATAATGTGCGACACGAAAGAGGGACCAAGCAAAGAAGGATGGAGGAATATAGTGGGATACAAAGGGACTCGGGATAGACTCCATGAATGTGATGATGACTCAACTCGGATGCTCTAAACAAGGGCGACTCAATGGTGCTACCATGCAGTAAAGGTCCAATGGGGGACCATAAAAACATGAGTACAATAGGGTATCTCATGACGAAAATAAACACTAACAAAGACAAGTAAGGAGGCAAAGTGGTGCCCCAAGTACCAGTGTTGTAAGTGAAGAAATTTGATTTGGAGGAGAGGTGAATAGACCCTTCGTGGACAAAATGTGTCCTGGTGAAGTATAAAAACATGAAAAACTAACAGATACCCATTTGATTGCTTGGTGAGAGCTTTCCAACGGTGCAGACGGTGTGTCAAACAGGGCTACGGTTTGGTCGTAGTAGGCGAAAGAAAAAACCAGGGTTTTTCTTCTAATAAGGCATTTTCCCTCCAAAATCATTCATTTGCTTGTGTAGCTGTGGTGAATGTGGAGAGGAGAGAAGGCCCTAAATCTTGCAGCGATCGTAGCGGACAAACCAACTGTTGGAATCGCGATCCGTTAGTTGCAGGTAAGAGGCCTAATCCTACTCTTTGTTTTTGATGGATTCAAAGTTCAGATTAGGGTCTTAAATCTTAGTAATTGCTCCTACTTCATCATTACGGATGGGTCGCACTTTTTGGGGCAAAAAATGCGACCTGGGACGTAGGTTTGGGCCTTAAAAGTGCAACCTGGCCCAGGATTTGGCCAAAAAGTACGACCTGGTAGATGGAGGTGGTTTCAGCGCTGGTATGGGCTGAGATTCAGTTTTGGTGTGAGTGAATGTAGTTTTGCTTATCTGTAGATTGACAAAGATGATGGTTTTGTGCATATATGGCAGATATATGGATCAAGTGGAGAGAGAGAGAGACCTAGGGACATTACGGATTGAAATCCAAGCGGGTCAGGGTGTATGTTATGCATTGGCTAGGTTTGGGGTTCTGAAATTTGTGGAGAACCCTTTAATGAGGGCTGGGGAGCCCTTATTGGCCCGGATTATCAGTTATTGGGATCCAGATTATGAGGTGTTTATAGTGCAGGGGCACAGGATTGAGCTGACCGTCCAGGATCTGTATTTACTGACTGGTCTCCCACCATTAGGGATGGTGGGAAATACACAGCCCGTGTTATCGCGGGGGCATAACATCATGGAGTTCGTTGAGCGACATTGTCGACCAGGTGTCCGAGTCAAAGGGACTTGGATATCGATTGGAGATATAGAGAGGTTGGAGACCCGGGCAGTGGCAGTAACAGTTTTGTGGATCTTGGGCAGCTAGGCGTTCCATCACATCACTGGAGGGAAGATGATTATTGTAGAGAGTGTGTTGAGTGGGACCTACTATGGGTGGGCCAAGATGATGTTGGTGTCGGTGAAACGATAGTTGTCGCTATGTAAGTGGCAAGTGAATCATGATTGTGCTTATGGGACTGTATTGTGCTCCTTATTTTTTGAGAAGATCCCGACCTTAAGACCTCGTGCACAGCTACCTGATGGGGGTCCGAGAGAGCCTCAGATGTGTTGGTGGGAACGACTACTGTGTAGAGGAGGAGGAGGGGCGGTCGGATGGGTGTTCCGACCAGAGTTTTTCGCCCATTGGGATCAGATGCCATTGTACATAGAAGAACATCCCTATAGTGGGATGAGTTATTGGGGAGATCCGGACTTGTCGCTTCTGCCTGGTCGATTATGGGGGCCCGATGGTAAGTGACAAGTAACTAATCGGTTATGTGCATTGTAAATTTTTTGAATAGTATTCATGGTATTGATCCTTATACTTTTTGGAATGCAGATATAGCTCCAGTAAAACCGGACGAATATATGGGATGACCTACAGCAGCTGGAGCTACAGGTGCAAGTGTGTGAGGGGCTGCTAACCGGTGTGTTGGAGCATGGTTGGCAGGATTTAGACGACCAATACATAGAGCTATGTATTGGGCTACCCTCGAAATGGCAAGGTATCATGTGACACATGGTGATGACCAGTTAGACTGTGCGTGATCTACAAGCTGCTGGAGCAGAGCCATTGGCTCGGGATCCTCCAGAGAGTGATTAGATGTAGGGCAGGTGGTGCCCCCCAGTGTGTATGTAGGGGCAAGTGGTGCCCCCCAGTTTTGTAGTTTTGTTTTTTGTAACATGCAATGGGCATGTCGTATTTTTTAGAGTAGATGGAATCTAAAAAAAACATGTTATATGATATATATTATGTATAATTATTGTGTTGATGGTATGAAATGTTATTGTCTTGTGTGTGAGAAATGCCAGTCTAGAACATGATTTGCAATTCGATCTACATAGTGATTTTGACTTCTAGGCACATAGTTGAAACTAATGAATCTAAAGTCACGTATCAAAAGTTTCACTCATAAATATTGTCTAAATAGGATAGGGTTATGCACATGATAGACACCATTGAGTTGTAAAACAAGAAGCAGGGAATCTAAATGAACGTGCAGATGGAGGATGCGATGAGATAGGGCATCGGCTAAGAGACCATGTATTGCATCATATTTGGCCTGATTATTATAGACATTACCAATGTAGACCCCATTTGCAAGAACGAGGGTATGCAAGGGGGTAAAGATGGCCCATGCGGCCGAGGCGAGATTCCGAGAATAGCGACTTGCCCCATCGGCATAGCCAATATAATGTGTGGATGAGAGGGCCAGTGGAATAGTGTCACAAAACAAGAAATGGGAGGAAGGAGAATAATGATGGCAGCGCGAGTATAGGGTAGACATCCAATGACAACTATGGGAGGGAGTATTCGGGGTAGGAAGTCTAGGACTCATGGATCGACTAGATGGAGATGGATGAGAACTATGGGAGGAAGAGCGGGAACTCATGCTGCGAAGGATATCATAGATACGGATGGTATCATCTTGATTATGGAAGGAAAGGAAAAGGTCAAGGAAACCACATGACGCTGCAAAGCTACCTAAATCATCAGTATGGGAAGAGAGGTGCACATACGGGCCATCACGGGGAATGACAGAAGAACAAGTAAAAATATGGTCAAAGCATGAAGAGCCCAAGAATGTTGTTGAAAGGGAATCAAGCAAAACATATGGAGTGGATTCAGCGAGAATGTACTTCGAGGGTCGTGTGGATGAGGATAGGTATAGGAGGGGGGCAGCAGGTTCCAACATCTCAACATCAGGCGGAGGAGTTTCAATGGTAGCAGGGGGATCCTCGAGTAAACCTGACGCATACTGAGCAAGGATGGGAGAGGCAGATTGATTTTTTTCAACTTCGTACTCGCGAATGACCTCTAAAGAGGCTCGGTAATGCATGAGGTGAGGAAAATGGTGAGAATAATGGCCATGGACACCACAAAGAGCACAGGGTTTGTTGGTATGAAGAGTCTTTGGGTTCTTGGCTGCGGATGAGGAAGAAACAGAGGTTTCAAGGACCGTAGATTTAGGGAACGTGACTTTAACCATGGGTTGGATACGGGGAAAATCCAGACAAGTATGGGTGGCATGACCGATACCATCACACAAGGCACAAGGCTTGGCGAGTGGAGGAGGGGTAGGGTCGGGTGCAGTGGCCTTGTCTTTGGATGCCCCCTTGCGAGTTTTTCTTTTCTTTCCCTAGGAGGATCTTGCGGAGGGGCTAGGGGCACTGTAGTGATGGAAGGAGCGAAGGGAATCGGTCGAACTGGTGTCACAACAATGTATGGTTTTGGGTGGCCGGGTGGGGTCTCGGCTGGAGGAGTAAGATACCATACCGGTATTCCCAAGATTAAATTAGGGAGGAAAAGGGTGGCCATGATAGGAAAAGAATAAAATCCGGGAGGGGGAGCAAGAAAAGGTATCTGACCGATGGAGTAATGGCCAGGAGGGATGGCTCCCATATGGTGGAGCCCTGGGGGAACCGACTCGAGAGGGTAAGGAGGTTCCTGAGTGTGAGGTGGATGGGAAGGTCCAGGCGGAAAAGGTTCGGTCGACTGAAGCGAAGGGCTAGAAGCAGGTTGCGGTGGGTGATATTGAGGTTGCTGACTAGCCGAAGCAGGCTGTGGAAGGTTAGCCTAAGACGATTTCATCATGCAAACATTCTCTAAGCTGGGGTTAGAGACAGGAGGAGGGGGAGGACCTAGAAAAGTTTCAAGCAAGGAGGAGTCTTTGTAGGCACCATGGGAAACACTGGTCAAAGAATCAACAGTTTGCTTATTGGTGATAGTAGATATGGTGGACTCAGGAGAGGTCTGGGATTTTGGTTCATGGTAAATCAACTGGTCAATGGTGAAAATCTTGCCATTATGAGGGAAAAACATCTTGCGGTGGACTGCAGATGGGACGACAGACATGGCATAGGTGTAACTACGCCCCAAAAGAATGTTGTAGTCAAGGGGGGCATTGATAACTTCAATGTCAACACAAACAGTCTTACCCGCAAGGGTGATAGGACAGTTATGGAATAGGCCAATAGGCTGGGAGGCATGGCCATCCCATGCACAAAGCCTGATTGTGGAAGGGGCCAGCTCAGGAGATCCGATTTTTTTCACATAGGTAGATGCCCCCTCATAGGTAGATGCCCCCTCATCACATAGGTAGATGCCCCCTCATCAATGATACACCGAGCGATGTTGGCATTTCAGATTTTGACTGGGATTTGGAAAGCAACAAAAGTAGGTAGGGGGGGATGGTCTGACTGACGGGCATCGAAAAAAATAAATTAGTCATCGACAGGATCTACAGCACCCACGGCAGATAGTAGAGCCTTCTTTTGGGAAGGACACGACTGGAGGAGTTCCAGTGTTTAAATGGCGGTAGGAGATTGTGCCAGATCATATACTATGTTGTATGAATGGGAAACCCGACTAGAGGTAGCATTTCGGAATAATGGGCCCTTAGGAATCTTGGTATGAGCCTCAGGGATTTGCAAGGGACCATTGGGTGTTGATAGAGGCTCTATAGGACCTGAAGATGGGGACTTGGAGACAGACGGAACGGGAGGCCTGGAGTACTAACGAGACTGAGTTTGAAGGTTGAGGCCGACGGTGAGAGGTTGTTCAGCGGCCATCATGAGAATCTGGTAATTAGAGGAACCAGAAGGAGACGGTTGAGTGGTTACCGGGGTATGAGGTGGTTGAGTGGCCATGAATCCTTGTTGAGGGAAAGGATCAGTAAACACAGCAAGTTGAGAAGTAGCCGGATTGGGAGGGATAATAGGGGAGGAATGTTGTCCCTGCATGATGGCCTGGGACTCCCATATCTGCGGCATCTGTGGTAATAGGGGACAATCATGAGTGTAATGTTCATAAACACCGTAACATTAACATGTCTTATTGGTGCGAAGCGGCCTGTTCAGCTTGGGCTGAGAGCCCTCTGGTTGGTTGGCAGTGTTAGGATCAAGACTCAAAGGATTGGATAAACGATTACTAGGGGAAATTTGATTTCCTTTCCTCTTTCTTTGAGAAGGAAGAGAATTGGTCGCGCCCTGCTGCGCAAATACTTGCCCCGAAGGGAGTAGTAAGTGCTGCGGCGGGGGTTGAGAAGGCAAGGGGGTGAGAGGTCCAAATGCTGGAGGAGCTGGGACACCAGGCTGTGAGTAAGGATAAAGGTTAGGATGGGCAACATTGAGGTAAGCAAGAGTGGGGGCAAAAGGAGGAGGCATGCTGTATCCTAGATACATGCTACCTGGAGGGGGGAAAGTGCTGGAGGTGCTGGCCTCTCCTAGAGGGAAACCATATCCCATAAGAGGTTGAGCAGAGGTATGTGAAAGAGCTCCAACGATATCGTCAGCATAGTGAGATGCCCTAGGGGAGGTCAGGAAGGATGGTATGAACATAACCAGATTGAGGATAAATAAGGTCATATTTCAAGGCTATTTGGATGGCGGCTTCTTCAGTTTAAGGGAAATGGGAGGTGACATCTTTTCCAATGGGAGGTAAGAGAGAGCGAAGGAACCAATCCATATAAACCCGATCTTCAAAGGGAGGAGCGCAACATAAGCTTCTTCTTCGCCGCAATTCCTGGACATGAGCGGAAAGGCGGGTCGAAGAGGACTGACGGAAGGAATTTAAAAGCTCGGTACCAGTGTCGTATCGGAGAGGTAGCTGGAAATAAGATAAAAAAGGCTTGGGAAATGGTCGCAAAAGTGGTATGGGAGGAGGTGGCCTGCTCAACATACCATTTAGAATTTTCGCTGGTAAGCGTGCATTGGAAAAATCGAAGACGAATGGAGTCATCAGTAATGGAATTGGATGAACACCACATATGGAAATATCGGATATGGTTGGAGGGATCTTCACTAGCAAGGCCTTCGAACTTGGGAATGTCAGAGGGGAGCTTGGTTAGCATAGAAGGCCAACTAACATCATGGCAGATAGGATCATTAATCAGCTGATTGAAGTCGGGGAGACTAAGGCCAGCCATATAAGGGAGCAATGGGGCAGTCGAGGTAGGTCTCGTAGTGGTTCCGTTGGAAACAGACCCAGCAGTAGAACTGGGGTTGCCGCTGGCGCTAGGCCCTGAACTAGACATGGTGAAGGTAACAGGGGGAGAACCAGGAGTAGGGGGAGAACCCGAACAATCATAAGAAGAGTCAGAGTGCGGACTCAGGGGAGGACTTACTCGATGACGATGGGAAGGAGGAATTCGACCAACCGGAAATTGAGGGTGAAGGCCAAGAAGTCTCTGGGAGAAGCGCCTTGTGGGCACAATGATGACAGGAAGAAGAAAAACCAACAAGGGCAGGGAGGGACAAAATCAAGTGAGGTCAAGGCCAGAGAGGTGCAGTGACAATTGATTTTAAAGTCTTTGCCGGGCAGTGTTAACCAGGCTCTTCTTCACTTAGGGTCAGTGTGTGGCGTGTGTTGATTTTAATTTTTTAAACCCAGACGTTTTGAGAGTAAAAGAAAAAGTGTGTTGCGTAACTGAAAATAAATTTGTAAATAACAGTATATAATGCTGAAATAAAAAAAAATTTAACAGCTAACAATGCATCGATATAACCCAAGAAGGCGGGTCTCTCAAAACTAGTCTAAAAAGAGGGAAAAATCTAGTCAAAACATAAGAAAAAGAGGCCGATAGATCTAAGGTCAGGAGGGATAGGGATCTAAAGGATAAATATGCTGGAAAGAGGTGCAGAGAACAACAAAGAGGCAGAGGCAAGGTTGCTATAACAAAAGGGGAAATCAGCTAAAAGGAGGAGGGACGAAGAGGTGGCCCTAGAGGTAAACCCAAACAAAACTATATGAGGGGATTTGAAAGGGATAAGAGTGGTTCTAAAGGGATCTGAGAAGGAAGTATCAGATCTGACAATAAGAAGGCTGAAACTCTGAAAATTCAGACGTCTGAAATAGCTAAAACACACCCACCAAAAGTGGAGGGTACTAAAGCCCTAAGGGGAAATATTCCTACTTAGTTGAGTGAAATAGATCAGAAACAGGTCTAAACGGGCAGAGAAGGAGGCTGGAAAACCCTGACAGAAGCTTCAGAAAAATCCAGAAAAGTTACTGGAAAATTGCAGAAAAAAGTGCAGGTCGCAGGTTCTAACCTGTTTTCAGTCCAGGTCACAGGTTTCGAGCAGAAAAGTGTGTCCTCAGGTCTAGGTCACAGTTTTTGGGCCGATAAGGTCTCTCGGTGGCAGATTTAAGAAAAAATTGTTGTCTCAGCTGCGGCTGATGTCTGTCACCTGCGCAATAGGGCCAGAAACACATGGAAGTTAAAAATTTTAATGTTTGAGGGTTTTAGAGGTGAAAAGCACCATAAAAATAGGAAAAACAAGAAACTGAAGAGAAACCCTAGGGTCTGAAATAACTGGATATGCAGGAATATATAAAACGACAGCAGTCGCAAAATAAAACCCGTGTGGAGTCGCCAATTGTTAGTATGAATCTTTCATCGTAAAATATCACTTTAGCTACGCATAAAAAATAGCCCTAACATCAATTATGGCTTCCAAATATCTTTAAATCTGCAATTAGGTGATCCAAATAATGCTGCACAAATCCAGATCTAAGCATAAAAGACATTAAGCAGATAAAGTAAAACGTGGCTCCATGCATCCAATAGACAAGACAAGAACGATTTATTTGAAAGAATTTTTATATTATATTAAAAAGGGGCACATGAGAGGAAAACAAGAAAGGTGTTTTCCGGTTCTCCTCAATGGGATGGATTCTTGATAGTCCTCAGCATTTTAGATCTAAAATCTCTTTGTCTTGTTGGTGTAGAAAAACCAGACAAACATAGAACTCAATGAGAGCTCACAAGGCAAAAATGGAGAAAATGTGACCAAGTTTATAGATCCAGAGTGATCTAATAGGCAACAAAAGGTGACTAATAAATGGGGAAAACCCTTCTGTTTATAACAAAATATTAGGGTGATCTAGAACTTGGTGCATGAATTAAATATTATTAAGCAAATTCTAGAACCACCCTTTAGGAATATTTTATCATATTTGTTGGAGGGAAAAAGATTTTTGACTTGGGTCAATTCCTTTATTTATAAATAATAAATAAATAAATGATTTAGTCAAATTTAACTAGGAATATTATTTAAATAGGATTTAAATAACTTATTCCTAGGAAATAATCAAATAAATAAGGAATATTTTATTGATTTCCTTGTTTTGGGTTAAATATGACCAGGAAATATAAACAAATATAGATTTTTTTATTATTTCCTTTTGGGGTTTCCTGTTTAGACCATAAACAACTTAATAAAGGTGTTTTACTATGTTATTTCACATAGTGAAAGCAATTTTACTTAGGGTAAAACTGGTCTTACATGGTGTACTTGGGTTCATCTAATGATAATAGGTTAGATGACCAAAAAATGGTGTAACACTCAAAGTCCCCTGAGGATGAGGGTGGGATTCACGCTCGGGAACACCCTTGTGCTAAACAACACTGCAGTCTCTGCTGAATAGCTGAAGAGAGCCAAAATTCATATAGACCATAAACAAAATAATACTCAAACATGCTTTCCATGGCTGCCATTCCCATCCTTATATGCTTGGTGAACTTCCTCGCCTTGGGCCTTACTCATTAAATCCACTACTTCCATGTAAGGAATATCCCTCCAAAACTGTGTTGTCTCTCATTGAATGTCCACTCCCTCCATACCAATGTTGTTGATTTGGTCAAAGTTGACCCATTCCACATGCTTCATCCCCTATTCACACATAAGGGTGCTTTATCCAACTACTTTTATGACCTCCATTCACATTTGGAGTTATTTTATTCCTACTAAGGAGATTTATGGGTCTCCATACCCTCTTATTCTTCTAACTAAGAAGAAAAAAATAAAATGTAATATTCCAACTAGCTGAAAGCTAATTGGGAATATTACAGTCCTCCCCTCCCAAATGTTGCTCGTCCTCAACCAACTGTAAATGTGAGTGTTGCAACACTTCCCCTCCTTCCCTTGTGACACCTCCATGTGATAATCTCTCCTTATGAACCAAGTGTTCCCCAATCAATACATCCATGAAATGCTCCTCACAAGTGCTCATGAGATGCATCTCCCAAGTGCTCAAGTTAACCAAATGGCTCATCCCATAAGGAAACAAGAGGTCTAATGTAGCAATCATGGATTGCCCAATGTTCTCCCTGAAGCATGAAGCATAAGAAATGTGGAGAATCTCATTCCCAATGGGCACATCCAATCCATTTTTCATCCCTCCAATATTTTCCCACAATAATGAAAATGACATCATCAACATATGGGATCATTATCAAGGTCATACTAGCTTCCATATACAATACCAGAGAAGGATAATGGTCCTTCAAGTGCAACCAGTGCATTTTTACTCCTAACTGCCTTAGAATATGATATGATGAGTGGTTTCCCAACCACTTTCTTGTTGCCCCAATCCTCTCACATGCTTGGGGAAGGTGAATGATGTGTGCTGCCAATTGAGCACACCCTGAATAAGATATCATCTCCCAAAAATATCCTAAGGAGTGGCCATCCTCATCACTACTTATGGCCCCAGGTAGACCATGAAGTCTATAAGAAAGAGTGCCCCCTCTTGGATAAATGAGTTGTACATGAATGGTAAAAGAATGAAAGTACTCATCTAGTAGATCATTATGCACAAAAACATAATCCCTACCATATAATTTGATCAAGCTAGTGAAGTGGCTCATAGATGGGCCTCCTCTCATCTCCAATGAGAAAGGAAGTGGTTGTGGTAACTCTGCCAAAGATTTATGTCTCTCCTCAATCTCCAAACAATACATCCATCTCCTCATATGATAGTGCATCTCCTCTTGGAAGCCTTCCCAAGTGAATCCCCCCATGACAGTATGATATGTCCTCATGAAATCAGTGTGGCTGGAGAGAAAATCCTCATATGTTGCATGTAGTAGCTTCTCCATGAGCTTAGATGCTCTAGTCAAGAAGATCCTACTCTGATAATAGATGACCCCATATCTCACCGCATATCTCCCATCTGATAACTAGCCATCAAGTATCCTACATGAAAATATATCCTTGGAGTATTCCACCAACAAATGGGATCTCCAATAAGGATCAATACTCAATACTGACAGTGCTGCTGATCTACAATGTGAAGCACCTGTCATGTTGTTGCCCTCTTCTTTTACATCTCCCAAGCCAAGGTCATATACTGGGATGCTGTTATCATGCCTTTGCTGCTCCTCCTGTAGCTGCTCATGCTCAAGTAAAGGTTGATGTTTTTGGAGGTTAATCTTCCATAAGAAGTTATCACCCATCCAAAACCTTCTAAGTTTGGATAATGTATGCATGAGTGGTCACCAACCTCTACAATATGTGGAAGTATATTCTGATTCTCCAAAGCCATGGAGTGGTCTCCTTGCACCATTATGGTGCTATCCTCCCTCCCTGAAAAATCTTCTCTTAGCGCAAGATGTTTGGTGAGAGTGTGTAATAATGATATTTGGAGAATGTATCCCTCATCCTTGAGCCTACCCAAGACTCTCTGTGTTGTACCAAGTCCTTCCAAGGTTATCACCTGTCCTGGATCTATGAGTCGTGCAACCTGTTGTGAGACATCTCTCATCAACTTTTGATCTAGTGGCCTCCCAAGTGGAATGCCTCTACATAGTAATGTGTCATGGACCAAAGTAAGTTTCACAATTGAATGGACTATGAGGTCCTTGCTTCCACTGCGCAAATACAACTTTGTCCTCTATGTGGAATATATCTCAGAGGGATAAGTATGCATGCCCCTAATCACTTGATGCTTACCACTCCTCTTGTCTATCCACTCCATCTGTAAAGTCTCCCAATCTGTGGTGAAATTCCCCAAAGTAATCAACCACTACATACCCAATATCACATTGGTGTTAGGTATTTCAACCAAAATTAAGTGATCAGTCAAGGTATATCTCCCTATGGTGATAGATAAAGATGTAACGTAATGCATTCACTGCATAGTTATAGGTCTTGGGACCAAAACTAAAATTCATCAGTAGGTATGGCCCTTCTCTGCAGTAACTGGGAATCAATAAAGTTGTGGGAAGCCCCACTATCAATCAACACTGATACCCTCTAATCCTGAATGGAACCTCAAACTCTCAAGGTCAATTACTTGGGTACTCCCTACAAGGATGCAAGGGCCCCTCCAACTAGCGAAAACACTCCATTCCCACCTCCTGGTGGTGGTGTATCGTCTCCTTCTCTCCCCGCACTTTTACCTTCTTCTAGTTCCTCCTCTTCCTCCTCTTCATCATCAAAAAATAGCTCTATATAGTGTGCCTTCCCTGCTACACATCTATGTCCGGGTGCCCATGATTCTTGGCATGTGAAGCAAAGCTTCCTTCTCCTCAAGTCTCTTTAGACATCATCATTAATGGGTACTTTGTTTTGGCTCCCCTTTGAAGGAGGAGCCTTCACATATTTTCCCTTTGATGGAAAAGTGGGCTTTTTTTGAAATGGTGCATTTTCTCCTGGCAAAGCATCTTATATATCTCTAACCCTTCAACAATATCTTGAAGGGTAGTTGGTTTGGTTTAATTAACCAACCCATGTAGAGGTTCTGCTAGTCCATCAATGAACATATAGACCCTCCTAGCTGCATATAAATCATGAACCATAATAGAAAGTATTAGAAATTCAAAAATGTAAGTTTCTGGATTACCTAACTATTTGAGCTTAGCTAGCTCAGTGAAAGGTGCCTCTCAGTCTCTTCAATCAAACCTCTCCACCAACCTCCCGGTGAACTCTGAATATGCAGTCACATTGGCATGCCCCAATCTAGAAAGGCCACGAAACCACGAATCGTGTGCCTCACCCTCAAGGTACAGTGCTACTATTTTGATGGATTCCATCTCCGGTACTTGGTTCAACTGGAAGTAGATGTCTAAATTTTCTACCCAATATTTGGTTGTACATTTGGATGATGCATCAAAAGTGGGCAAGAAGAATCTACCCATAGTCCGGTGAGGATCATTGTTTTGTATGAATCCCCCACCTCTATTGTGATGTCAGGGTCTCCTATTTTCGTTGATCTAAAAAAAATCCTGAAAGCTCAAATGATATTTTAATCTCTGAGATTGAGACTCATACTCAAGAAAATAATCTTTAGGAGTTTCTCATTCTTGAAACCCTCCATTTCCCACTGCTAAGAATGTAGGCATAATGGAGTGTTGGGAAATTTGTTGCTTCACTAGTTGATCATTCCAGTGATGTGAAATTCTGGAGCCCTCTCCATGTAGAAACCATTTAGGGGATTATTTGTGTCTATCCATCCTCATCTCCTTGATTTCTCTTGCAATATCTTGCATAGTTTGAAGAATAAGCTTGGGAAACTCCTCCTCATCCCCTCCTGATAAGGGAGTTTTTCCCTTGTCTTGTCTATCATCTGTATAATCACATCACTGGTTTCTTCTTTTGAGATGCCTCTTCTCTCTATTTGTGAGAGGATTTCCCACTTATAATGACATATTCACTAAGAATGCACAAGCTGAGCCAAGATTATGCTCTGATACCACTGTAATATTCCAAAATGGGAAAAGAAACAATATTGAACACAATAATGGAAAGTAGCAGTAAATATCAATACATCAAATATGATACCATGAAAGAGCCTTCTTATTATGAATATCAGCAGCAAAGCAGTGCAATATATCTGAGGAACAACTCATACAATCATGTAAAACAAGCCTCCACTGAATAAACACCCTCAATCATAAGATATTGCTGCTATAAAAAGTGTCGAAGAGCTGCTACAATTCAGTTCTAACTACTACTCGAAACATGCGATGGTATAAAATAACTTATATATTCCTCAAGATATGCTAGACATAAATATCAAGGCTGTATCTCACCTTTCCAAGATAACCCAAGAGGGTTTCCGAAAATACACCAAAAATAAAAATGGTGAAATACAACCCTAGGGGTGAAGATTCACTGCAACTGAATAGCTGGGAATATATGGCTTAAGGTGATGTAGAAATAATATAATCTCCTCCCAATGTATTCTCCAAGTGAAAGGTTGATCCCTTCACTGAAAATCTAACTCCCCAAAAGGTGTATTGAAACCTCCCCTACAACTGATCTCTGAAATAATGCACTCAATGACTGACACTATGTTGTAGGGGATGGTAGTAGCTTGGCTTGGTGCCAAAATATGAAATGATGCCCAAGGACCCTCCTTGCTAGCCTCCCAATGGAAATTCTACCTCTCCATTGAAACACAAGCTCCAAAAATGGCCCTGCAAACCCTCCACAACTTCTGCCCTACAACACAACACAACCCTAGAAGAAACTACGTTGTACAATAAGACTGAAGCTTTGGCCTGATGTTGGAATGTGGAAATGCATCTCAATCACCTATCCTGATTGGGCACTCGAAGTCCCCCGAGGATGAGGGTGGGATTCCCTCTCAGGAACACCCTTGTGCTAAACAACACTGCAGTCTCTGATAAACAGATGAAGAGAGCCAAAAGTCATACAGAACATAAGAAAAATAATACTCAAACATGATTTCCATGGATACCATTCCCTTCCTTATATTCTTGATGAGATTCCTCACCTTGGGCCCCACTCATCAAATCCACTACTTCCATGCAAGGAATCTCCCTCCAAAACTACGTTGTCTCTCATTGAATGCCCACTCCCTCCATACCAACACTGTGCATTTGGTCAAATTTGACCCATTCCACATGCTTCATACCTTATTCACACATAAGGGTGCTTTATCCAGCTAATTGATGACCTCCATTCACATTTGGAGTGATTTTATTCCTACTAAGGAGATTTATGGGTCTCCCTACCCTCTTATTCTTCTAACTAAGAAGCAAAAAGAAAAATTTAATATTCCAACTAGCCGAAAGATAATTGGGAATATTACAATGATCATGTTGATAAATGAAAAAATGCACATGATTCCATTTTTATTGACAGGTTATTGTCTGGATCATTCTTGTGAAGGAATGATTGATCATGTTTATGCATTTAGCATTTGAATGGATGGCATGTTTGTGATTTTTGGTTATGTGATGAATCAATTAGGAAAAATTATACCTACTTGATTGTGATTTTAATATCATGTGAAAATTATTCTTATATTGCGCCCATGTTGAATTATGAACATGGAACACTAAAGGATATATTAGCAAAATGAAAGTAGCACGATCTTCCCATGTTGCATTATGAACATGGAATGTTGAAGGATATATTAGCAAAATGAAAGTCGCATGATCTGCGACATGTTGGGACAAGCATGGATAATTAAAGTTACCACAAATCCTGGATTTGGATTGTGGATGAACACATTGAAGCATGGGAAACACACTAGAGGAAACATTTTCTAGTGCCTGTAGATAGAGTTGGTGTAGTCTCTATATTTTCAACAATGTTGCGTACATGTTGTGTTGTATTTGTGTATACATTGTACTGTACCACTTGTATACGTGAATGTGATGTATAATATGTTGGAATAAGCATACATGAGACTGTTTGGGCCCTTGTGTTGTGTAATGTGTTCGTTGGAGGTGGGTTAGTCTCTAGATTCCTGATGATAATATTTTGTTGACAAAAGAATACTAGATGGTTAGGGCCCATATTTTCAGGGTAGCGAATATATATATATATATATATATATATATATATTCACACACACACACACATCCACCATTGGGTGCCTTCTAGGTTTATAAACTGATCGAGTGTCTATACGAGGTCAAAGAGAAGAGAAGGCACTATGTGCTTACTAGGTTTGGAAACCGATCCAGCATGTGTACGAGAAGAGTGAAGGCCACTGAATGTTTTTTGGGTTTGGAAACTGATCCAATGTGTGTAAAGCAATAAACAAAGAAAAAATTAAGATAAGTATCAATATTTCATTCAGTTTCTCAGTTCCTAAATTATGAACATAATTTAATGCTCTGATTTATGATAGTTAGTTTATGATCTAACCTGGCTTTTTTGTGGTAGGAATAAAAATAAATTCCAATTTGACCACATGGATAATCTACCAATGAGGTATGCTTTAAATTTATTAGAATTCCTTTATGATGAGTCTAATGGAAATTTATGTGACATGATGTAGGAAAGCATGGAAATTGATCAGTTTGGTTGGTTGGAGCTAGATGTAAAATTGATAGCGACAACAAAAAAATAATTAAATCATGCAACAATAATATGGTAAAATATTTTAGGGATAGGGAAATTATAGGACACTAGCAAAAATGGTGCCAATTGATTTCATTAAAGCATGCTATGAATGGTATGATAATTTTGAGACAGGGATATACCTTGCATATGAGACTGATCCAAATTTATGAAAGAATGAAATGAAATGCATGTTTAAGTAGAACACAGAGATATAATGAAATAAAATAACTTCAATTAATTAATAACAAGTATGAAATTTTTTTTACATGCATAATGGAGCAAACTAGCTCGATTGATGGTAGATTATCTTTGAGAAGAGATGTGATGACCATATTCCTTTTGAAATATATTACAATGAGGCTCAGATTCATTTTTATCATTAAGAATAAGTGGGAAACCCTTCTCCTAGGAGATGAAGTGCCAATGGTTTTGGGCCCCGTTGGGTTAGGTTGAACCACCAACTTCTTTGGGTCGTAACTTTGGCATACAATCTCTATTTTGTTATCATAAGACCTCGTTTCAAATATCTCCACGAGGAGGAAACATAATAATTTTTGAAGTAGCCTTTGGCACTATTATAGTCTCTCCATTTTCCAAGAAAAATCCTTTTAGGACCTAAAAATGGCTCCGAAAGTTTAGGACCCAAAAGAAATCCAAAAATAGAAATTTGTTCTAGAATTAAGGAAACTGAAAGGAAATAGTGTTCAGGGTCCAAGTGGAATAGGTAGAAGGCCACCAATATCCACCTAGATCAAAGACCATTCTAATGTTAGGAAACTTTTTCAAGGAATGGATCTCCTCAGGGACTAGCAAGCAGAGAAGGTGATGCTTGAACCTGGATGGTGAGTGACTACAGGAAGGGGGATGATTAGATTACCTATGGGACTAGGAATAAAAAAAGGGAATACTAAGAATTAAATTGGTTTTTGGTCACGAGCATAGCTAATTGGAATCAGAAGCACATTGGGGTGTTCCCGAGAACAATGAGTTTGGAACTATTCGCTCAAGGAACAAGAAGAGAAACGATAGAAACATTGGAAAATCAGAGGCACGAAGCATTCCATAGAAGAGGAATGAATCTAAGTTGGATCAAGCTCAACAGAAGCATCAAAATATTTCAAAATAGGGCCATTGGGAGATGGATAAATTAATCAATAAATATTTATTGAATGGTTGGATAAGCCATTGTGCATATATGATGTATTGTAAAAAATAAAAAGATTTGTAGCTTAAAGGGTGTATATTTGTATCTTTGGATTCCCTAGTTCATGTTGGTTGTTGAACAACTAAAGGGTGGAGGAAACATGCCTTTGGATTCTCTGTGCTATTTTTGAATGCTTAAATAGTTGGTGGGTGGATGTGGGAGAAAGTCTGGAATCTATATCTTAATTATCAGTTGGAGTTCAATCCCTTGAGAAAAAGTCCCCTTAGTCTCTGGAATCTAGCTCGACTGTGACAACTACAAGTGAGATTTGGCTGCAACTTGTCTATGGTTGGGTGAAGAGTTGTTGTCTCAGTTTCAGTTTCCCAACTTCATTTTAAATTCAAGATAAGTTTCTTCATATGTATCGTGTGCCATGAAATTTTTGTTTAAACTATTAAGCTAATATTGTATTGATTTCATGAATGGTGCATGGCTCTCTTGTGATTAAGAGAATGAATTTTCATTGAATCTCAACATAGGAATATGGATAAATGGTTCCTTATGACTGTGGTTTTATACTAATGTGATATATGTAGGGAAAGGATCTCTCTCTCTATATGTGTGTCTGTGTGTGTGCGTGCATAGGTTAAATACAACTATACCGTCAGTGTGAATAAGAAATGAGGAAAGGTATAACAACTTGTGATGATCTAATTAAGTATTGAAATTAACCTTTGAGTTGAATAATGTTGAATAAAAATCACAAATGGCTTGTATATGGAAACCTACCTCAATCTTCCAACATTAGTAAATTCATCAACATGATTGGTATTATGAGGTGTATAGGCTTCATTGAAGTGAATGTAAGAATGCATCAAATTTTCATACTAATGGTTGTGTGTAGGAAGGAGAATACACATAATATATATATATATATATATATATATATATATATATATATATATATATATATATATATCTGTGTGTGGGGGGGGGGGTGTGTAAACATCATCGAGTTAAGTTTTTGAGTATCTGGGATTAATGCCTAATTTATTTAGCCATGGTTACATGCATAGTTAATCTATTATGTTAATGGCCTAAAGGATAAATGATGAAATTTAAATGGGCTCTGTAATATTAAACAACTCTTAAAGTGGGAGTGCATATCCTAAACTTGTCTTCCATACAAGAATATTTCCTTAAGGCCGATGAATAAAACTTGAGCCTGCATATTCATATGATGAGGAAATGACTTTCTTTCAATATCATTAAGTTATTGGAATGAAACATAAATTTAGAGGTCATTGAAGTCACTATTTGGGCAATGGTATTACATAAATATTCATGTGTAATACCGACCATGGTGAGCCGAGGTATTTATAATTTTTAGTGGGATTGGGTTGGAATTTGTAATACACTTATAGAATATTTGTTAAACATATTGTAGACAACCCATAGTCTTGTGTCGAGTGGTTTAGCCCACACAGATGTGTATCCACATACATGTGCACATATTCTATATAACACACACACACACACACACATTATATAATAAATTTTAAGGAGCGCTTAATATTTTAATCCGGGTGTGGTCCGAAAGTGAACAACACCATGGCCAGATTCCGAGGCTAGTTGAGATGTATGTGTTGAATTGGAGGCCTTGGCCCTAAAGCCCAAGACGGGAACCCACGTAGCTATTTTCTTCAATCAAAGGTGGAAATTGGAATTCATAATTGATGACAGAGATTGATTAATGAAATAAAAAATCATGACTAATAGCACCACTCCCCCGACCCCACAACACCCCCCTCCACCCAACCCCACCCCAACCCCCGCCCCTCCCCTACCACATTCGATGATAGTAAGGGGAGGGTGGTGGAGCTATTAGATGGTAACTTCCAAATTAATTGAATGGAGGAGTATCGTTGGATCTCCACTTTTGATTAAATTTTTGTTTGGTCACAAGCACAGTTGATTGGAATCAGAATCACATTCGGATGTTCCCAGGAACAATGAGCCAGTAACTATTTTCTAAATTAACCAGGATCGAAATGATAGAGACATTGGAAAATCAGAGGTAGGAAGCACTCCATAGAATTGGAACAAATACAAGTTGGATTGAGCTTAGTATAAACATCAAAATGTTTCAAAAAAGGGCCATTAGGAGATGGATGAATTCATCAAGAAATATTTATTGAGTGGTTGGATAAGCCACTGTGCATATATGATGTATTGTAAAATATGAAAAGATATGTATCTTGAAGGATGGATATTTGTATCTTTGGATTCCCTAGTTCATGTTGGTTGCTGAACAACTAAAGGGTGGAGGAAACATGCCTTTGAATTCCCTGCGCTATTGTTGAATGCTTAAATATTTGGTGGGTGGAGGTGGGAGAACCTTTGGAATCTCTATCTTAATTATCAATTGGAGTTTAATCCCTTGATAAAAAGTCCCCTTAGTCTCTGGAATCTAGCTCGAGGGTGACAACTACAAGTGAGATCTGGTTGCAGCTTGTCTATGGTTGGGTGGAGAGTTGTCACTCTCAAACTCAATTTCCCAAATGCAGTTTCAATTCAAGATCATTTTTTTCATATGTATCATGTGCCATGAAATGTATGTTTAAAATATTAATCTAATATTGTATTGATTGCATGAATGGTGCATGGCTCTCTTATGACTAAGAGAATGAAGTTATGGCTCTCTATCTCTCTCTCTATGTGTGTGTGTGTGTATTTTATGCACAAGTTAAATACAATTGTACAGTTGGTGTGAATAAAAATTGAGGAAAGGTATAAAAACCTATGATGATATAATTAAGTATTAAAATTAACCTTTTATTTTAATATTGATGAATCAAAATCACAAAGGGCATGTGTAGGGAAACCTGTGTTAGCCTTCCAACATTACTAAATTCATCAGCATGATTGGTATTATGAGGTGTATAGGCTTCATTGAAGTGAATCTAAGCATGCATTGAATTTTCATACTAATGGTTGTGTGTAGGAATGAAAATACACATAATATGTGTGTGTGTGTGTGTGTGTGTGTGTGTGTGTGTGTGTGTGTGTGTGTGTGTGAACATTGCTGAGTTGAGATGTTGAGGTTTTGGGTTTAATGCCTAATTTATTTAGCCATGGTTACATGCACATTTAATATATTATGTTAATGGAATAAAAAATAAAATATGTTGCACTTTAAATGGGCTCAGTAATATAAAAAAAGTCTCAAAGGAGTGAATATCCTAAACTTGTCTTCTCTACAAAATAATTTCCTTAAGGCTGAAGAATAAAACTTGAGCCTACATATTCATATGTTGGAGCCACAACTTTCTTTCAATATCATTTAGTTATGGGAATAAAACATAACTATACAGTTCATTGAAGTCATTGTTTTGGAAGTGGTATTACATAAATATGCATGTGGAATACCGACCGTGGTGAGATGAGGTATTTATTATTTGTAGCGGGATTGGGCTGGCATGTCAAATACACTTAAAAAAATATTTATTGAACATATTCTAGATAGGCCATAGGATTGTGACGAGTGGTTTAGGATACACACATGTGTATCAACATACATGTGCATATATTCTATATAACACACACACACACACACACACATTATATAAATAAATGTTAAGGACCACCTAATATTTGAGGTCGGGTGTGGTCCAAAAGTGACCAACACCATGGCCAGAGGTCAAGGCTTTTCCTCGTGTATGTTTTGAATTGGAGGGCTTGGTCTTGAGCGCTAGGCTGTGAACCCATGTAAATATGTTCTTCAATCAAAGGCGAAAATTAGAATTCGTAATGGATGACAAAGATTGGTAACGAAATCGACGATCGTGACTAATAGCACCACACACCTTGCCCCCATAACATCAGCAACAAGAGGGTGGTCAAGATATTGGATATAAATTCTCAGATTACTCGAGTGGCACAGGATCATTGGATCTCCACTTTGGAATGTTGAAGTGGAACCAACACAGCAGGGCCTCCCCCCTGTGACGTCAATGAGGGAGTGGGCCTTGTGATTTTAATTGTAGAGATTAATTTAGTCATTCAATTTGGTCAATTGGATGACAGAGGGCTGCAAGGGGTGGTCCATCATTAAATTCATGTGAGCGTCGGTGGCTAAATGTTTAAGTTTTAGACTAGTATATATATATGAACAATAATACCACATGTGACATGCCATGTAGGAATATGCCATTAAACCATAAGAGCCTACCACCATTTGGTAGTGTATAAAAATGCCACGTGGAAGGAGGATGAGGTGATAAAATTAAATTATTAGTACTTTAAAAGACCCTAAATTGTAATCCTAGAGTCCAAATTGGATAAAATTTATATCACTAGAAATTTTTTTTTAAGGCAAATAAAATGATGACATCCAAATTGAGTTCTGGAAACTTGGAAAAAAAGTTAAAAAAAAACAAAATTACCCCATTTCCCTAATTGTACCAAGGAATTTGGGTTACCATAATAAATACACTCGTAAGGGTAAGGGGGTTTATTTACAAGTGACTTCCTTAAGGATGGTCTTTCCTTTAATAACCACTATCTATACTTCTCCCCAATGATTCTTTAGGAGGGAAAGCCATGAGTCAACGATTACTGATTCTCACCCATGACACTTTATAAGAAATGGATTGGGACCTAGATGAAACATATGATAGTCACTCCAAAGAGACACTAAAATGAAAATTTTACATGACCACGTAGACAAGAATATTGTAGAAAATGTCTAGAGGATGATCTCATACAATATATTTCTTAAGCTTGGACTTATAGGGCCAAAATATTGGTGGAAACATGGAGATGGAATTGAAAGATATTTTTTCTTGAAACAGAAGTTTTAGATGAATATAAATGGATTTCAACTGAGTTTTCATTAAGTAAAAATCCACAAAATTCATAGAATAAAATATGAGGAGAAAATATAGGTTTCTGATCTAAAATCCATCTAGAAGTGGCACTTAGAGCCCAAGAATTATCATTGTACATATTTACTAATGTGTGGAGGTTTTCCTATAGGGGAATGATTTAAATATCTAGGGAATTTGCAACCGAAATGCCTATTGTGTGGCAATAAATAACTTCAAAACACATTTTGTGGTTTTTGTAAATATGCTTAATCACACCAAGGATGGGATATTTATATTTTTTTCTCCTTGTATAATTTAATATCATTCTGAAATAATGCTTTCCAATGATTCTTTCCCTTGAATAGTGTATTTTCACTCAACATGACATTATATTAGAGTGGATATATTATATAATCTTTGAGAAATAAAAATTGAATTTTTAATTACTAACACATAACACACCACAAATTTTCCCTAGCAATATGGATCCCTAATCTATGCATGGTTGTTTTTGGAGATAAACATATAGATGAAAAAGGCAGATATGGAAGTAACCCATTCATTTTTTACCAATCTATCATGTAGTATGAACTTGATGTTACTTGAAGAGCACTTTATCACCCACTTTGCACACTCAAGATTCAAGTGGCCATTAAAACTAGCAAAAACATATCAAGATATAAGAGAGCTCATTGTGAGGAAAATAATTTAGTCCCTAGAGAGTGTCTTAGAGGTCTCATGGTTCACTAAATTTCTTTTTGTTATTTTGATTAATAAAGTACCACAGTTCCATAGAAACCCAAGTAAATAAAAATTACATATAGGTGTTCATAGTGGTTAATCCTAAACCCCTTGCTAAAAGATGAAGGCCTCCCCATGAGAAAAAAAGTGCTCTTCATGATGTAGGTTTTATTCCTACACTATATTTATTTGTTTCCTTTCTCCAACCTATAATCTTGATCATTTATATGCTAGTTTTGTTTTGCCTCAAATATTGTACCTTATGACACTTTAATTTTAATAACTCTATATAATCAATTTTAATAAATTTAAGTCTTTTCCTGATCTAAATTTGAATGTTAGTTTTGTTGTGCTAATTTTAACTTGTGAATTATAAATGAATTTTTCTCATTTGCTTCATGTGCATTGGTTTCCTTAAGGTCCTTGTGAGCATAAAAAATATATTTGCATCAATTTTTATGTTAAATTCATGAGAATTTTAACATTAAAACAAAGTGTTGAACAGTAGCAATAAAATGTATAGAAAACCATGAAATGATCCATTGACATAGTGTTTTGATGATGGAGTTCACCCCTCAGGGGATGCATCTTCTTGGTCCAGCTTCCATTGGGTTGAGCCTTTGTATTAGCTCAAGATGGAAAAAAATGTTGTTTACAATCCTCTACTACTCCTAAAACCTACTCCAAACTACTCAGAATGTCCAAATATTCTAGGATAGACACTTTTTGAGCCAAAATTGGTCGAATGTTTCTCCAGTTATGGTTCATTCAATTTTTCCTAGTAAAACTCCTCCAAAATTGGAGATAACTCTAGTTAACTCCACCAAATCTGGAGTTCTGCTGAAAATATCAGACTCCACCAAATTGACCGCCAGTGATAAGCTCAGATTAATTAGAGTTAAGCGTGATTAAGTGGTGGTTTAATGTGCTAAGCACATTTAGTTCGGAGCCTCCGCCAGAGTTATACCACAATGGTCTTATTGCGAGGGGGATGGCCTCATCCTTCGCCCTATGGTAAATAACATAAAATTTATATATATTATTGCGCCCATATATATTAAGTTATAATGTGTAGGCTATTGGTAGTTCATTGCACTTGTGTGGGGGAGGTCTTAGGGTCAACCCTGACCTCCACCATTCCGCCTGTATATAATTTTGCACCATGGTATATAACATTTGACCTTTTAACTTAGCCATATTTTAGCCTTTGGGAGGGTGCATGTGGGGGCCCTTGGCTGCACCACATTTCCTCTTCCCATTGGATCATTCTAACATCCAATAAAAATGCAAAAAACCACCCAACTCAACAACCAATCACAAAATAACAAATGTGACCACCTGATTCACCTGGAGGAGCCTTTGACCACTTTGACCAAATGCACAATCATCTGCCATGTCAATAGTATGGGCTGCTAACTAGGCAGTTGTCTGTCCTTTTTTTTTCAAAAAATTACTTGTTTGATAAAATGGACAAAAAGCTCTAACTTTCACATACGGAGTCAGTGTTTGATGAAATGAAGTGTGCCAAATTCCTGGAGACGAGAACATCGCGGTGGTTCAAGTTCCAAACAAATCTGAGCACTTCCATTTTTGTGCTTAACACTGAATGCCTGGTCATTTATCCCCAATAGAAACCTTTTAGACCCAAAAATATAGTATCAATTATTCAGAAGGTGAGGGTACAGTTCCCTCACCTTCTCAATCTCCATCCATTTGGCCTTAGAAGGATTTTGTACCTTGAGTCCCACTCGAAGGTATTCAACATTCCCTCTCCTTGAAGTTCTGGTTCTTCTGTCAAGTATGAGATCTTGTTGAATCTCATCAATATATTATGGTGAGAAATTGTCTATTGATGGCATTTGAACATGCTCTCCTTGATCATCAATCAACAAAGGCACAAACAATCTCAAACTCTCAACATTAACAACATAGTATATTTTCATATAAGGAGGAATGCTGTGAAACTAGCTCCAGAAATAGATGAAAAGAGATATCAACGCCTTAGAAATAAACCACTTCGAGGGGGCAAACTCCAATAAATTACATGAATGAACAATTCTTGGATGATACAAATTAAAAAACCTCCTTTCTATATATAGGAGTCCATAGGGCCACAATGTAATCCTAGCCAACCTAACAATAATAATTTAAGGGCACAATAACAATATGGGGGTTACAAGGGTACAATAATAACAATACTAGTAATATAGGGACTAACATGCCCCTCTCCTTCAAAAAAGTGTTGTCCTCAACGCTTGAGTAGCTCTGGGTGCTTCTGTATAAAATTCTCATCCTCCCATGTAGAATCTTCAGTGGGTAAGTTCTTCCACTTGATGAGATACTCTGAAATTGATCGATTCCGTAGTTGTCGAGTTCTCGTTTCCATGACCGCTTCTGGTTCCAATATGATTTTTCCTTCCTCATCAAGTTCTGGCAATATTGTTTGAACTGGAAGATTTTCACCTATAACCTTCTTTAAGCATGAAACATGGAAAACTGGATGTACTCGTGAAGAAGCAGGAAGTTCCAATTTGTATGCCATAGTACCAATCTTTTGCAACACCTTGTAAGGACCATAGTACTTTGGCGATAATTTATTATCCTTCTTAGCTTTCTTGAGGGACATTTGTTTGTACGGTTGTAGCCGTAAAAATACCCAATCTCCTACATTAAAACTTCTCTCGCTGCGATGTTGATCTGCCTGTTGTTTCATTCGATTTTGTGCCAAATTCAGGTTATCCTTTAAGAGTTGGAGAACTTCTTGCTGATGCTCGATGTGATCTTCCACCGCTTGAACCTTCGAATTTTCCCTTAAAGATGATGTGATCGATGGTGGATGGTATCCATAAAGTGCCATAAATGGGGTCATTTTTGCTGCAGTATGGAAGGAAGTGTTATACCACCATTCAGCGAGAGGTAACCACTTGACCCATTGTGTTTGTTTATCAAATACAAAACAACGAAGATATCCTTCAAACATTTATTTACTATCTCAGTTTGACCATCAGATTGAGGATGATAAGATGAGCTATGAGCTAATTGAGTACCCAAACAAGAAAATAACTCCGTCCAAAAATTTCCAGTAAAAATGGGATCTCTGTCGCTCACAATAACCCTTGGGCTTCCATGTAGTTTTTGAATTATGTCCATAAATGTAGTAGCAACTGTACTTGCTTTAAATGGATGAGATAATGCACAAAAGTGTGCATACTTGGTAAGTCTATCAACTACCACCATGATGACACTCATTCCTTCGGACTTAGGTAAACCTGTGATAAAATCCATTGAAATCTCCTCCCAACGTTGACTTGGAATGGATAAAGGTTGTAGAAGTCCCGGGGTCTTAATTGTCTCAACTTTATTCTGCTGGCAAACCAAACATTCCGCCACAAACTTTTGAATATCAGATTTAAGGCCATTCCAAAAAAATTCTTTCTTCACCCTGTGGTAAGTTTTTAAAAATCCTGAGTGTCCTCCTAAAGGAGAAGTGTGCAATTCCAGAAGAATATTTTGTTTTAGTTGGGAATTTTTACAAATATATAAGCGATCTTTGTACCATAAGGAATCATTTTTCCAACTAAATGTATCAGATGTACTAGGATCTTGCTGCAACTTTTGAATGAGTGTCCACACTTCTTCGTCCTTCTTCCATTCATCTCTTGCTTTGGTTATCCAATTTGGTTGGATAATAGAAATGGCACAAAGCAATGCTTCCACCTCTTCATTCTTTCTTGAGAGTGCATCTGCAACAACATTTAGCTTCCCTTTTTTGTGGATTATTTCAAAGTCATAACCCAACATCTTTGTGACCCATTTTTGCTGCTCTTCTGAAGATAGTCTTTGTTCCAAAAAGTGTTTAAGACTATCATGATCAGTTTTTACCTTGAAGTGTCTTCCCATTAGGTATGTTCTCCATTTCTTTAGTGCATGCAGTATTGCTAACATTTCCTTCTCATAAATAGGTTTCTGTAAATACTTTCCTTTGATTGGACGACTTTCAAAAGCAATGGGTCTTCCTTTCTGCATTAAAATTGCACCAATTCCATTTCCTGAGGCATCACATTCCACAATAAAGGTTTTTGTGAAGTCTGGTGTAGCTAAGACCGGTGCTAGGCACATTGCCTCTTTAAGACGTTCAAAGGCCTTAGTTGCTTCAGGAGTCCATGAAAATGCATCCTTCTTCAATAATGTTGTTAGAGGTGCTGCTATTCTCCCATAATTCTTAACAAACTTGCGATAATACCCTGTTAACCCGAGAAATCCTCGCAACTGCTTTATGGTTGTGGGAACTTTCCATTCCTTAATGGCTTTAATTTTGCTAGGGTCCACTTTAACACCCTCGTGAGATACAATATGACCCAGATATTCCACCTCTTGTACTCCAAAGAAACATTTGGACTTTTTTGCATATAATTGTTTCTCCTGCAATAGTTTGAGCACCCTGTCAACATGTTCAACATGATCCTTCCAAGACCTGCTGTAGATTAGTATATCATCAAAAAATACTAGCACAAATTTTCTAAGGAAGGGGTTGAAAATGGAATTCATCAACCCTTGAAATGTAGAAGGTGCATTGGTAAGGCCAAAAGGCATGACCAAAAATTCATAATGACCCTCATGAGTTCGAAATGCTGTTTTTGGAATATCTTCCGTCTTCATTCTAATTTGATGATATCCATGTAATTCATCCAATAATTCATCAATCACAGGAATGGGAAATTTATCTTTAATGGTGAGCTTATTGAGCTCCCTATAACCCGGACACATTCGCCATGATCCATCCTTCTTGTGTACCAATACTACAGGAGCAGAGAAAGAACTTTGACTAGGTTGAATTATACCCGCCTCTAACATTTCCGCAATCATACGTTCAATTTCGCTCTTTTGGAAGTAAGGATATCTATAAGGCCGGATGTTTGGAGGAACACTTCCTGGAATCAAATGAATAGCATGATCATGATCACGAATAGGTGGGAGTCCTTTGGGAGTATCAAACACCTTGGAATGATTGTCCAAGACTCTTTGGAGATCTGGAGAAATAGATGATTTTGATGTTGGAACTTCTAGTGAGCATAATTGTGCAATTACGCCTCGTTGTTCTTTCTTCAGAAGCTTTTTCATGACATTAGAGCTTATTATCTTTCCTGGATTCCCTGTGATACCCCGTAACTCGATTTCCTTTCCTTTCGAAAAAAAATTCAAGAAAATTTCTTGAAAATTAAAAGCTATCGTCACCAAATATTGTAACCATTGTACTCCTATTACGACATCAGCACCTCCCATTGGGATGGAAAGCATTGGACTATTCAATTCATATTCCCTCATGGATATCTTGATATTATGGAATTTTTAAGAGCAATTTATAGTTCCTCCATTTGCAACCATCACTTGACATTCTGGTGCTGGGTATAGGAAACAATTTAATTCCTTGGCTACCTTATGATGAATAAAATTATGGGTGCTACCTGAATCAATCAACACTATTACCCTTTTCTTCTTGATATGTCCTTCTATCTTGAGAGTTTGAGGAGTGGTAATTCCTGCCAGTGCATTACACGATATGGTCGGATTCATTTCTTCCTCTTCTAGGGCTGGTTCCTGGTGTATATCCTCTTCTTGTTCATTTCTTCTTCCTCTTCACAATCTATGTAAAATAATTTCTTCTCAGCACACTTATGACCTTTAGTGTATTTGCTATCACAACTGTAGCAAAGCCCTTTTGCTCTTTTTTCTTCCAATTGTTGTGGTGTCAACCTTGTAGGTTGTGGAAATCTAAGCGTAGCAACACTTCCTTCTTTATAGAATTGAGTGGTAGGCTTCCTTGTCGCCATAGTTTTACATTCAACTTTTCTTGCCAACCTGAATGCCTTCTCCAATGAATCAGGTTCCAAAACACGAACTTCATGTTGGATGTTATCCTTTAGAGTACCTATGAAGAGATCAATCCTGTGTTCCTCTGGAATATCAGTTACCCTTATATTCAATTTTGGAAGTCCTCAATGTGCTGCCCCACTAAACCCTTTTGTTTGAGATTTATCAATTGGCTAAAGAAGGTGTTGCTCTTTGTATCCTCATAATGTGCTATCATTTCCTCGTAAAAATTGACCAAGTGACAATTTTTTTACGGGAGCAAAGCCATCGATACCATACAAATGTATTTTGTTCTAAATGTAAAGTTGCAATGCGTAACTTTTGTGTGTTTTGCACATTATTGAGATCAAAATATTGCTCCATCTGTAGTATCCATGTTACGGGATCCTTGCCATCAAACTTCCTCATATCCATCTTTGGAATATGGTGGTTCTTCCTGCCAATATTAGAGTTTATGAAATCACGATTATCATTTATTTTGTTCTCATCATTAGTTTCCTCTACTATATTTTCACCATTAGGAAACATTTGTTGTATCAACTTTGTCAAACCTTCCATGTCTGCTTTTAGATCATTCTTCATGTTTTCCATTTTAGCTTCCATGTCATCCATCTTAGCTTCCATGCCAACTTCCATGCCATCCATTTAGCTTCCAAACCATTCATCTTAGCTTCCATGCCTTTCTTCAAACCATCTATCTTAGTTTCCATGTCTTTCTTTACAACTTCCATTTCATTTTTTGTTGCTCTTTGTGATAGCGAAATTTGGTGCACTTGCTCATGGACTTTTGATATCTCATGTTGCATTTCTTCGTCTTCATGAGTCATAGTAGAGCCTTCTGAAGGCTTAATGGGTGTTGAATTCTTTTTAGGAGGCATTTTAGAACCCAATACTAATAGTTATGCTCAATAGGCCTTTGGAATCAACTAGAATTGATTTTTCAAACAAGACTTATGCAATTTGAAAAAAAAATACACACCTTTTTCTTGATTTTGAGGAACTCGATATTGAAACTGAATTATCCCTGTGATTTTGGATCTTCAATATATGAAATTTGGCCTTGAAGTCACGCTTTGAATCTTCTTTCAAATGCCATAGGTCTGACCTAATTTGGATTCTTCAAGGTAAAGTTATGTCCAATCTCCCACAATGACCCAATTATGGACTGGTTCAGTATAGCGCACTTGTACAACTTGCCACATGTCCCTGTTTCCTCATTTGGCTCTGAAATTGATAGAAAAGAAACTACAGTTAGTGTAATTGCTGACACTTTTTTACCATATTCCAATATGATGCACAGAGAAAGAATTATGAAGGTTTTCCCACGATAACCTCTTTGAGATGAAATTCGGGGGCCTGAAAAAGACCTAACTTCCACGGATCATATCTCCAAAAATATTGCGAACCAAGCTCTTAAATTTTGTGATGATGTTCCTCCAGATTTCAACTTCGTTCTCTAAAAATTTCAGCTTCTGAACCTTCGTAGAAAAAACGTTATAGCGACAATTCCGCAATGACCTGTTTAAGTGAAATTCAGGAGCCTGCAAAAAGCCCTACCTTCCACAGCTCATATCTTCGAAAATATTGTGAACAAAGCTCTGAAATTTTGTGACGATTTTCCTCAGTATTTTGGATTCGTACCCTAAAAATTTCAGCTTCTGAACCTTCGTAGAAAAAAATTTATAGTGAACATGCCATGATGACCTGTTTGGAGCAGCGAAACCTTAGAATCCAAAGCTCTGATACCAAATGTTGTGAAACCAGCTCCAGAAATAGATGAAAAGAGATATCAATGCCTTATAAATAAGCCACTTCGAGGGGGAAACCTCCAATACATTACATGAATGAACAATTCTTGGATGATACAAATTACAAAACCTCCTTTCTATATATAGGAGTCCATAGGGCCACAATGTAATCCTAGCCGACCTAACAATAATAATTTAAGGGCACAATAACAATATGGGGGTTACAAGGGTACAATAATAACAATAATGGGGTTACACTAACAACAATAAGGGACTATACTAGTAATATAGGGACCTAACAAGGAAAGTCTAGCTTAAATGCTTTGTTACCAATCTTTTCCAAGATTTTAAAAGGACCATAATTGATTGGCTTAGGATTTTTACCTTCCCATTGAAGTCTCTCTTTTTTAATATATAACCAAACTTCATCACCAACTTGGAATTTATGATCGACACGGTGTTTATCATGCCTTGTCTTGTAGCTACTTTGACTCTTTTCAATTTGTTCTTGCACCGTGTGATGTATCAACTGAATTTTCTCAGTGAAATTCTTTGCTTTATTTATGTCTCTATGCCCATCAATAGCAACATATTTCCCAAAGATGAGTTCCAATGGAAATCTTGGAAATTACGAAGACATGCCTTAAATGGCGATGTGTTTGTGGAAGAATGCTTTGCCTTGTTATATGCATGTTGAATGTAATGCAACTATTCATCCCATAACTTGGGATGTTTGCTGTAATATCGTTAAAGAAGATGAATGATTGTCCTGTTGACCACCTCAGTTTGGCCATCTATTTGCAGATGAAAGGTTGTATTATTCTTCAACTTAGTGTCCATCATGTCCCATAAATTTGACCAGAAATTCATAACAAATCTAGAATCTCGATCACTTACAATAGAAGTAGGAAAACCAAAATGAACATAAACATTTTGAAAGAAAATATGAGTTATTTATTCACGGTAATTTTATTTTTACATGGCATCAATATATACATCTTTCTAAACCTATATACAACTACATATAAGTGATCATGACCTTTCCTTGACAATGGAATACCTCCTACAAAATCCATTGAGATAATATCCCATGGACGTGAAGGGACCAAAAGTGGAGTGTACAATCCTAGTTTTCAATTTCTAGGCTTTCTTACTGCACATAAATAACATCCTCTAATGAAACAATATACACTATCAAACATGCATGGTCAATAACAATACCTTTGGAGATTCGCTACCATCTTGCCTACACCGAAATGTCCAGAAATCAATGAAGTGTGCGCCTCCCTAATGATATTGTTTCTTTCTCCCCGTGGAATACATAAATTTCCAAAGTGATACAACAAGCTGATATGTACATGGTAATATAACTCTTCATTTTGGTTTCCTTGACTCAAGATTCAATACACATCTTGAAAGTAATTATCATATGCATATTTCTCAATGTAACTTTCATGCAAAACAGAATTGTGCTTGAGTATAATAGATGAATTTACAATAGGCCTAGAAAACATATCAACTACCTTATTGTAGATTCCCTTTTTATACTTGATAACCAAATGAAACTGTTGTAGAAATCCCATCCATCTGAAGTGGCTATATTGTTTCCACTTTGATTGTGACTATAAAAACTGGAATGTTTGATGGTCGGTATGGATATTGGTATCTTTCCCCATCAAGTAGTGTTTCCATTTATTTACACTTTGTACCAATGCATAACTCTTTGTCATAATTTGGATATTTATTCACAACATCATTAAC
Source organism: Pinus albicaulis (assembly GCA_034641835.2). Classification (NCBI taxonomy): domain Eukaryota; kingdom Viridiplantae; phylum Streptophyta; class Pinopsida; order Pinales; family Pinaceae; genus Pinus; species Pinus albicaulis. The sequence continues at coordinate 1,640,359,769 of CM076584.1, forward strand.
AATTTCAGAATCAAATGAAATGGGCTTACCATTTTGCATGAGAACTACTCCCATGGCGTAATCACTAGCATCTGTTTGAATCTCAAATGGTTGTCTAAGATATGAAAGAGTCGATACTGATGTTGAATTGATCTTTTGTTTCAAAGCATCAATTTTTTTTTTCATATCTCCCCAATGGAAAACATTCTTGACACTATTCAACGCATGTAATGGAGCTGCAATGGAAGAAAAATTAGCAATGAATTTCCTCCAATATTGTGCTACCCCTAGAAAGCTTCTTACCTTTGTAACTATATTGGGCTTTGGAAAATTCACAATGACCTAAACCTTAGAGAAGTTTATCTTCAGCTCACCTCTTCCAACAATGTGTACCAAATACACTAAAGAAGTCTTGCCAAATTCACACTTCGACATCTTCAAAAATAACTGTTCTTTTCTCAAGACATCAAGTACTTTATTCACATGCATGATTTCTTCATCTCTTGATTTGTTGAATATCAAAATATCATCTAAGTATACAATGACACAATAATAAATAAATGGCCTCAATACATCATTCATAACTCTCATGAAAGTAGCTAGAGCATTGGTAAAACTGAAAGGCATAACAAGCCACTCAAACAATCCTTGTTTAGTTTTAAATGTGGTTTTCCAAATGTCCTTTTCAGCTATTATAACTTGATTATAACCACTTCGTAATCCTAACTTATTGAAATAATTTTCATACCTCAATTGATTAAGCAAATCATCAATTCTTGGGAGTGGATAGCTATTATTTACCGTGATTTTTTTCAGTTCACAGAAATCCACACACATGTGCCAAGTCCCATCCTTCTTTGGCAGCAAGACAATCGATGAACCACATGGTGAAGTAGATGGGCATACAATAACTTTGTTCATAAATTCTTGAATTTTCTTCTTTATTTCCATGCACTTTATTATCTACATGCGATGCATGCCAATGTTTGGAAGTGGAACATCTTGCTGCAACTGTATCTCATGCTAAATTCCCCTCTTAGGAGGTAACCCATTTGGTTCCTGAAACAACTCACCATGCTGACTTACAAAATCAAACAAATCATATTTTAATTTGTCATCACAACTTTCAAAAGATTCATAATCAATATCATTCTTTTTCTTTATCATGAGAAGCACAAAATTTTTAGTTGCATTTACTAGTCTCTTCATGTGCCCTGCATTAACCAAAGAAATGTTCATCTTTTTGTGATGAGCTCTCACAATATAATCCACCCCATCCTTGAGAAAATGATATTTGTTCTCATGGAGATAAAATACTACTGTCCTATCATACAAATATGGGCTTGCCAAAACAATTCCTGAAATATCAAGTGGAATCACATCTAACTCGACTTCATCAATAAAATTTGCAGTAATGGAAAACCTGAATATACATTTCTTTGTAACCTGTAAATTTTCATTCTTGAATATCCAACCCAAAGGATATGTCTTATGATGAGGTACAATTTCAAGGTTAAACTTTTTGACCTAGTCTTTTGAGATTAAGTTCGCTTATGACCCACTATCAAATAATGCGCCAATATTTGTATGGTTTGAGATCACCCTTAAATGGAACAACTCTATCCTTACTTCTTCATTTGGAGTGTTGTTGTGACAATTTTAAGAACTAGTACTTGCTATGGATTCCTTTCCCTTTGTTACCATGGCTGTAATCTTGGTCTCATCACCAGAATCGGATCCAAGATCATGTTGTGTGGTAGCAGTTGTATTATGTTTCCCCTTATTGTTTAGTTTCTTAGGCCTTAGTTCAGGATGTAGTTTCTAATAGTGGGCTTCATCATGCCCTTATTTGGAACAATGTTTGCATGTATTTTTCTCCCCTTCTTTATTAACACTTTCATTCTTATTTCCCTTCCATTTTCCTCCCCTCTCTTTCTCCTTACCCTGGAATGGCTTCTTCTTACTACCCTCTTCCTGAATGTTCTTTCCCCTTGCTTCAAGGTGCATGGCTTGCACACAAACCTCATTTAAGTTGATTCGATTAAACATAAAGATAGTGTGTTTCAAATAGGAATGTAAACCCCCAACGTATTTCAATAGAGTGCCTTGGGATTGCAAGTTTACACATAACAACAAAGCCCTTTTTCTAAACTCCTAGGTATAATCTTGAACTGTTTGACCCTTTAGTTGCCTAAAATTTTTCCAACGCATAATGGCTTTTTTCATGTAAGCTAAAGGAAACAATATAAAATTTGAAATGGGAACAGAAATGAGTACCTGCTTTTTTTAGGTAGCAAAATATGGTCCGATTTTGAAAAGTGTTGATTCAGAATACTCTTAATATTTTTTTAGCATGTTTTTTACACATTAGATTTTCTTATGTACCAAGTATAGACATTATTTTTAAAATGTTAGTGTTTTTATGTTGATTTTGAAAAGTGTTGATGCCAACGTCATCCCCATATTTTATAAGACTTATTTTTTACTTAAATTTTTCTAATGTATTAAATGCTAATAATTATTTTCACTTACATATTTTGTTAAGTGTTTTTAAGGTTTCTTTTGTTTTTCTTTTAATTTTTTTTTTATAGTGAGATATTTGATTTTTTGCATTGTCAAAAAAAACAAAAAAGGTCAAAATTTTAAAGTGTCAATATTCTATCTAATTATATATTGTTAGATAATATTTCATTGCACATGAAATAATTGCCAGTAAAAAGAAATAATTTTTAACAATTTACATAAAAAAAAACACATTTTGAATATACAAATAACTTAAAATATACACATTTTGTGTCTTCTTTGTTAAAACTCACATGTCAAATAAACTGTTTTTATAGGAAAAGTAACAAAAAGTATAAAAATTAGCAATTTTTGTCAATTTTATGTGAAAAGTTAATATTAATTATAGTTTTTTTTAAAACTTAAATGATTCACATAAAAATGAAGTGAAAATCACATTATAAAAATATTAAACATATAATTACAACAACTGAATGTTTATTTTTTCTCATAAAATGTCAAAGTAAAAAAATTACAAGTATAACTTATGAATAGTTACAAAAAATGAGCTTCATTTGGAAGCTTAACTTAATCTTTAATCAATAATATCACATAATGCAAACTCTTCATCTTCAAGAGTATAACGAATGTCCTCTTCCACAATATTTTCATCATTGGCTTCAGTTTCATCAATTTTCTGTTCTGATGGATCTTTGATGTCTACAAACATCCCAAAGTATGCCTTTCCAATCATTCCATCTAATGGTGGTTGAAGTTCTTTTGATTTTTTTGCTACGCGAGATTCATTAAAATCCCATTTTCTCAAACCAACTTCTTTCATTTCATCTGGAAGAAATTGAAGAGCATTTATTCTTTGATGAATAAATTTGCATTGTACTAGGGCTTTTTCAATGGAAATTTAATTTCTTCCTTTTTGTAAGTAACATGATAGTGTTGTACCTAATCATCAAGTATAAAAGAAAAAAATTAGTCATTTAGTATAAACACAAAAAAAATAAAAAAGATAACATTGGAATTCATTCTTATATAATAAAACTTACCTGAACCTCAAAATAAATCCAAAAACCAATCTCCTTCATTTGAACATAGATCTAAAAGATATTTAATCAATGACTGTGGTTTTTTGTATATGTTAACTATCTCTCCTTTTTCTTCTTTATCTTCATATGTTAGTTTTCTTACAACAACATCATGGACCAGTACTTGGCTATGATTCTTTCCATCTACTTTATTGAAAAGAAGTCTAACTTTCAACATGAATGAACTCACAGCCACCTATAATTTGTTGATTTCTGCCACAAATAAGATTTGGATTTTTCCTGTAACATGAAATAGTAAAAGTTCAATTAACTTGTACATAAATGATTTTTTTAACATTAATCAAATATATAATTTCAACGTCTTACCATGTAAGCTACATCCTTGAATTTTCTTTTCCCTTGAATCTTGATAATAGCAACCCCAATTGTATGTCTGAATGAAATGTCACAAATCTCCAAAATGGTGATGTTGTGACTTCTAGAAATCCCGCAACCACTTTACTAAATGCTTGATAAGTATAAGGGTCACTATCATATTCAATGTTTAGGATATTGAAACCATGAGGAATATCTGCAATAACTAGGGAATAATCCCTTTTAGGTATGAGTTTTGCAATGTCTTCACAATCACCTGATATTATTTGATATTGGATAGTGTGGAGCCCACTCCAAATAAAATTATTAAGAATGGGATCAAGTTCAACATCACTAAGACGTCGTTTTTTTATCCATTCCATTTTTGTTTTTTCAATAAAGCTTCTGAAACTATCTGGCGCTCCATTCACATCCTTCTTCATCTTTAATAAAATAAACAAAAGAAATCTGTAAGTTATAAATTAAAAATATTATACATATGAATAGAAATGAATGTATGAATGAACATACCCTTTTAAATGCAAGAAAAAAATCTTTTAGCACTGATGTAGAACTTGAATCTGGGTAGTTTCGTACAACATCATCCCAACTATCTCCATTCAACAATTTAACCATTTGTTCATGTATTCTCATATAAACCTTGTGACTGAATAAATGAAGCAAACAATGTTAATATAGTGTTATGTATAACCAATAATACCAACAACAATATATTATATTTAACATAAATTTATAATAAAAAAAAAGTAAAAATAACAAAATTACTTTATAAATTCCTCAGACATTTCATCCATTGATAATTCTCCTGACTTTAGACGAGATAATATTGTTTTGAAAATATTTTCATCCTTCACTCATTGCATTGATCTCCAAGGTGTGATAGTCATATCTTCTAGAAGGATCTTCATTTCATGACCTTATTTACTGTTGGTACATATCAATGGTTTAGAATTTTCGACCTTCTGACTTTTGATGCCAACACTCTCCCACAAATCAAAAATTTGATCAATATATTCCCATATCTCTCTAGTTATAAATGCCAACTGGAAAATGTTATCCATACCACTGAATATTTCATAATTTACATTTCCACCCTTTGAACTTATTTTTTCTTCGATTTGATAACTGATTTCCATACAACATTCCTTCCGGAATGCATGATAAAACTTTGTCTTATCACCACCAAATTTTTCTTCAAATTCAATATGAATAAATATAACCCTTTGGAAGAAATTCATAGACATCCTACACTCATTATCTGAATTATGATCCCATGGAAATAATTTTGCTTCTGTATCTGTTAAACCAGCATAAATGATACATTTTATTGTTTTAAAACATGGGTTATTGGGATATTCTGCCATTAATAGCTTCTACAGAATGGTTTCCCCCAAGTACATAATATTTGTATTGAAAACATTTTGACTTGTCAAATGATTATTTGTTAGGAACCTGACTTGGATCAACAAGAAGAACATAATCAACCACATGTGCAAAAGGGTTGTACCTCATCAATGTTTTCAATTTGTGAACATGCAAGTGGTGTCGCTTTCTAATTTGATATTTGAATTGTCCTTCATATGGCTTGTAGAATTGAATGACATTAAATTGAAATGACCAACCACCCTCAATTAAATTTGTCTTCACCAAATGATGTCGAATTACATTTTGTTTTGTTTTCATAACGCCATCCTCTAAATCAACTCCTAGCGTAATGACTTCCCTTCTTTCTTTGGATTTTTCATTAGGCCCATCACTATTGTCCATGAGAATGAGAAATTTTTTGTTTCTTCCTCCTATTGCTTATGATATTTTCTTGAACTGAAACAATCTCCTCATCATCAACTATAAGGGAGACATTCTTAGACATTCTTGTTTTTGTTTTTTTATGGCTCTTCTCCTTTCTAACATCAATTCTAATATGATCCTCAGATATGGCAACACATTCTTCATCTCCAGATTCAACTTCAACTTCGTCATTTTGAAAAGCAACATGTCTAACTTTACTAGATTGATCCCTTTGATACAATCTTGTAGCATTATGAAGTATTTTTTTTTCTTCTTTCCCATATATTTTGCTTCATGTTCATGGAAAATGGAGACTAAATTCATAATATCTCGCTCTATATAATAGATTCCCCCCAACATAATTGAAATTTCCTCAGAAAAATCCTGTAAAACAAAATATAATATGTCAATAGTAACCAAGTTATTAAAAATACAATGATACAATTTGAATAACACAAAATAGATAACTGTAAATAAAAAGACTTACAATATTTTGTGCAATATTTTGTACGATTTGTTTGCATATCTTTTAAGAATCCTACCCCGTGTTATACATTGAAAATGTAAAATGACATCTATGTTTATCATGTGACTTGGGCGGTTTTGATAATATATAAACACTTTCAGTATTTGGAAGAATATAGAGGTCTAATACTTTTCCCACCAGATCATAACTTTCAACATCAAAATTCTTACTGGAATATAGATATAATTGCATAGATTCATCTTCTATATCTTTCTGAAAACATGCATATTATGAAAAATTCACTTCTGTTGATTTCTTCCAGAATGAAAGAAACTTCTTTTCTTTTGTGGATGCATCTCCCACATTTTCAGTAATTGACTGAGGTGCAGTTCGTCCATCAATGTTTTTTGAAGGCCCACCTGTAGCTTTAGATGATGCAAATGTTGACTTGGGTCGAGAAATATTGACATAAACCTTCCTTGATGCCATTTTCTTGCAAACACATATTTATACACATAAATTATTAAATTAAAAAGAAACAAATATCTTACGTAAACAAAATAAAATATTTGTTTAAAAAAAATGATATTTTTATACATTTTTTCCCCAACAGAAACTCTAAAACATTTTTTGTTTTACATGTCATCTACCCAACCCATAAATATATATATATATATATATATATATATATATATATATATATATATATATGTATATATATATATATATATATGTATAATTAAAAAATTTTGTTTTTAAAAAAATGTATTTAGCTGTTTTCTCCCCCACGATTCTCGAGTGATCCTTTAGGAATATATATATATATATATATATATATATATATATATATATATATATATATATATATATATATATATATTCCCAAAGTAATTAGGAGTGGGCATTTTAATTTAAAAAAAGAAAAAAAATTCATGTAAATTGGCTATTTTGGCCATATAATTTTTATACTACCAAAGGGCTAATTTTGTGACCCTTAAGACAAAAAATTAAGTCAATTATTAAATGATACAAAAGGAGCGGAATTAATTAATATGAGAATCATCCTCCCTGCCTTGGGAACCCTAGGGCTTGTGTAGACGTTGCCTCGTGGGAGCATCTTTTGCCGTGTTTGCTGGGTGCGGATGCCGGGTGGGCATGTCTTCTCGCTCATGACACCATAGCCTTTGTGTTCGTGGTGTGCACTTGAGTATCGCCCACTTTGAGCATTGTTTGAGGTGGCCCTCGAGATCGGAGTCGAGCCACCTCGGCCCATGACACCGTTTCTGATGTCATTTTACGACGACGCCACAGGCGATGCGTGCCCAAGCGCGAGGTGGCCCTCGGAGGCCCAGGGCTGAATGCGGCCCCGCTGGACGTCTCCAAGTGGTAGATGTGCGATGGGGCCGTGAGCCGAGGGTTTTCAAGAGTGTGCGGAAGCAGGCGGCAAGCTGCGTGGGCGAATCTCATGAAAGTGCACACAGTTTGATGGGTGGACGCACCATAGGGTGATACGCTTTCAGAAGTAGAGGGGAGCCCACCGGGTGCCCTTGGGTGCCATAGAGCTCGGGCAAACACCACCCCATGGTCGCATCTTCCCACAACACGACACCCTAGACCAAGTGGGCGTGCCCACCAGCCCTATGGGCAAGCAGGGGAATCATCCACTCTATTTTCCCAAGGGGCCAGTGGGCATGCCCACTTGGGCTAGATCAGCCATGTGCTACCCCGGGAGGGCCCACCAATAATGGGCATATTAATTTTTTTTTAAATTTTTAGATACAAAAAAAAAATCGTTTTCTACCTAAAAGAATTAATGGAAAAGGCTGGTAAATTTCTAATGGAAATAAATAACTTGAATTTGGTTAATTTTGATAGCTTACTAATTTCGAAATAATAGAAACAAAACTAACCTTTCAAAAGCGAGAATCTCCCGTTGACAATGTTTCTCTGCTAGAAAATCGTTCCAAGCTTTTAAACAAACCTCGAGAAATATTGACGTCACGTGTGGAATAGTGAAATTGACTTTTCTTATAAAGCAAAAATAAAAGAATTTTTTATGGTAGGGTGAATGTGGGATAAAAAATATTGATGAATATTACAACAATAAAATTTATAATGCAGTCAAAATTATATAATTTAATTAAAATTATTTTAGTTTGAATACAATTATTAAGTGAAAAATGCCTGGGGAATTTAGTTCGAAATTAAGTTCCATATTATGAGAATATTTTAATTACTAATTTTTAAATAAATCGTTTAAATAAAATTTGGAGGGACATACATAAGCAAAAAATTTCAGCGAAAAATTTTGGAGGGAATTTTTGGAGTGAATTTCTCATTGTTTCAGCTATATATTATCATTGCGAGAGAGATGATTTGCATCATTCACCATTTCTTGTTTGAGTGTTATGGATTCCTATGATAGTAAAGTTTCATTTTATGAAGCATCAACATCTTCGTCACGTAAAAACTCTATTAATATTGATGAATATAGCAGGAGAAGTAGTGACAAAATGACTGGTGAAGATTTTCAAATGAACAGAGAGACTAAATGTCGACTTATTCCTAATCATATGGACTATGAGAGCAACAATGACAAATGGGAAGACGAAAAATTTCCAAAAACTAGAAACTCACATTTTCCACTTACTCCTAATCCTAAGGACTTTGAGAGCAATAGTTATGATTGGAAGGATGAAAAATTTTTAGTAGATGGAGAGCCACATTTTCCACTTAGTCCTAATCCTAAGGATTATGAAAGAAATAATCCTAAGGATTATGATGAATGGTCAGATGCCAAATTTTCAGTGGATAGAGAGTCACAGTTTCCACTTAGACCTAATCCTAAAGATTATGAGAGCAATAATGATGAATGGCAGGATGAAAAATTTTCAGTGGATAGAGACTCACATTTTCCACTTACTCCTAATCCTAAGGATTATGAGAGAAATAATGATGAATGTCAAGATGAAAAAAAATTAGTAAATAAAGCATCGCATTTTACAATTACTCCTAACCCTATGGACTTTGAGAGCAACATAGATGAAGAGAAGGATGAAGAAAATCCAATAAATCGAGAGTCTCAATTTCCACTTACTCCTGATTATATGGACTATGGGAGCAGTAATGACGAAGTTCGGGATAAAGAACTTCTATTAAATCAAGAGTCGCAATTTCCACATAGTCCTAATCCTATGAACATTGAGAGTAGCAGTGATGAAGGGAAAGATAAAGGTGGTGAAGAATATCCTCCAATTCAGTATTTCAAAACCATAGATGATGGTATTGAAAATTTTCATGTCGTCGAAGATGGTAATGAATATTTTTCAAACAATGATGGTGGCGAATTTCCTAACTATATTGGAAATGATCATAGTAAGAATAGTATTCTTCCTAAGGATCATGGAAATGCTTGTTCAGAGAATGATGAAATGATAGAGATGTTGCAAACAAATATTCTTTCTAGGAGTAGGAGTAGACCTTTTCGCATCAATCCAAGATTTTCTAGTTATACAAGGGGTAGAGTAGTACATCTCATGAGAAGAAGTTCTATCAGTGAGCTCATTTCAAGTGATTGTTGTGAAAAGGATTTCTTGAAACATATGGATTTCAAATTATATTTAGAGAAAAGGAAGAACTATTTGTCAATGAATAAAAGCATGCAGAATGCATATTTAGTGGGGTGCATGAAATCTACACTGGAAGGTTATGATTATCATATTGGGTCTTTATTGCTCCATAGAAAGGCTTTCAAAATGATTCATTCAATTGGAATTTTTTGTCTATCAAGAATCCAAGATAATTTGGAAAAGGATCCTACGTATTATTCAGAAGTTCGTCATAAACGAGAGTTTGGGCCACTAGAAAACACTACAATGTCATGGTTCCAAGACTTAATTTCAAAATGTGGAGATTGTATGCCAAATAGAGATACAATACATATTCCAGATAATTTCTCAAGACGAGAAATCTACAACTTATACCAGGAATATGAAAAAGGTGTTGAAGGAAATGGTCATTTTATTACATATCAATATTTAGTGCATATATGGAGGAGAGAATTCAACAATGTTTGTATTACTAAGAAGACAAGGATGGGGGTTTGTAGTACAAGTGCTTATCTAAAATAAAAAAGGGATAAATGTCAAGGACCAGAAAGAGGTAAGCATTAATAAAATTATTCTTTTAAATTGTATACTGATCAACTATGAAAATGAAGTTATTAATATTCTTATTTTATGTTATCTGTAGATTCCATTGTTAAAGCCCTCCAAGAGCATCATGAACAACAAACAAGTGAAATGAAAAAGTTGTACAAGAATAGAAAGAAGTGTTATGGTAATCCAAATAAATATTTGGGTTTGATAATTGATGGTATGGACCAGAAGAAAACACTTCCACCACATTTTGTTCGCACACCAAAAAAATTGCAAGAGGAAAATTTGATCAATTTTCACTTAGTTGGTTGTATGGTCTTCAATGGGAAAATATCGCCAAGAGTTTAATTTACAACTCCAAATATTCATAATGATGGAAATCTAACAATAACCATAATTCATGTTGTGCTTTCTCATTGGGGTGGTAACCTTCCTCAAGTTTTGTATCTACAATTAGACAACCCTTGTCGTGAAAACAAAAATCAGATTGTTTTTGGATATCTAAACATGCTTGTTGAATTGATAAATTTTCATAAGGTAAAGGTTGGTTTCCTTCTTGTTGGGCACACTCACGACCATATTGATCAGATGTTTAGTTTTTTTTAGTAACATTGAGGAGGAATAATGTTGGGAGCTTGCCATCATTAATTGAATGTATTAAGAAATCATATATGCCAGCACCTATTTTTCATGTGTTAGAAGAATTGTTGACATGCGAAGGTTTATCTCGGATCACATGGTCGAGAGAAATGCACTGAAAAACTTAATGAAATTATCTTCCAACATCAATTTCGTATCAAACAAGTTGATGGGAAAACACTTATATGGGGCAAGAAGTATTCAACAACTATAGAATGGGTGCCATCAATAGGTTTGGTTTGAAGTTCATTCTAGATCATCGAATATTTGCGTCAAATATATTGTTATTACAATCAGTTTGTGAAGTTCATAATGCACGAAGGCAAAAGAGAGATATAAATTATTTTGAATGCTTGGAATAAATTGAAAAAACCACTAGATAAACATATGAGTATTTTGATGTTGTTGATTCAGTTTGGTGGGAGTCTTTTTTCAATGATTAGAGTGATATCATTTCAAGACCAGCAAATGAAGATATTATTTTGAATATTCCATTTATTTGGCCATAAAATGTGTTAAATGAACAGGAGGAAACAAACATTCTTTAACAACAACAATCACATGGTATTATTAATTCTACACAGGTAAAGGAAAGAGAAATGTATATTGGTTCCAGAAGATCTCGTGCACAATGTGAAGCCATGGAAGACCTTTACAGATTTTAAATACAGGATATTAAGGAGGGTTGCATGATCGCAATCTTAGCACATGAAGGTCCACATTGTTATCCATTCTGGGTTGCCAAGGTTATAAAGGTGATTACATAAAATGAGGATGTTACAGGTGTTGAAGTACATTGGTATGCCACAAACACACACCCATTCAATGGTGTGTACAAGCCAGAGATGGTATTTGATAAAAAAATTGGTGGAAAGAGAAAAATAAAGGGTACAAATATAAATCATTGCGGCACAGACCTCTTAAAATTGGAGGAAGCTGATATACTTGTTTATGACTTCAATTTAACAAAGAGAGGAACTCTTTGCTCCAGGACAATATAAATTCTTAAGAGGTTGCTACTACAAGAAACAATGTTGAGATGGCAGTCTGCTAAACCCAATCATAGATCTACAAGAATTTTGAAACCTCAAGCGGTGGGCATGCATGTTGACTCAGATGGGGCACTAGTTGATGAAAGAGAAGAATATGGAACATCTTCATCTGCATCGATTCATTCATCTGAAGATGTGAATTCCTATGGTGTGCAAGAAAATAATAGTGATTTTGAATAATTGTGTAAGACAATTGATATAAATGATGTTTGCATTGCGCAATGAAAATGATATTTTAAGTTACGAGTCATTTTTTTGCTTTTTGGATTATATGTTTTAATTATGATGAATTCATTTTTCTAAAATATTGACAATGCAACAATACCTTGGAGAAATAATTTATGTTTCAACGGGTTATTTTAGTCATATAATTTTTTCATAATATCATGGTTGAAATATTTTGAAAAGTTGATATTTTTTATTTCTATGGGTGAAAAATTGTAAAATATATTTTATCTTTAACATTATGGTTGAAAACAATTAGAATTTTATGGATTTTTAGTGTCATCATATTATATATTAAATGACATGTATAAAAATGATTAGAATTTTTATGTGTTTAAAATATAATTATTTTATAATTAATTCCATTACTATAAATAGGTTGAAATTGTACCTGGAAAATAAAAATGGTATTCTAGCACCAACCATTGTGTTTTTTTCCATTTTTTTGGCACATGAAAATTGGTTTTACTACCATATTTTAAAAATGTTACAGATTTACACTAAAAAAAATAAAACCTCGTTCTGAAATACACCCTTTTCATTTTTGGGTCGTTTTTCATGTTTTTTGGGTTTTTTTGGCTAGAGTTCCCATTTTCAGTTTATAGTTCTCGTTTCAAAGTTTATGTTGTTAGGATAAAAATTCCTTTTAATTGAAGAAATAAACTCAGCCCGAGAAATGGATATCCTACCATGGATTCACATTTCCTCTTGATTCTTTTCTTCCCACCAGACTAGTGTTGCTCCTTCTAGCCTCAATGAAGCCAACTGGATATTTGTTTCATCATCTTGTAGGCTTTGAATTCTGTAATATACCTCCAACTGAAGAATCCAATTTTCCAACTTCTTTGCATTTACCTCACCATTGTACAAGGGAAGTTAAAAATGAATGCCCAATATGAGTAAGGGAGTTTTTCCTTTTGTGGTTTTTGAGTGAGTATGGGTGGTTTGTGTTGTGGAAGTGGAAGATGATGTTGATGGTGATGATGAGGATGATGATGAAGACGGTGGAGATGGAGGAGGATTTCCTCCACTACCCTTTGAATCCTTCTCTTCATTCTTTTTGTCTTTTGAGGTTCCCTCTCCATGTGGAGACTTAGAATTCCCTCCAACCATCTTAGTGCTCCTCTCTTCATATAGGACCCTAACCATGTCAATTAGGTCATAGAAAGCCTTCTTGAATGCTTCCTCTTATGAAATACCTTCAGTCTCTCCTACACCTGACATGATGACTATGGATTCAAGCTCAACTTCTAGTGCAACTTGTACCTCTTCAATCTTAGCTAGAGATAAAACTTGAGGTACTTCAAGTGCAGATGGGAGTGAAACTTTGGGTGGAGATGGTGGCCTTATGGCTCTCCCTCTTTTGGTCCTAAATTTAGGGCTGTCAACCAACCGTTCCCCTTCTCCTCTCTACAACCTTAACCTTGTAAGCATCACAAATTTGCAACCATTAAAACCCTACTTGCAAAAAATTCAAGAAAATATCAAGAAAATAACCTTTCTCTGAGACCACATTGATCTAAATCTAAATGTTAGTTTTGTTGTGCTAATTTCATCTTCCGAATTATAAATGAATTTATGATCATTTGCTTCATGTGCATAGGTTTCCTTGAGGTGTTTGTGAGTGTTGAATAGGTATTTGCATCAATTTTTATGTTAAATTCATGAGCATTTTAACGTTAAAACAAAGTGCTAAATAACAACAATAAAATGCACAACAAACCATTAAATGATCCATCAACACAATGTTTTGATGCAGGAGTTCGCCCCTCCTAGGCTACATCTCCTTGGTCCAAATTCCATGGTTTGGGCCCATGTATTAGCTCAAAATGGAAAAAAGTGATGTTTACAATCCTCTACTGCTCCTAAAACCTAGTCCAAACTACTCAAAATGTCCAAATTTGCTAGGATAGACTCTTTCTGAGCCAAAATTGGTCGAATTTTGCTCAAATTATGGTTTATTCAAATTTTCCTAGGAAAACTCCTCCAAAAGTGGAGAGAACTCTAGTTAACTGCACCAAATTTGTAGTTCAATGAAAATGGCGGACTCTGCCAAACTGACCGCTAGTGATAAGCTCAAATTAATTAGAGCTAAGCATGATTATGTGGTGGTTTAATGCACTAAGCGTGTTTACTTTGGAGCCTCTGCCACGGTCATATCACAATGGTCTTATTGTGAGGGGGTTGGCCCGCAGGGGTGGCCCCCTCCTCCGCCCGCCGATACATACCATAAACTTTATATATATATGATTGCACCCATATATATTAGGTTATAACGCATATGTTATTGGTAGTTCATTGCACTTGGGTGGGGGAGGTCGCGGGGTTGACCCCCACCTCTGCCCTTCCACCTGTGTATAATTTTTCACCATGGTATATAACATTCGATCGTTGAACATAGCCATATTTCGGCCTTGGGGAGGGGGGAGGGGGCATGTGGAAGCTTTTGGTTGCACCACATGTCCTCTTCCCATTAGCTGATTCCAACAGCCAATAAAAATGTAACAAATCACCCAACTAAGCAACCAATCACAAAATGACAAATGTCACCACCTGATTCGCTCGAAGGAGCCTTTGACCACTTTGAACAACTACACAGTCAGCTGCCACGTTAGTAGTATGAACTACTGACTCAGCAGTTGCCTGTCCCTTTTTTTTCCAAAATTTTACCTGCTTGAAAAAATGGACAACAGGCTCTAAATTTTGCATACAAAGTCGATTTTCGATGAAATGAAGTGCATCAGATTCCTAGCGACGAACACTTAAATATCGTTTAGATTCCGAACGATTCTGAGCACTTCCATTTTTAAACTTAACACTAAGCACCTGATTATTTTCTAATTCTATTTTAAATTATATTTTGTGATCAATATTTCATAGTACTTTTATACATATTATTTATCCAAAAATTCCAATTAATATAACTAATAACTTAATTTTAAAACATTATAAAACTTTTTAAAATGGGGTGACCACTTCAACTAATTCAAAAATTAATTTTGTAGTGACCACTTCAACTAATTGAAAATTTTAATAATTTAATAATACTTTGTATTACCCCAAACAAAAAAATAATAAAAAAAAATAAAAATTGTTGCGCTTAATTTTTAATCGATCATGCATAATAGCAATAACTACATTCCAAAATGGTGGAACGAGAAATAAATAAAATAAAACCATGTATGCGAGTCTACTCCACACATTTTCCAACAACAATCATTACAAATTTGCATAGTAAATGATGTTTCCCATGGATGGACATAGTAAATGCATTCAATATTAGATAATGATTGATATTATAACTTTTTAGGAATATCTTGGGCTTAACATTCCATTAATAAAAATTGTATTCCACATTCATAAGAATTATTTTGTAAGGTTTTCATTGATTTTCACGGGGAACATATTTAATTCCATAATGAAGCAATAACGAATTTGAAGATTGTTTTTTTAGATTCCAACATAGTGTAAATCGAGGCCATAGTTGGTGTGCAGCATGAGGGCTATTGTCCACAAAAATGCTACCAAAAGCCTATCAATTCTAAAAGTCTTTAATCGAGGAAAAAAAAATACACATTTGAGTATGGTGATATTGCTTAAGCATTAATCGAGGCATTTGTCTTTGGTTTTATTCATAACTACGTTTATCAAAAAAAAAGCGAGAGAAAAGAAACAACGAGCCAAAAACACATTGATAATGATGATATTGGGAATGGGGCACAATAACATGATATTAAGCATTAATCAAGGTATTTGCCTTTGGTTTTATTCATAACTATGTTTACCTAAAAGTATCTTCGTAGGATGGTTTTATTTATAGCTATATTTATATAAAAGCATCTTAGTAAGATTGGGAGAAATGAAAACCAATTATTATAATGGGTGAAATCAACGTATTAAAAAAAATCATCAATTTAAATAAGATAATTTTATATAATTAAAATTATATTAAAAGTTTAAGTTTTGGAAGTTTTTTTCATCGTAGTCTAAAAAATTTATAGAATAACTTAGAAATTCCGGTAAGATTATGAAAAATTTCAGTAAATATTTTTGAAAATCTGGGTTATAGTCGTTAAACTTTAGTATTTTGGGTGCTCTAAGGGGTTTTGATGGTGTTAAACCCATTTCCACCATCAAAAATGCAATTCAAACACTCCAACTACTTGATTTTTTGAAATTTGTTTTACTGGATTCCGACAAAAAACTGTCTATTGTGTCGGTAGACAACTCTGTTCTTTTTACAAGTATCAATTACAATTAATGATGTATATATAATTTTTCGTGGTTTTATTCATAAATATGTTTACTTGAAAGCATCTTATTAAGAAGATTTTATTTATAAATAACTAAAAAAAAATCCATAAAAAAATTGTGCAAATATATGACCTTGAAGCATTTATTCCATAACCTACCTACATCCCACTATGATTTGATGACCTTTAATTGAGCCATAAATCCATTACCATGGTAACCACTACAAACTCACTAGGTCACAGATGATCAAGATATGCATGAAGCCTCTCTCCCAACCCTATGGACCTATATAATATTAGGTAACTAATTGATTCACCAATCTACCTAAATCTAACCCTCGATGAATGCCATTCCTCTCCCCCTGAATTTAAAGCCATATTAATAACTAAATATTGGCCAAGGCACTCAATGATATTATCTTCTCTTACAGTAAAAATATGTCCTCCCACGACTTCCACATCCACACACTCATTCAATAACCCCTAATTGATGTCAAATATAAGGCACTCAAAGTAGTTGAGCAACATAAAAAAAATTAACATGCAAAGTGTGATAGGTTTTACGTGCGCTTTATTGTACTATTCCTCATAGTTTCAGTCTCGTCAATAGATAGGCACAATTACTCCTTTATATGACAAACGTGAAAAGATAACAAATAAGATATGATTAATACATAGAAAAAGAAGAAGAGGAAGTTTTGCATGGTCTTTATCCCTTCAAACATTTGACATTTGCACAATTGCTCACATAACAATAGTGGAAGATTTGCACCAGTACAATTGTAGTCATGAAATGCACTTACTCCATTGCCTCTTTTAAGATGTTGTGCATCATTATTGCACATCAATCATTTTGGTATGTTGTCTTTTATAATGCATTGGTACCATTTTATCCCACCATACACACTAGTGCTAATGTAGTCATTAAGCACATTGATATGCACACCACTACCTCTTCTAATATGATATGCTCTATTAATGTACATTCAAACCATTTTAGTGCATTGTGTTTTATAATTCACCAATATAATGGGGCGCCCCACTAAACATATTGATGTCAATGTAGTCATGGAACATACTAATATGTACATGGATGCCTATTCTAGGATGAGACACACCATTAATGCACAATAATCATTTCAGTGCATTGTGTTTTATAATCCACTAGTAAACTGGCATACCATTAGATACACCACTCATGGTTCCTTTTGTAAATTTACAAGATGCGGGATTGATTTCAATGACCAAACCCATGAAGTGCACCACATGTATTTTTATTTTTATTTTTTTTTAATATGTTAAAAGGGTCAAGTTTAAGCCCAACTTCAACTTTTAATCTAGTGAAATTGAGAATAAGGAGTGTTAGCTCAGTGATTTTTCATCATTTTCACTTGTCTTTTCCACTCATTAAACCATTACGTTGAACCATTCATTGCACCATCTCACTCACTTACAACTATTTTTAACATAATTCTTCACAAAGTACTATGATGTGCCTTTATATGCCTAAGTGATTAATTAACATCGATTTTCCTTTATTTTTAGTAGATTAAATAGAATTATGCTTGGTTTTACTAATGATAGTTTGACAGTTCAATTTCCATAGATCAGTCCATGTTTTTGTAGCTATATTTGTGATCGAGGTAGTAAACACCATTCTAGAAGAAAATTGGGCATATAGGTTTTGTTTATAAAACCTCCAAGATAGATTTTTGTTGGTCAAAATTCCCCTAGTTCGCACATGTGTACGTCCAACATGAGATCAAAGGAAAAACACAACATTTTTGACCAATTAACTTTGGATGAAATTTTTGAGCAAATGAAAAAAAAATCTTGGAAAGAAAAAACACAGGTTTTCTTCAAAATTATCCTAATTAGTCTCCACGTAGGAAATTTTCTCAAATTTGCTACGATTTAGGATATTTTCTTCTTTCTTTGGAGCCCTATTTTGCAAACTACATGAGAAAATAGTTTGCCAACATGTCATTGATGCCCAGTCAAGAAAAAATAAGTTGGAATGAGCTACGCTTTATAAAATTCATGGCAAGGAGATAATATTTGAGCTCATCCTTGATCCTAAAATCCACCAAAATACATTTTATTCTCAAGATCTCATGGCTAGATTCAAACAATGAAATTATGAGTTTGTTGTTACTTCATATTTTTATAAAATTATTTATAACAACCCTAGTGAAAATTTCATGTAATAAAGCTAAAATAATAACCATAGTTGATGGGACACATATTCCAAGCTGAATGTTGGGCAAAGCATCCTAATGCGGGTGTACAGATAGTTTATTATGGCTAAGCAAATTGACAATGGCTATGACTAGGGCATTAAAGAGGAAAATGGAATATTTGGCACATTTATTATGAAAATAATGGAAATTAGCAGAAAATGGATATGAAAGGTCACATGTTGCATGTGAGGATGAAAATGAAGGAAAATAATGGAAAATGAAGAAAATAGAGGCATCTTCTATAAAAAGGCTTTTGAGGATCAGTTTGTAGCTTTTGCAAGTGCATTTTTGGAGCTCTCTCATTATTCTCTCTCTCTCTCTCATACTATTGGATACCAGGAGTTTTCTTGGAACACTCTTGGTTAATGTGGATACTTGGTAATTTGGAGTAATAAGGAAAAGGAAGAATAGGAAAGCGGAGGTGGACATTGGGATCAACAACTACAACGAGATTTGATTGTGGGTACTAAGTTTCATGTTTGTTTTCTTCACTATTTTTTGCATGCATGGTGTATGCATGTGGATTTCCTAGCCTTGCCATTTCCTCGATAACCGTGGTATTGTGGGTTCATTTCCATTAATTTCTTTCTGGTTAGTTCTCATGATTCTTTTAGCTGGTGGGTTGAATTATTAGTTCCTGGATCATTGGTTGGAAAAACCCTCTAGAGCTCGAAAGATAGTTGTTGGGTTGAGTTACTAGTATTCTAATATTAATGGCTACCCCTATGTCTATAAGCACATTGGATACAATAACATCACCTATCTAAATATATATAATGGTGTTCCGAGGGTCGGTATATTTTTCCATTTTCACACACCCTACCATTAACTCTGTTGCTTTTCCAAAAAAATGAATAGTTTGAGGTTATACTCTTTTCCTTCCCGGCTTCTTGAGACAGAGTTCCCTAATGATTTTTGTACATATGGGGATATATTTGATAACTTGGAGCAAAGGGACCTTTATAAAAATATTCCTACGCTCAGAAGCCAGAATAGACTCAGGATCGGGGTCATTCCTCTCCATAACTAGCCTCTCTGGATAGGGAGGCCAGTTTGAAGAGGATGGAAAAGGCTCTGAAGGTACAAGGATGGATTGAATGACATATCTCCCAAAATGGTTAGGAGTTTCCCCCTCACCTTTCTCTTCAATAGTCACCATGGGCTACTTTTGTTTTTCTGATGTTACTACCTTCCCAGATCTCAGTTGGAGGTCATTGAACCCAACCAGCACGGACTGATAACTGCGTGGAAGAAGTGGTTTAATAGAATGTATCATTTGTACCACTTTATTATTGGGATTTGGTATGGGTTGAGCAGGCAGTTGAGGAGGTAGAAATGGTGGAGGTAAAGGTAATGCTGGCATCGATTGACTTAGCTAGGGAAATGATGGTTGTGGCATTGGATAAGGTGCATATGTAGGTGGATATGATTGCATAGGTGTAGGATAGGAATGATGTGAATGGTTTGGCCCTCTCTAACCTTGAAGCCAATATTGAGAGGGTTGTCCATATTGAAAATGGTTCCCATGTTGCCAAGGTTGAATGTGATTAGTGTTATGATAGGATTATGGATGTGCATTATAACCAAAAAATGCGGAGAAAGTTCAAGAGCCATACCTACACCTAACTAAGGCAAATTTCTCTGTGCTCCCATAGCATGCAACGACTCAGGTTCAAGCTGCCCTCTCTCAAATATCTCTTTCATTCCAGGTATAGAGGGTCATATTTTGGTGGCATGGTTATATGCACAAAATACACATTTATTAGTTCTTTAACATCATTAGGACATTCTCTTAAAGGATGATTTTTCCTAGACTTTGGAAAAAAAATCGACAATGAATCTTGTTCTTCTACACGTTTTTGTTGAAATTTTAAAGAGTCTTATTTCGTGCTAATAGTATTATTTATTTAAATTTTCATATTATCCATTTTTTTCTCAAACACAATTGTCATAGCATCCGTAGATCCAGATTTTTTATTTCTACTTCGTATTCCTTTACGGGATCTAGATTGATTCCTTGAGAATTTCATGCATAAGTCACAAATTTGATAAAAATGTTTCTGAGCAATATCCCCTTGTCCTAATAGATTTTAATTTATTTCTAACATCATCAGAAAGTCCATGTAAGAACAAGGTTATAATAGTACTTAGATCAAATTTTTGTTTTAACCTTTGTAGGATATATAAAAACTTTTCCAAGTAATATTCCAATGTCTCATTATCACCTTGCACAATGGTGAATATTTCATCCTATATTTCTCTAGTTTTACAATATTCCTAATATTTTAATAAACACACTCTCTTCATTTTCTCCCAAGAAGATATAGTATTTCCTCCTAATCACATGAACCAGCATAATGTTGAATCCTTGAGAGTTGCAGGAAACAACCTTAACTTTTGAGCATCTGAGGAGTAATGATAGCTTCTACATAATATGTCGAATTTGAATAATAAATAATTTCAGTCCTCATGTACCTTACCATAAAAATGAGGAAGAGTTGATGGAGGAATATTCTTCATTTGAACAACTATATCTGGATCCATGATCGAAGATCCGAAGGTGTATTGTTCCTCATTTACCTGGTTTTCTCCACTTCCCTTAGCATGGTCTTCGTGTTCTACCATTCTCGTACCTCCAAATGAATTGCTTTCAACAGGATGAGAAGGTCGAATATGGGTTAAATTTCTTTGAAGTCCACTAGTCTCCTTCTTCCCTTTTGTTGGTTGTAACATGCCTGAACTACTATCACCAGAGTCCGAGTGGACAGTTCCTGTGTGATGGGTCTATGTCTACTTGGAATTTCTACCTACAAGAGAAAGCCCAATATGAGAATTTTTTTTAGATTGATCAGTGTTTTCTCGACCCTTATTGGGCTTTGGATCCATACCCTTTTAGGAATTCATCTCAAAAAATGGAAAAACAAAAACTCAATCAAATGCTGCAATTAAAATAAGAAATTAGCAGTTATAAAATCCTTCAAACAATAGAAGCACATTGAAGAAAAAAAAATAACAGCAAACTTACCCCTATTTTAGAAAAAACGAAAATTTCTTACCAATTTCGAATCGCCTCCCCGAAAATGGTGCTAAATGTTGGGTGTAGGAATTGCAGTGCAACAACTCCTTCAATAATTAATTGTCAACCCGGGGGTTTTGTAAACTTTGAGGCAAAGCACAGGAAATTCCAGAAATGATATGAACCTTTCCTAGTTATATTCCTACATATTTAATTATAGTATTATGGAATTAGTAGAAATGATCATACGACAATAAATACCAAAGAAATTCTGGAGTTGGAATATGAAAGAAACTACTTTTCAAGGAATTAAATAAAAGGAACTCTTAAGTTTTTGTAAAAAATCCTGATTGATGAAATGGATATTTATGATTATCTTCAGTATGGCTATACAACAGAGTGATAATTGGACTATTATAGGTTTTTGTATTATTTAAAGATATTCCTTCCCACACTAAACTACCATTCCTGTACTACATCAACATTCTTGTACCAGAAGGTTGTGCCTGTACTGAAATTAAGTTTATATACAAGAAGTATGTTTTGTACCTATACTGAATATTTTTACCTTCATATAGGAGCTCTAAGTCTCCGGGATAGAGCACTCTATTCCTATACCAGTATATTAGTTCCTGTACTAAAACAGAGGTTTCTGCACCAGAAAACCAATGTTCTTGTACTAAGTTTTCAAATTACCTTCCAAAAGTAAAAAGCATATTAACTAGTGAAATAACTTGCAAAGTGAAAAGAACTCTGAAAATAAATTTCACAAGAAAAAATATGCTTCAACTAAACTTATACTCGAAACAGTAAATGATTTCAAAATTCAAAGTAAATATTTCTTAAAATAGGAAACTTCTTTCATGCAATCAAAGAAATTATATGATTGTGTTAGCAAGCTTATTCCTAAGATGATTGTTCATATCAATAATATCTTGTTCTTAAAAGTTTTAAATCAAAAGGTTCATTTGATAATTTAACATGAGATTCAATCCTTTTCTCGAAAATGTTAAGTGCAAGAATAGATCCTTATGTTACAACCTTGTTTATTCCATGTTCATCAAAGCACAATTAACTCTTATGCTAAACTCCAGATATTAAGAATGCCTTTGTTTTAGAAATAAACACCTACTTTCAGAAATCAATAAAAATCTTGCAAAAGGAAAGAAGTAAAAAAACTTGTGGAAATGAACCAAGGATATTAATTTTCAGGATCAAGAACATCATGGTATAGGTAGCGTATTTGCACTATTCTCACAAAAATTTAACAAGCGTCAAAAGGGAAAATTACACAAGTTAAAATCAAACACAACTAAGCCTGCACACCACGGATCCGTAACACAACGATTACAATGAAATCAAACGTGTCACTTGTGAAATAATAGAAATAATTAATTAATTCACACTTTGCATTTAAATTAAATTAGCACACCTTTAACAAAAGGAGAATGAGCTGGGTTGGATGGGCCCTAGCCAACCAACTCATTTCCTTATTACGAAATTTGGAAACTCAACCTCTCATTGACACATCACCATAAGATTGAAACGTGAAAATAGAATAACATGGCACAATCCTTTGCATTATATTACAAATGAGAAACGCACATCTTGAGATATGAATCCAACCAAGAAAGAGGGGGATACTAGAATAATTACAATTTACAAAATTGTTATAGCATCACTAGCTATTTCCTATCAGAATTCTACATTAAATACAAGCCCTTAGGCCTACAGCCGTAATAAAAACATAAAAACAGTTTAAACTAAGCCTTTTTGCTATTACAAAATACTAATGTGAGGCATTTGGCCGACATCCTAATCTTTAATATCTGTTGATTTCTCTCTCGCTCCTAGCCAAAATCTTGATGAATTTATCTTTAACGATAGATCCACATAGTTGGTGAGTTGTCACGGCAGTGCAGGAACCGCCAGCAGGTGCAGGAATCCTACTTTAACTCATCCATTCTTCCACGATGATTAATGCATTGTTCATAAAATACTTTAGGAAAGAATAATATTAGTTTCAAAGATAATTTTGAAGGTATACATCTATAAATAAATAATTAAGTCCATGACAAGCCTTTAATATGAAAATATAAAGAGAGTGCAAGAATGGGCATGATTCCAGAAAAAGTACAGGAATGAATGGGTTCCAAGGTTGAAATAGAGGTTTTAGGTCATGTGTCTAGAGTAGGATAGAGGTTAAAAATGGAGAAATTTATCCTACCAACACCTTCCACCTTCTAGAGGGTGGTATTGATTAGTTTTGTTGATCTTGTACATGACTCAATAAATATTTATATGGATGACTTCACACCTTACGGAGATGATTTCCAAGAAGCTCTCTCCAACCTATGCAAGGTTTTGAAAATATGCATCGAAATGAATCTCTCCTTAAGCCCTGAAAAGTGTCATTCTTTTTTATGAATGCAGGAATTGTTATAGGCCACTCTCTAAGAATGGAATTTAGGTTTATCCTAATAATTTTGAAATTATTAGAAAATTTCTTGTCCCACAAAGAAAAAAAAAATGTTAGGAGATTTTTAGGACTTTGTGGATACAAAAGGATATTTATTAAAGATTTTATTAAAATTAATTCACCTTTTCTTGGTTTACTAACAAAAAACTCAGATTTATGTTGGGAAAACCTTAGTCAAAAGGAATTTGAAGAGCTCAAAGAGAAATTGACAACTACACCAGTTCTTAGGGGCCCAAATTGGGCCTTGCCCTTCCACATTTAGGCAAATGCATCAAAAAAAGCAGTGGGAGCAACATAAGGGTAGCTAGAAGGTAAATTTCCTAATTCTTTCTATTTCATTAGTAAAAACTTGTCCAATGTTGAACTCAATTACATAGTCACTAGAAGAAAAAAAACTTTTGTCTATTGTGAATTCTTTGAATACATTCATAGATTAAATTACTAAGCATCAAGTATTTGTTTACACTTATCATGAAACCATTAAGTACTTTATGAATAAACCTAATTTTAATGCTTGAATAATTAGATGGTTATTTATTTTACAAAAAATTTATCTAACCATTATTGATAAGCCAGGGAAAGAAAATGATTTTGCATATTTTTTGTATATACTAACCATGTCTATAGAGAATGAAAAGATGGTGGATGGCCAACTTCTAAATCAAAACGTCTTCACCATATCACTTTTGTTTCATTTGTTTGTTGATATAGAAAAATTTTTGTTTACTAGTCAGTTTCCCCCTAACTTGCCTTCCAAACAAAAGAGAAAAATTATCAAGAAAAATGCTCCTTATACATGTATTAGGGGAAACCTATTCAGATTTTGGCCTAATAAAATCATAATCATATGTGTAAGAGATGATTAACTCTATGAAAACCTCTCAGCATTCCATGATGGACCCTGCGAGGTCCATTTTGCTGCTAAGATGACAACCTACAAGAATCTTCATGCATGCTACTACTGGCCTACCCTTCATCAAGGTGCTAGGAGGTACAATGGATAATTAAATGAGTTCCAGGGGATGGGGAAACCTACTCAAAGGGATGAGATGCCACTACAACCTCAAGGGACTTTTGATCCATTTTAGAATTGGGGCATGGACTTAAGTTTACATATTAACCTCCCATATAGAGAAAATAAGTATATCATTGTGTGCACATATTCTCTAACCAAGTAGGATGGAGTAAAGGAAGTCAATGTAGCAATAGAACATAAAGTATCAAAGTTATTAAGGGAGATTTTTTTTTACAAATTTAGTTTCCCAAGTTAACTAGTGACATATCAAGGTGCTCAATTCACTTCCAATCTGATAGAGGGGATAGTGATGCAACATCATATCAGCCATAGAATATCCACCCCATATCACCCTCAAGAAAATGGGAAAGTGGAGTTGACCAATAGGGCACTGGAAATTTTTTTACTATGGTTGTTAGTAGCTACAAGAAAATTTGGGCAGGTAGGCTTGTTGAGGCCACTTGGGCCTACAACACTATTTGGAAGAACACCACTGGATTCGCCCCCTTTGTGTTGGTCTATGGTAATAAAGCTCTTCTTTCTATTGAATTTGAGTACAATACCTTGAGAATGGAAGCACAAATCAACTTGGACATCACAAAAGCTCAAGAAGAGATATCGCAATAGCTAAATTCTCTCGATGAACTCAGGCTACAAGATCTTATGCACATTGAAGTGGTTCAATTATAAAGTAAAATTTGGCATGATAAGCACATCAAGGATAGGACCTTTCAGGAGGGTTATTAGGCCCTCTTATATGATTCTAAGTTCAAATATTTCAAAGGAAAACACATGACCAGATGGTTGGGCCCTTATATAGTGGAGAAATTCCATGATAATGACTCAGTTCAGATCAGGACAATTGATGAAGAAAAAATCCCAATTTTAGTGAATGGCTACATATTTAAGTTTTATAGGAAGACCCTCTCAAGCTATGATTTTATCAATTTAATAAGTAGAGAAATGAATGTGATTAATACCATTAGATATCCAATATATTCAACCCCTAATGAATAAAAAATAAAAAAAATGAAAATAAAATATAAAAATAAAGAAAAAAATCCCTAGGTGAAAACCTCTTTTGAGGCACCTGAGGCAGGCTCATAGGGTAAAAATCTCCTTGACATAGCCAATGAGCCTAAAGGAAAAATAATAAAAAGAAAATAAAATATCCCCAGGAGAAAACATCCCTTAAGGCACTTGTGGCAAAGAAAACTTAGGTTGAAAACCTCAATGAGGCAGCTTGTGGGTCTAAGAATAAAAAAAGGAAAAATAACATAAAAAACAAGAAGGAAAAAATGAAGTCACAAAAAGCAACCTCTCTTTTATCTATTCTAATGGTGACACATGTGCAACATAATTCTAACAACATTCAAGAAGATGATCCTAAAGTCCGAGTACCTACCTTCAAAAACTTCAAAAAGCTTTTATGCATCCAATCTCATGCATTCCCACAAATTTTCTAATCCTCCTATATCATTTCCAAGTCCCTTCAATAATTTTTAATCATTATCCTAAATTTCTACACGAAAAAAATTATATTGCTATAGGAAACCACAAAGCACATAATAAAAGGTGTATAGATGATTTTTTTCCATTTGTGGGCAAGGGAGAAGGTCTCTAGAATCCCTTAGCACCTACACATTCCATCAACCTTCAATTTTCTCATCACAGTTTCACTTAACACCTACAACAATCTAAAATTCCTCCTCTTTTCCACCAATCATTAGCAGAGAATGCCTCATCATCACCACAAGTAGCCTCCTCTTGAATTATAAAATTTTTGAAGGCCATAACTAGAAGAAATTGTGAGCCTTAGGAGCTTCCATGGTTGCTACAGGAAAACACATAGTCCTATAGTATTCTGCAAAAGACCTAGAGGAAAAAATTGAAATATCAATTCGAGGAGCTATGAATACCACCATATCCCAAGAACTCAAAAAATAAGTCTAAGAAGCTACATGATCTCCTATAGGCTACTATAGGATCCTCAATCACTAACAATCAGTGACATCAAGTCACCGAGAACAACAATATTCTAAGCATCTAAATGAGAGCAATACAAGTAGAAATAAAAAGCTTCAGAGGACCTTTAGAAGCAATGGTAGCACCAATGAAACCTACAAAGATCATCACAAGCAGCTTTAGAATCATCAAAGGAAAATTAAATAGTCATAACAGTAGCCTCAATATCACTTGCAAGAAAACATTAAGGTAAGGCCCATGTATGCAATCCTGAAAACCTCCCCTATGAACTAATTTTCGCTTGAAAAATGCTGGAAGTGTGTGAAGGAAAAGGTTTTATAGGCCAAAATTATTTAGATCCATCTCGACAATATTTTACATCAACTTCAGTCCTCTCTAATGTCACTCACATGTGTGAAGGGACAATGAGAAAAATGAGGAGATAACTCGAGGAGTTGGGCCAATGTGCATACTCATTATGATGGTCAATGTAGTAGGTGGGGGGCAACTCACATAGTGCATTGAAGCCATCAACTCAGCGAATAACCACATAAGTTGATCCCCTGAATCTAATTTTGCATGAAAATTATATTTTAAGCCCCAAGGAGGCATGTCAGTGCTAGAAGAGGTCAACATAGCCAAAACATTTCCTACACAGGTGCTACAGTAAGTTACATGGTTTTGTGAACCAATGCTACAAGAAGATCACAACGTGCTATAGGAAACTCATTTCTAACCAAAATTTCCATCAAACCCCAAAGAATAAAGTAAAATAATCAGGAAGAGTGTAAGCACAAATTATCCTCATCAAAATTTGATATAGGGACTTAAGGAACAATTTCAATTCTCAGAAAAAGGACTCTATAATTCCCACAATTTTAAATTTCTGTAAGGAAAACAATGAATTGATTGAGCATTTACTTCAAATCTATGGTGTATTGAAAAGGATGGGATGCGTTGAGCAAATAAGAAGTACATTTTGAATTTTTCTGTCCCTCAATATTGTAGAAAAATTATCAAGCATGCCTTTATCTCAACACCTTCCACTATACATGAAACCTTAGGATCCTGGTAGGAGGAAAGAGAAAATCTTTGTTCCACTATGATAAAATTTTATTGAAGCCATGGGAGGGGGGTTAAATGTAAGGGAGACTAAAGACCCCTCCAAGAACCATCAACACCCTGATGTCAGGAACATTTTTGCAAATTATCAATGATTAGGGTTTTTAGAGAGGTTAAGAGGCTTTGGTGACACAATTTCTCAAGAGTTTGCCTCGAATATCTAGTAGGTAGAAGGGCATGATTTTATCACTATAGTTAGTGACCTCATCCTGTACCTAAATGAAGAAATTATGAGCAAGGTCACCACATTTCCCATGGGAGTAAAATGGAACAAAGAAGACAGACTTGAAGCCACTATAGCCAAGAATAATTTCTTCCTTCAAAATGAGTAGCCCATAGAAGAAAAAAAAGGAGTAAGGAGGGATATATTTCTCTACCCTTGGGATGAAGTAGCCTATCATGTTCTAAAATACATATCATGTGAAGGTAAGATGAAACTCATGTATGCATATCTTTTTATATTGCTCTATCATCCCAGATTACAACTATAATTTCTTGTCCAAGAGAGACTAAAGATCCCTCATTTCCTCCTTCATCCTATCAAATAAATGATCCTCCGTGTGAAATTAGAAAAACACTAATACCTAGCTCACCATGGATTGATAAGGTTGATAGCCTTGGATGCTTTAAAGATCTTGCAAACCCTTGTGTCCTAGATTGGTTTTATATACATGAACAAAGAAGCCTTTTAGAAACCTACGTCCAACCTTAGTTAGAGCTAGAAGGGGTAGAAACATTGGAGGAATTTGAAGTATAAGTAGGAGGTTAATTTGGGATTGAAGGAGAGAAATCAAAGGGAAAATCAGAGGAAGAAATATAAAAGGAACCAAAAGGACAGAAAAAGACACAAGATGAGGTAGAAATAGAGAAATAAGTGGCTAAGGAAGGGTTGGCTAAGCTTAATTTGACAAAAAAAAATGCTCAAAAGCCCCAAGAAGCTATTGGTACATCCTCCATGCCACTAAAGGAAATAAAAATGGGGGAGAAAGAGAGAAATTCATAGGGAAATTTAGAAGAGGAATTTTTTTCTACCCTAGTAGCATTAAGTACCCCACTTAAACCTAGAGGGAGGAAACTAAGGGAAAAACCCTTGTACTTCAAAAGGATAAAGAGTAATAGAATAAG
This sequence comes from Pinus albicaulis, assembly GCA_034641835.2. NCBI lineage: Eukaryota > Viridiplantae > Streptophyta > Pinopsida > Pinales > Pinaceae > Pinus > Pinus albicaulis. Next base: position 1,640,389,228 of record CM076584.1, read on the forward strand.
AAAAAGGAAACCTCAACCACCTTCTCTAACTTCGGTCACCACTGAAGAATCAATTAGTCATTAGGATCAAGAATTCAAGAAGGAAGAGAAACAAGAAGTTGAAATAACCTTCAAATAAGTCAAGGGAAAAGAGCCATTAGTTCAACAAAAAGGGCCAAGAATTAAGAAACCCATTCTCCTAGAACAACCCACCAAGCTACAGGAAGAGACTGTGAATCTATAGGAAGATATTGTGAAGCTACATCAAGAAACTATGAAGCTCCATGAAGATATTGTGAAACTACAGGAATAGAATCCCAAACTAGAGGAAAAAAATCCCGACGTATATGAACCAGACCTAAAATATTGCTATGTCTGGATTGATGCAAGTGTTAGTCATCAAAAAAAATTTCCTTCATAAATGACTAAATGATTTCCCTAGATTTCTAGAAACAAATTTCATGAAATTTGTGAGCTCTAGAAATCTCACTGCCTTCATCATCCTTAAAAATAAATTTTCACTATTTTATAGTTTCGTCATGTCAAGCTATGCTTACCAGTCCCAAAAAACCCATTAGGGGCTCATGTCTCTCCTTTTGTCTATATTTTGTTACCTTTGGCCCAAATCCTCTATTTTTTTTTGCCTAAAACCCCCTACTGCTACCTAGGGCCACTAATCAAATAGCTCTTTTGTGTCTCCCAAAAATACCCCAAGCATTGATGGTCTCAAAACTGTCTTTGTAGGCTCTTTAGATAAATCAAGTACATTGGATTTTGGATCTTCAATACATCAGTTTATCATGAAAATATGTTTTACACTTGATGACCCCAAAATATAAGTTTTTAGTCCAAAGCCAAGCCCAAGGAACCTTCCACTAGGTCACCTAGGGTTTCACAAGTCATAGGGTGGATTTGGTATCCTAAAAAGTTCTGTTTTTCCTGTATAAAGATATTGTTTTCAAAGAAGAAAAGGGACAAGTGACTTTGTCCAAAACTGATTAAAAGGGTCATTCAAATAAAGGCCTCCTTGGACTAGTGCACAAATTCTGCAAGGGACAGATGCCCTTACACACATTACTGCAAAAAGATCAAGATGGCCATCGACCTAGCAAGAAGTAAGGTACTAGGGTAAAAATCATCACAAGAAGACCATCAAGAGCAAAGAAGAAAGCTGCAAGGCCTATGTTTGAAGAGAACCGGGGTTTGTGATTGTTTTGGCTAAATAAGGAAGCAGTACTAGGGCTACAAGGACAATGGTCACCTCAACTCCATCCAGAGCACATTGAATATTTTTAGAAATAATTAATGAGTTTGAAAGGTTTAAAAGAACTTAGAAGACAACACTATTTACTTTTTCTAAACAACCCTAAAACCTAATATTTTGGGAAGGATGACAAACAGGTCAAATGATGATGATAAAGCCTCCTTCATAACAACAGATGGCATTCAAAGGGTTTCAAGTTTCAAGTTTCCCTCTAGGGTTTGAAAAAGAGGCACTAATTCCACCTCACCAAAAGGACAAAAAGGCAAAGAGTATTAGTACAAAGGCCTGAGTTTTCAAAAGGTACAATCAGAGGTCTTAAAAGGATCAAAGGAGGCAGACATAAGCATTAATTCACTGCACGAAGGGAAGAAAGTGTTAAAGGGTATCAGTACAAAGGCCTCTCAAAAAGGATAAAAAAGAAGGCAAGCATGAGGTAAAATTTCCCTAGGAGGTAATTATGATAGGCATAGGTTCATTGTTGAAGAAAAGAGGTGTCAAACTCCAAAAAGGATAGTGATCAAAGGCAAAAGTTGTGTAGGCACCTGCAAAAACAGAAGTGGCTAGGGGAGACACAAAATGGTTTAAAAACTGCTAACTTTTCCAACCAGAGATATATCAATGTCAACATGGTCAAATAAACAAAAATGTAATTGGTCAAAAAGCAGAGAAGCCTCCAAAAAATGGTTCCCCTATCAAAAGTATATTCTGCAAGAGATAGTTAACCATGAATGATACTTCTGCAGGATTGTCAATATGGTTACCTATAGGAAAATTGATAAGGTCAAACAAACCTAATATGTTTCTCACCATGATGGCACATATAAATACTAAAGGAGTTGTTGATGCTTGCTGCTATGGTTTTTACACCAAAAGGTTTTTTCACTGTCTCAAAGAGAAAACATGACAAAATATCAGTTGAAAGAAGGTCAAAATTCTTCTTTTCAGATCCATTAAGCAATAAAAGGCATAAAGGATGCAGGGCTAAAGACTCCAAGGGAAAAGTGCCAAAAATTATCACAGGCTTAGTGTTTACAAGTGTTGAAGTTCATGAAAAGGATAAAGTGAAGAAAAACCTTCAAAAAGGGGCACTAATCTCAATATCTGCCTATTTTCATCAAAACTTTGTCAAAATAACCTTTTTGCTTTCAAGAAAGGGTTAATGTTTCCAAGTATGGGTAAGAGGCACAATTTGAGCTTGTTAAAGAGTTTGTAAATCTGAGGGGAAAACATCAAAATATTATATCCCAAGCAAAAAACCATTTTTTCAAAGGTTTCTGCCACTTACAGGACAAAAGAACCACAAAGATAGTAAAAAAGGAAAGAGGGGAAAATAAACATTAGAAAGTGGGTTTGATCATTAAATTAGTTTTCAAAAGGAAGTATAAAGGTCTTTTTTCCCTTTTCCCTACTCATTTTTTTCTATAAAAGAGAAAGAGAGCCGTTGAAAACATTCCTGGGTGTTTTTCAGCAAAAAATGTTGAATTTTTCAGGCGCTACACACCGACGAAGGCGCTATGCACAGAGTCGTCAGTGCTACGCACAGAGGAGGTAGACACAGTGGAAAAAAGAATTGCGCTATGCACCGGAGAGGCGGCACTACGCACCGATGGTGGCGTTGTGCACACGCCTAGTACAACACCCAACTTGCCCACCGCTCAATAGCGCTACACACAGGGAGGCCCGACAGGCTTGATAAACCGCTCGAGCCACCCACACCTGACCTAGTGCTACGCACAGGCTTGCCAACCGCCCGACCTGACCCGGCGCTATGCACAAGGAAGGCCCAACAAGAATGACCTATCAGATGGTGCTACACATAGAGGGGTTTTGGCCAGATTTTCCCAAAAGTGGCCAAAATCAATTTTTTTTCCTCTTGACCCCTACACAAAGTTTGAAAAGGTTGGTGGTCCCTCTTCTTTGCCCTCCAAGTGATATTTTTCATAATCAAGGAGAGTATTAAAAACCTAAATTGGCTAAACCCCAGTCTTCATGCCAACCATATTTTAACCCTCTAGGGAAAAGAGTTACCAATTGGAGAGTTGTCATTAGCCTAAATACATTAAATTACAAGCTAAACGTCCTCCTAAACTCTGAAACCATTCCTATACTTACTTCATTTTTCCCCCATTTTCTAAAATATGCCCTCACCATCACTCATTTGTCTTCCCTAGACCTAAAGCTCTCAATAAGCTAAAAACCATTTTGTTCAAGGATATAATCAGCCACCATGTCCGAAGAAAAGATCAGTACCAATAGTGATGAAGGCCAAAGGCCTATCAAGCCAAAACACAAGGGAGGAAGGTTTAGCAGATTTGAGCCTTTAGATACCATTCAAATCACCTCTTCTCCCATGATCCTTGCATGTTTTCAAGATGTTGTATGTTATCAGTTCTGGGATAAGGTTAAACAAGTCCAAAACCACTCAGAGTTGACTAGGTTGTTCATTCTCAGCCTACAAAACCACCAGGTCAACCTAGCAGGAGTAAAATTTTAATTATCATCCAAATCCATTTCTAAAGCCATAGGAATACCAGATGTTGGTGAGATATGGTTCAAGCAGATGAAATTGGACTTAAACTACTATAAGCAGATCATCAAGTACTTCACTTGTGAGGGGAGGTACTCCAGGATTTATTCATATCACATAAGGCTGCCAATGCACTTCACCAGGGTTAAATTGCTAAACCTACCATACTATCTCTACCAGATCATTAACAAAATGGCTTTAGTGGTCAAGAAAAGGAGTTATGCCCATCAATTGCAAAGCCTTTTTCACCACTCCTTGGTTGAGATGATTGTTTTGCACCAGTTAGAACAACAGGGAATTCCTTGGGAAGTTTTCATCTAACATGATATATTTGCAAATCCCCAAGCCTTCATTCAACAAAATCTACCTTCCACTTCACACTCACTTACCTCCACTCCTCCATCTCCTCCACCTATGCCTTCTCCACAAAGAAACTTACCTCTTTCTTCTTCCGATGATGCATCGAGTTAATATAATTATAGTGGTAATGATGAACAAGGAGGTGGCAGTAATAATGAAAACAAATAAAATGAGCACTTGGAGGGAGAGAGTGATGATAGTGAATAAAATTAATCACTCCCAAGTACAGAAAAATAAGGTGTTGATGAGAAATATGAAGACCTTGAAGATAGTGAATAAAATTATGAGCATGACAGTCAGCAAGAAAATGAACATGACATTGTTGTATGGATTAATCCGTCTTGCGGACAAGACCGATCTCCCTGGTACTAAAAGTATCTAGCAACAAATAGCCAAAGATAGTAATCTTTCTCTAAGCATATAAGGTTTACAAAAGGCTCTATAGAGGTGTAAAAGACTTACCGTTTGTCCAGTGCTTGTTTGAATTCATTGTTGTCCCTCGCGCACTTGAAGGAGTTTTCCTCATAAACCGGCAGTCACAAACAAGAAAAATATTACATAGCACCTGTATAGAAATCATCATAAACCATGCTTATCATAGTGATCAAGGAATCTATGAAATAAACCATTGATTGAAAACTTAGTGAGAAAAATGAGTATATTTGTATTAATTTCAAAAGAAGAAAATCCTTACAACCTGAGCCTTGATGTTGCACAAGACTTTCCGGGGTCCGAAGCAGGAGTATCTTTTACTTTGACAAGTTCTGCACTCCTCCAACCAAGACAAAGAGAGGTATGTAATCTCTCCTCACAAAAGCCTTAGTTAACTGAGTCTAAATCTCAACAACACTTAACTTCAAATATTCTAAAAGCTTGAACTCCCTTTGAGGCTACCCAATGCCTCTTTTTATAGTGGACAAGAGGAGGTTTTCTGTTCCAAGCATGAAGGGATAGAATCCTCCTTCAAAGGGATAAGATCCTCACATCAAGGGGTTAGCTCCATAAGGTAAGGGATTCATGCACCTTACAAGAGCGGTTCTACCACCGCAAAATCCATTCTAGAAGCTTCCAGAATTTACTTTAATTGAGCTTTTTGGGATTTTACTTGTGCCTTTTTAATCTTACAGGGGTCCGCACCTATAACAAAGATAAAGTGCGTTCAGGAATGCAGGAAAGCTGAACATTGGGTGCGGGACCGCAGGCAAGATAGCCAGAAAGTGCGATACCAAAGTTTAGGAGACTTTTAGGAACTTTTTCTGATTTTCAAGGCTTGACATGAGGAACTGATATGTTAGACTTGCAAAAGGGAGAAGTATGAGTAATAATGAGCTCATACACATGGAAGAATGTCAGGATGAAAATTTTCAGTGTAACAGATTGCCCCCTAAAGTGAAAATTCTGGAATAGATGATGCTGAAGTCTGTCATATATGAAGAGTGCAGTACTTTATCATTTCAAGGATCATCCTGTGGACACCCCAGTCAGTACCTGTAAAACATTCATTGCAAAATATATATGTATACATATCATCACTGAGGTAGGCATTCCCATACTCAGATTAAACTAACTAAAAACTGATTTCAACTATTCTGATATAGGAATGATTTTGAGTACATCACAGTATAGACATGTATGAACACAGTATGGACGCAGCCATCTATTTATAAATAGTCCACTGTATAGCAAAATTCCTCGCAGCCTAGATGGTAGAAACTAGATCCAGGGTCTTGATTTCCACATCTCGAACTAGTACGATTCTATCCATGCGAATGAATGTGTCGAAGTCGAACATGGTAGAAACCACTTGATTACCAGTCAATGATGTAAACTGTTAACAAGTGTGAGAGTAGCCACCAGTAATGTCAATGGCTCTCAAAGTACCTAGTACAATCCATGAAATGTGAATGAATGAGCTGAAGTCGAACACCTCACGGAATCATTCGATCGAAGGTCGATGATGTAACCCGTCGTCGAAAGCGAGAAACCTGCCATTAAGGCATGCAGATTTCAAGGTACTGACGATTTCTAGATCAACTTCCCAGATAATGAGTTGTCGTCGATAGAAAGCGATCCGTCGTAGGCAAGCCCACAACACGAAATCATAGATCAAGTTTTGAAAATATATTGGCAAGGACTGACTCAGGGATGGTAAAAAATGGATGACAGATATTTTGAAGATGAATGGTTTATTTAAACTGTCCTCTTGAACACATAACGACACCGCAGATGGCTTGGCGACAATTGACCCAAAGCTAATACCTAGAAACCGGATGAAAACTTTCAATGAGGTTTGATTAACTATTAGGAAAAGGATTTCCCAACCCAGGTGAATGAAAGTGTCATGTTCAAGAGTGGTCGAATGAATTTTCGAAGAATCAAAATACAACAAACACGCCCATTTTCCTCTCTTTTCCCCCACCATTTCTGGCAAGTACCTCTTTATTTTTGACAAGCTTGAGGAGGATAACATTTGCTTGTTTATAAACTCATCCTTCGGATGAGTCCAACTTAGTTTAAGATTCGAACCCTAAGAAGGAGTGGTTCGTTCCTATTGAAAATTAAACAGGTCCTTTACTGTTAAATTTTAACGAGTCCAGTATAGGAGAAACTCGGTGTTTTTCATTTTTAGGGAGTCAGAAGAAAAAACTTAAGAAAACTCCTTGGGTGTAATTTTTCGTAAATTTAGTCTCTCAGGCCCGAAAAGGATAAAATAATGCGGGAGAGAACTCTATTGACCGTAATTAGTCAATGTATACCTTTTTCGTAAATAGTCCATTTCAGTCCATAAAAGGGGTAAACTTATACTGAAGGGATGATCATTCATTTACTTTAACGAGTTCGAACGATCAAGTACTCGGTGATATTTTCATATTTAGAGAGTCTGAAAAGGGCTTTAAAGAGGACTCCAATGTTTCGCTTTTTTGTGAATTTTTGAAAGAGTCCGAAAAAGTGATAAAAGTATGCTCTTTGTTGAAAAATGATCAATTTTCCTGAAAAATCCAATTTCTGCACAAAAACTTGAAACATTACACATACCTATTTAAAAAGAGCAAAAATGCTTCAAAAATACCTTTTTAAAGTGAAAAATAGATAAATTAAAGATTCATCTATTCGAAAAAACTTATAAAAAGGACTTTTTCAACTTCATTTTTACCGTTCAAGTTCAGAGTGAAAAGTAGAAGCTTTTGGGTAAAAAACGTTCCTGTGAAGATTCTGGAAAATCCGTCTATCAAAATCGAAAACCGTTAGTCCCAGGTAATCCATGACCTCTTAATCTTGCATTTCATCCATTTACAATTCATTTTTAGGCTTTAAATTTCATTTTTAAGGGAAAAATATGGTTCAAAAATCGCTCGCGGGGGTCCGCAGGTGATACACATGGTACCTGCGGACCCCGACTTTTTTCTACAAGCAAAAAGTCGTGGGTCCACACTTTCTTTGAAGAACGCGTGTGTTCCTATGCACTATTTACAAAGTTTAAGTGCGGTCCCTGCGTGTTTTAAATTTAAACTCAAATTTCTCTTTTGCCGCCCAAAATTTTTCAAATTAGATTGTACTAATCTATCTTTTTGCGCATTGTAGGATTAAGAAGATGTTGATTTGGAGAGAACGTGAACACGAGGACGTGGATGACACCGCAATGCTCCATTTTCCCACAATGCAGGCATTAAGAGCATGCAGTATATATAAATTCTGGGCCATCCAAGGCATGAGAGCACAGGTAGAGCTCCTGACATGGCTGGTAAACAAGTGGAACATGCAGGACTAGTGTTTCATTATTGGCGGCCACCGGCTTGAAATCGAGCTAGAGGAAATTTATTTTCTGACTGGTTTGTCCAAAAGGGGCGAACAACTCTCCTCGTTTGGGACTAGGCCAGGTGGCCAGACTGTCGCTAGTCTTCGACAAGAATTCTGTAATAATGAAGCAGACCCTAGGGACAAACGGATTGATATAAAAACTATCATCCGTCCTGAGCTGAAAGTTATTGCATTTACTGTTACTAGGCTGTGTGGGAGTGCAGCATTGCATGTAGCTACCGGTTCTCAGATGCGCATTGTTGTGGACTGTTTTCGCGACACTATTTTCAACTTGTGTGACGCTGTGTTGGCTAATGTAAAAGACCAGCTAACTAGAGAAAAAAATGGGAAACTGAATAACTTTGGATATGGATCCATCGTCGTCTCCTTTTCTCTAGAGAGGATTCCTATGCTAGCTCCACAGAGTATCCCTGTTGATGTCGGTCGACCTAGAGAACCTAGGATGGTTCGTTGGTCCGCACTGATGGCCCATCACAGTATTGAGGGCGTTGAGATTGTTTGATTTCCTTCTTCATATTTTTGTTGGCTGGACGGCCAAATTTTTGTCATTGAGGACTTTCCGTATGCTAGGATAGATTTCTGCGGCAACCGGGAGATGGCTCTCCCAGCAGGGGAACAGTGGGATGACTCAGGTAAAAATATTTCTTCAACAGTTTCTAAGTTTTAATAAAAAAATTTTATTTTTGATCGTCTTGTTAAATAATAACCAAAAATTTTGTTAAACACAGATGCGGGCCCATAGCGACCAGCCCATCTCCAACCCTATGAAACAAGACAACCAGTTGCAGTCGCACTAGCTCCTGCAGGCCAATCAGCGGAAATCTTGACTGATTTAGAGCATCATCTAGAGCGTTTGACTCTAGATATGCCAGAGACAAACATAGATGACATTCCACTCAGATTACAGAGATACGTGATTGGTATTCTAGGACCTTTTAGGAGGTTTCTGTGCAGGGTGGCTCAGGCAGTGGTTTCTTATCGTGATCACCATCAGTGATGGGATGATCGTGTTGTAGACTCATATTTTTGACTTTTTGTGTTATCATTTTGCCGATCATAAGGTGTTTCCAACCTATGATCAAAGATGATGTATATTTTTGAAAACACTTCTATCCTATGATATATCACTATTCTTCCGGCTATCTGTATACATGTTATAGATGTTATTTGTTTTACTGTTTTGATTACTGCAAATGTCAATTTATCATACTAGAAGCAACTACATCTGCTAATGTATTTAAATGTATTTGAATATGTTGATATTCAATGTAGTCAAATTCACGTTCCAAGAGATGAACTCTTAAAAAAAACCGTAACAACACTAGATTTCTAATGGCATACACTTTGTTAAGCTATAATACAACAAGTTCAGAATCCAACCTCACAATCAAACTCCGAATCCCAAATGATATGGACTCAGACAATAACTCAATCACTGTACTATATTCGACAATGTTATTCGTTGTTTTACCAAGGCTTACCCCATGCATGGAAACTAACTCGTCAGAGGGTGAATAGATAACCCAAGCTGCGGAAGAAATGTTCTTTGTACTACGACAAGCACCATCAGCAAAACCAATGTAGGTTTGAAGAGACGTCGACATCTGCAATATCAAGAGTAAGACTCAGATAAGCAGGAATAGTGATAAAACACACTTCCAAACTAGGCACACCTTTCTAATCTAAGACACACCAGCAGTAAAGAAATCTAACCTAAAAAATAAAAGATCTCCATACCAAGTTTAAGTATAATATCACTTCAGATATAGCCCATTTATGGGTTTATCTAAAGGGATACCATCAAAATCTATCAGCTCATAGGCCCCTTTTTCCAGCTTTCGCTTAACAATGAAAGGACCATGCCAAATGGGCACGAATTTTCCAGCTCCTAGCTTATCATTGGCTTTATCATAAACTAAGACTAGGTCTCCTTCTAAAAAATTTCGAGGGGTAACACTTCTATCATACTGAGCTTTAACTCTTTTTACATGAGCCTCATTTTCTATTACAGAGTTTCTCCAATTTTCGTCCAATTGAGCCAAGTAAAAAAAATGTTTCTCCTCTTCAGACGTAGCTCAGAGTAATTCTATGGCTAATTTCAAAGATGGAATTTCGCATTCAATCGGCAACACAGCTTCCAAACCGTAAACGAGTTGAAAGGGAGTGAAACCAGTTGATGTTTTGACTGAAGTTCGATATGCCCAAAGTGCTGAAAATAACATGGAATGCCAATTCGTTTTGTGAATACCAATAATTCATTTGATCATGGCGAATAAAACTTTATTTATGGCTTCGACCAGACCATTGGCTTGCGGATAATACGGAGTCGCAGACCAAGCTGTTCTGTCAATTCAGTCATCATGACATTCCGAAAATGGCTTCCATGATCAGTAATAATGGCTTGAGGATCACCGAACCTCGCAATTATGTGATTAAACACGAAAGTTGCAGCAGTCTTGCTATCAGCCGAAAATGTAGGCATCACCTCGGCCCACTTAGTAAAATAATCTACTGCTAAGATAATATATGCATGCCCCCCGGCCGAGTGAGGGTTACATGTAATAAAATCGATACCCCATTTTTTGAAAGGACCAACAACAATTATGGGATGAAGAGGAGCGGGTGGCGCGTGCATATTACGATTGAACAGTTGACAATTGTGGCATTTTTGGACTGCATAAATACAATCTTTGAATAACGATGGCCAGAAATAACCAGCGTGAAATATATTTTGGGCTGTGGCATACCCAGACATATGACCGCCACATGCTCTAGAATGGCAGTCATTCAGAACCTTTTCAGCTTCTTCATGAATAAGACAGCGTCGGAAAACAGAATCCACTCCCCGACGATAAAGTGTATCACCAATAATATTATACTGTTGGGATTGGAAACGTATTTTCCGTCGCTGAGATCGCGAAATTTTAGGCCGAAAATATTGGGTTTGGAGATAAACGATAATATCTCCATACCATGGATCAAGAGTAATGATAAGAAACAGAGATTCATCAGCAATGGGTTTCTCTGCCACAGTTTCAGTATCAGTAGAGGGGAAATCACACATTAGTTCCACAAAAACCAAGGATTTCTTCGCCTTGGATTTTTCAAATTCAAAGTCGAATTCCTGCAGGATGACTATCCATTTGGAATACTTGCCCCCTAGCAACTGTTTGGTAAAAATGTACATCATAGGGTTGCAATCAGAAATTACCGTAGTTTTGCGTAACAATATGTAATGTCTAAATCGTTGGACAGCTTGAACAGCTGCCAAGGCCAATTTCTCCACATGCATATACTTAATCTCAGTTGGATGCAGATTTCGACTAAGATAATAAATCACATGTTCAGTATGAGATTCATCTTCCTGAACTAACACCATCCCAATGGTGGAATGAGAAGCAGCGAGGTATAAAATGTAATCCTGGTTGTAGTCGGGAGGATGTAATAATGGTTCATGGGTTAATGCATGTTTAAGTGCATCAAAATATCGATCAGCGATCTCATCCCAAAAGAATGGAATGTTCAGTTTCAACAAAACCTTTTGTAAGCTTAGCGTAGTTAGGAATAAATCGACGTAAAAAATTTTCTTTCCCCTGCAAACTTTGGAGTTGGCGTAAATTCGAAGGAGGAGGTAATTTAGCAATAGCCTCGACCTTCGATGGATCGACGCGAATACCTTCTTTTGAGACAACAAATCCCAGTAAACGACCTGAATCTACACAAAAAACACATTTGTGTGGATTTAGCCGAATCCGATAATGCCGACATCACATAAAGATAGCATGTAAATGTGTAAGATGGTCAGCCCAGTGTGATGAATGAGAAGGTAAATCATCGAGATACGGTTGCACAATGTGCTTAATGTCATGAAACGCATAAGACATTGCCCGTTGAAAAGTTGCTCCAGCGTTCTTTAATCCAAAGGGTAGTTTGCAGTAAGCAAATGTCCCCCACGAACAAATAAAAGTTGTTTTTGGCTGATCAGCAGGGAGTATGTTTATTTGATTATACCCTGAAAAGCCGTCCATAAAGGAAAACATTTCACTGCCGGCACAATCATCGATTATTTGATCGATATAGGGAGTTGGATAATTGTCTTTAGGACAAGCTCGATTAATATCCCTATAATCGATACATACTCGTATGGTTCCTTGTTTTTTAGTCACAAGAACAATATTAGATACCCAATCCGTTAAAGGAATCGGATAAATAAAACCTGCACGAAGTAATTTTTCAACCTCTGCTTTGATAGCAGCAGCTTTCCTAGGATGCATTTGACGTAGACGTTGATAAACAGGCTTGGCATCCGGGTAAGTCTTGATTTCATGTACGACAATTGACGGATCAATTCCTGGCATTTCTTCGTAGGACCAGGCAAACACATCACGAAACTCTTGAAATAGGACTTTATACGTTTGAATTTATTCGTTAGTACAGGAAGCACCTATATGAACATTTTCAATTATTCCAGGTTTTACTGAAATGTCAATTGGAATTGTTCGAGAAATATTTTCCAAATTTAACTTAGAATCGGGATTTTTCAATGGGTTCTGTGGTTCCTTGACATAATCAGCGGTAAATATTGAAGCGAAATCATCTTCAAAATGATCTAGTTCAGGTAAAAACGAAGATCGATGATGTAGATCTTCCCATGGTAAATCATCAATAGATAATAATTCACGAATCTGCTCATCAGAATGAACAGGTTCAAGGAATGCTGTTGTGGCTAAGCTAGATATTGAGAGTGATTCCTCGTGGATCTCGTTCACTGGATCAATCTCGGTTGAAGAGGGGTCAGAAAATTATTGTATGTCCTGATATGCAAGTTCAAATGGACTCAAAGGTATCATGCCATCAAATTGAATCTAACTCGGATTCGGAAGGTACGATCCAAGGATCATCAAACATAACAGAGTCTAACAAAATCATATGAATAGTTGCAACAAAAGGTGGTATGCCAGGAGGAGGAATGGAAAAATTTCTTAGCAAACCAGAATCTTTAATCAAACCTACTCCAACATCCTTATAAGGGATAGTCGTTTTACCAACGTGCTGGATTGTTTCTGTAGAGGTTGGGTCGGAAGTAAAATAAGTTAACTGATCTATTGTAACGATCCTTCCTTGATATGGAAATTTTATGAGTCAGAAGAACGAAGAGACAACAGCAGTGATAGCATAAGACCAACTACGACCCAGAAGAAGGTTGTAATCTAGAGGGCCATCAACCACTTCCACATCTAGATTTACAATTTTACCTTCAACCCCTATGGGTAAATCCTGCAAAATACCAAAAGGGTGGAAACCTCGACCATCAAAAGCCTTAAGAATCGTCGGAGATTGGTTCAGCGTAGGAGAACCAAGTGATTTCCAACACTGAATCGACATAATACACGTTGAAGCTCCCTCATCAATCACAGTCTGATAGATCGGTCTATTTCTGACGTACATTGGTATCTGGAAAGCCATCTGATGAGGTAGACGAGGTGTACTATTTTCTAGATCGAAGATTATAAGATTAGAATCCTAAATATCAACAGCTCCTATAGCAGAAAAAAACAATTTACGCTGTGCTGGGCATGATTGCAGCACTTCCAAAGCCGACATTGCTGAAGGAGAAATAACGAAGTCTTCAACAATGTTGTAATTCTGAGCAGCTCTCGCATGTGGATTGAAAGCTGATTTACGAAGAACACCTTTAGCAGGCGGTTTGATTATTAAGTCTGGATTTGGTTTCTCGATCTGTAGCGGACCAGAAACAGGAGGAGGTGTAGTTGATGTATTTGCATTAGAAGATTCTACTTCTTTACCATCAACAGGATTCTTAGTACCATAATCTTGCGATCGCGTCGCAATCCTTACATGAGACATCATCAAAATGGGCTCTTCTAAAGCAGTTGAGGTAGAACCAACCATCTTACTATCTTGAGTCGGAAAGGGATCCTTCAAGACAGCAGGTTGTGAACCTTTGACGAATTTCGCAACCTCGGCCCGATGTGGGCATTCCTTAGTAAAATGATCTTTGTCACAAATGTAACAAGGATAACGTGGTTTACGTTTTTCGTCATTGGATTCATTTTTATCAGTTTTTTCTTTCGAATTATTTTTGTTTTTATTCTTCCCTTTCTTTTTACTACCAGATTTAGATTTAGCTGTAGATGTCTCCACAACATGAATATCGGCAGAAACCTCGGGGGAAGATTCTCCTTTCGGGGAATCAGGTAAAGTTATAATTGGAGAAGAATTCTTTGAAGATTTCTTCTTACTTTTAGTATTGACCGTACCAATCATACCGTCAGTGGCATGAGACCCTAAAGGAGTAGCAGCTATTTGACCTTGTTTTGGAAGGTCTGGGATTTTTTCATGTAAAGTACCTGACTGCGTGTAAACGAGGTCAAGGTACTGAGCTTGAGCAATTACTTGCTCTTCAGTAACAACACCAGCCTTAGCTACATCTTCAGTAATCTTGGGTAACAATGATTTAACAAACCATTCCGCCAAAATTTGATCCGGAATATAAACTTTCACCAAACGTCTCCTACTTCGCCATTCATGGATATGATCAGAAATATACGTAGACGTGGATTGTTTCAGCGAAGTTAATAATTCCGTGCCATTGTCGTATCTGACTGGCAACTGAAAATGAGTCAAGAAGGCAGTTGCTAACTGACTGAAGTTATGAAATGAGCCTCGTGGTAACTCAATGTACCATTTGGCTGCAAGACCAATAAGAGTTCTTTGGAAAAGACGTAAGCGAATCAAATCATCAATGATTGAATTAGATGCACACCAAAGGTGATAAGTCATGACGTGATTTGATGGATCCTCTCCTGGCTTACCTTCGAATTTTGGTATATCACTGGGCAACTTATGCGGCATCGGCGGCTAGTACTGATAATAGAAAATTGGTTCATTTGTAAGGCGCGTCAAATCAGGTAAATCCAAAGTTGCGATAAAGGGTAACTGACGGTTAGGGTCAAGAAAACCTTGAGTAGCCAAAGAAGTTCCAGGAGGTGGATACCCAGGGTAGCTGGGAATCGGATTAGCATTAGGAATTGTATAACCTCTTGGAAAACCAGGATTAATCGTACCAAACTGGGGTTGTTGAGGTTTTTGATAAGTATAGCTAGGGTACGGTTGATACTGATAGTTTGGATTTTGTGTATAGGGACCAAATTGCGGCTGTCCCTGGTACGGTTGATAAGTGAATTGCGGTTGACTTGTGACAACTGTACTTGTACCGGCTTGTCCCGTAGGCATCTGAACCGAAGTCTGAACCAAAGATCTTGGCTGGGGTACAAAGACTTGAGGGATTTGCACGGAGGCAGGGATAGACGAACTCGGGGTTACAGATACTCCAGAAGCAGGTGTTACAGGTTGAACAGACGTAGCAGCTATTGCTGCAGCTTGAGGCAGAGTCTTAGGTGAACTAGGACCAGCTTGCTGAACAGGACCAGGTGCAAGAGTTTGAATAGTAGGCTGGACAGGTTTCTGAGTTGGACCAGTAATTAAAGGTTGTCTAGGTTGATAAGGCAACTGCACATTAGGCTTCATAGGCTGTTGATATTGGGACGGATCCCACACCATATTCATTCCGGGGTATTGCCCCGTAGAAGGCTGAACGTAAGGACCATAACCTGGTTGAACGTAGGGTTGATAAGTGAGTGGTACATTTCTAGCTCCCTGAATAGATGGCTGACCAGAAGGCTGTTGGAAACCTTGAATTGGGTACTGACCTTGAGGTTGATAACCCTGAGGCACGTACTGAAGCTGGGGTTGATAAGGAGCCTCAGGAGAATATTGAGTTTGGGGTTGACCTTGGGGCATGTACTGTCCTGAAGGTTGATACCCTTGAGGTGTGTACTGTTCTTCAGGTTGTCCCCCAAAATAATATGATTCCACAGTTTGTGTAGGGAAAAAGTTACCTTGAGGTTGCCCTCCAGGCGGTAACTGACTTCCTGAAGGTTGCCCCCCAGGCGGTAACTGACTACCTGAAGGTTTCCCCCCAGGCAGAAACTAACTACCTAAAGGTTCCCCCCTAGGCGGTAACGGATTTCCCTGTGTTGGACCCCCAGGCGGTAACTGACTACCTTAAGTTTGAGGATTCGAAACATTACCAGACATCATATAAATTTGCGCTGCGTTCAACGTTTCAATTTTAACACCACTATTACCAGATGACAACAATTGTTCAATTGGTTGAGGAGTTGCTCCCGAGAAAGTACCAGACAAAGCCTGATATCCCGAAGGAACAGAAGGACCACCATGTAAAAATGATTCTGGTGTTTGAGAAAACACGGATGACTCTCCGGCCATAATGGATGGCGGATAGTAACCTCTGGGTGTAGGATGAAATGGAACTCGAGGTGGAGAAAAAGCAAGACCCGGATTCTCTAAAAAATTTGTTAAAGATAGATACCAAGCACTAGTTCGAATAGGGCTATAGAAAATAGATTCACGCTCCTTAAGATTTAAAGATTGAGGGGAGTCGAGAAGAGATATATCTTTTTCTGGATTAGTAAGTTCTTCAATGGAAATAAGACCAGCTGGAAGATCGTCAGTGAAAATATTTCTTACCCTAGGTAAATCAAGATCGCTAGAAGTTGGTGAAATAAATCCTGAGGATGTTTCTAAAACAGAAGGTTCAGTTTCAGATTTAGAGATTTCAGGTTCGTCAGCCAATTCACTGGAAGCAAAAATACTACTAGCAACTTCAGAAAATGAAATCGGTTCTTGAATGTACTCTGTTGTAGGTATTTGATGATTAATATGGACAATTATGGATGAACTTCCAATTTCTGTTGATCTAATCCTACCACTATTGGATGATACCAGAGCACGAAGCCCTTCAAGCTGACTCGGTGAATATTCAGGGGGTTTCCCTTGTAGTCTCCGAGATTGTCTCGGCAATTCTGCCACGATTAAATATTAACTAATCACACGCAAATAAAGAAAATTTCAATGAAAACACCTAAAGTCTCTAAAGAAACAAACAGCTGAATCACACGCTTAAAAAATCTAAGAGTTCAAACCACACACAAACAGTAACTTTCCGTACTAAAAGAACTAGTTGGTGATGAAATCCAACTTAGTAGAAATTTAACATAGAAAGGGCGGTTGGAACAGTTACCCAGAAAACCTACTTAATGAAATAGACTGGCACAAGTTTCCTCACAAAACCATCTCGTGTGAAGAGAACCCCCCAGAGAGTTCAAGTGAGTCTAGACAACGTTTGCTCCAGGTACAGTGAGATCTTTCTTTCACCATCACCTTAGGAAATAATCTTAAGATAATGGACACTAAGGTTACCAACAGTAACAAATATAACTGGGGGAACAGTCTACGATCCGATTTCACGCGCAAGGGCAGAGTAACAATCTCAATCCCCTTGAAGGCTCCTCGACATGGTTAATCCGAGGTTTACCGAGAAGTGACCCCAGGCTCCTCAACAATGGTTAATCCGAGGTTTACCATTTGTAATACGTGCAAAATCTTCTATCTTCCCCAATGAAACAGAATTGATTGTCTCAAAGGTTCAGATATGATCTCATGATTGAATTCTTTAAGAGAAGCTTCCCAGATTATACAAATTACAATTGGATTTATCTCCTACCGCAAGATTTGTCTACTTGTTTGTTTTTACTACCTTGGAGAGTTAATTACTCCCTACTCCAAGATACTAGCCTAAGCTATGTTGGTGATAAGAGCCCTAGAAAATAACAGGATTGCTAGATGAATTTTAATTAAGCGTTACTTTTAAGAGCTGTTTCTTATGTCAATGGGTGCGGAAATGAAACTCTGATGGTGTGAAATGACTCGATTTCCAAAATACACTAAAAATGCATCTAAAAATGATGATCAGATTGTTTTTTTTCAATGAAATTCTAATTAAGGAAAAGTTAGAGAATGCAATTCTTTTAATGAACAATTCCTTCTTTAAACATAAAGAACAATTTAAAGAAACTATTTTTGTCTTTTCCAAAAATTTATCAAAGCTCACAATGAAAATCCTTTCACTTTCCAAAAACTCGAAGCTACAACACAATTTTCCTTCAAAAGAAATCTAGAAATTTTAAAAGCACTCAAGACTAGAAACTAATTTCAAGATCTACAAAGTTTAATAGCACTCAAAACTACAAACTTTAATAATCTAAATGAATAAAAGCTTTAAGATTTTTTGAAGAATGTTTTATCTTAGTTGTTCAGCAAACTAAGGATCTATTCGTTCAGAATAACAAACAGATCGAAAAACACTCAATTATGTTTTTATAAAAAACGAAATTCAAAAACCAATAACAAAGTTTATTTTCGAAGATTTGCAAAGAAACAGGTAACTCTATTTCTCAATAAAGGATGATTCCACAATCAGGTTAGATCCAGCAAAAGACCAAAAAAAACCAAGGTAATCTGAGGTACTTCAAAACGTCAAATGCTTCAAATCGCTACAAAAGACCAAGTGAAACGCAATCCAAAACGCAAAACTTCTAGAAAATCATCAAAACACCAATACTGCTGAGATTTATTAACAGAAAGCTTTTGACAGAAACAATCATCAATCTGGGTTGAAAACAAAAATTGAAAATCAAAATTAAGATAAACTAAAGAAATAAATCTGAAGTTTTTCAAAACTTTAACAGGGTCTGCAGGCTCCAAGATATCACAGGTGCGGTCCCGCACTGTTTACACAGGAGAAGTGCGAAACTTTCCACATTGTGAAAACAAGGCAAAGTGCGGTCCCAGGAAAAACTAGAGAAAAACTTAAAGGATTTCAAAATTTTCAAAAACAGAGAAAACCTAAGCTACCCAGGCAGATGTCAATCAATCAAAAACCAAGAAAAACGTTTCCTCAAATCAAAATAAAAGAGAACCAAAAACAACAAGTTCTTTCCCCAGTGGAGTCGCCAATTTGTTGTATGGATTAATCCGTCTTGCGGACAAGACCGATCTCCCTAGTACTAAAAGTATCTAGCAACAAACAGCCAAATAGACTAATCTTTCTCTAAGCATATACGATCTATGAAAAGCTCTATAGAGGTGTTAAGGACTTACCATTTGTCCAGTGCTTGTTTGAAGTCGTTGTTGTCCCTCGCGCGCTTGAAGGAGTTTTCCTCGTAAACCTACAGTCACAAACAAGCAAAATATTACATAGCACCTGTATAGAAATCATCATAAACCATGCTTATCATAGTGATCAAGGAATCTATGAAATAAACCATTGATTGAAAGTTTATTGAGAAAAATGAGTATATTTGTATTAATTTCAAAAGAAGAAAATCCTTACAACCTGAGCCTTGATGTTGCACAAGACTTTCCAGGGTCCGAAGCAGGAGTCTCCTTTACTTTGATAAGCTCTGCACTCCTCCAACCAAGACAAATAGAGGTATGTAATCTCTCCTCACAAAAGTCTTAGTTAACTGAGTCTAAATCTCAACAGCACTTAACCTCAATTATTCTTAAGCTTGAAATCCCTTTGAGGCTACCCAATGCCTCTTTTTATAGTGGAAAAGAGGAGGTTTTCTGTTCCAAGTATGAAGGGATAGAATCCTCCTTCAAATGGATAAGCTCCTCACATCAAGGGGTTAGCTCCATAAGGTAAGGGATTCATGCACCTTACAAGAGCGGTTCTGCCACCGCAAAATCCATTCTAGAAGCTTCCAGAATTTACTTTAATTGAGCTTTTTGGGATTTTATTTGCGCCTTTTTAATCTTACAGGGGTCCGCACCTATAACAAAGATAAAGTGCGTTCAGGAATGCAGGAAAGCTGAACATTGGGTGTGGGACCGCAGGCAAGATAGCCAGAAAGTGCGATACCAAAGTTTAGGAGACTTTTAGGAACTTTTTCTGATTTTCAAGGCTTGACATGAGGAATTGATATGTTAGACTTGCAAAAGGGAGAAGTATGAGTAATAATGAGCTCATACACATGGCAGAATGTAAGGATGACAGTTATCAGTGTAACAGACATCCAAGAGAAAAATGTGCATGAGCATGACAATGAGCACAGTCATGGTGCAAATAGTGAAAAAATAGATGAAGATGACGAATATGAATAAACAGAGGGAGATGATGAGGAAACAGAAGATCAAAAACAAGGAAATGATGAAGTTGAAACAGAGTTTGAAGAGGTAGGAAGTGACCAAGGAAATGACACTGAGAAAATAGTCAGTGATGAGCAAGACAACAAAAGGGATAGTCATGATAGTCATGACAACTGTCATGAATGTCATGGAAAATGTCAACCTCCTAATGATAATGGGAGTGAAGATAGCTGAGAAGATGATGAAGAAAATGCCTTCATGAGGAACAAGGTCAAAGTGAGGCAAGTGAGGAAGGTAATGATCAATTTGAAGGCCAATAAGGAAATATGGAAGATAGTGAAGACAATGATGATGCGGATGCTAAAGATCAAGAAAGCAGTGACCGAATGAGGCATAAGGTGACTCGTGGAAGCCATGGAAAAAATGAAAAATCTGGTGAAAAAAATAACAAGGGACAAACCAATGATGAAAACACATTCAAAACTACCATTGTCACCCCTCTCACATGCACATATCATAGAGGGAAGAGAGATGTGTTTGCTGCCTCAAAGAGGAAAAGGGCCATCTATTCTCAAGCTATCAAGCCATTGGAAAAGGGCAAGGAAAATATGGAAAGAAGTGAGCAGTAGGTAAAGGTAAGGATAAGTAAGAGAATCAAGAAAAATTCTCAAGAGCCTCAATTCATTGATCTAGACAGTGACAATGAGGACAAAGAGATGGCCACCAGATTGCTACTCTCAACCAAATATGCACAGCTTAGGGAGTGGGAAAGAGATTTTGAGATGGCACATGCTGTCATTCAGTATTACAAATATTAACACAAGCATTTCAAGAAGTTGAAAAGGGTCCTTTCTCTCCAAAAGAAAATGACCAAGCACTATGCAAAGAAAAACATGCTTGCTTGTGCCAAACTGAAGGAGGCCCTCATAGAGCTAAGAAACCTAAAAAGGGAAAAAGAGCATGATATCCTTATATTTTTGGCTAAGGCTTCTCAACAAGTGTCCAAGGCCTCTTGAGGGACCTCTCCACAAATTTTGGGCCAATTGAGCAAAATTTTGTGTTTTTGAATTTTTGAGGCCTCTGTGCGCAACACCCTAGGTGCTATGCACAAATTTGGTGCATCCTAAGCTTGAAAAATTTACATTTTTGGATTCCCCTCATCACCCTCAATGTGCTCACAAAATTTCAGATCATTTGGAGCAGTTTTGACCCCCCAAAAGGTCAAAAAACATCAAAATTTTGACCATTCTGCCTCATTTTCAGGCAAGGTGTTGCACACATAGAAGTGTTGAGAGAACGGGTTTTTGGGCAGGAAAATGGCACTCATTCAATAAAACATAAGCATTAATAGAGATTATACTCATCAGGATTTCCAACGAGCCATCATGGAGCCAAATTTGGCATCGGGAAGGATCCAAAACCCAGTCACAAAAGACCCTATTTTCTACTGAAGTGGCGCTGCGCACCGAGACTATCTAAGTGTGTTTTCGACCAAAAGTAAAAAAAACACACTCATTTATTGCCAATTTATATTTTTGAGTTTTTTGAGGCAAAACACTCTAGAATTAGGTGCAAATAGTTATTTTGGCATTTATTTCTTAGGATATTATGTGCCTTGGGCCTTGCATGGTCTCTTGGCCATAAATGACATTTATGGTTGAATTTGACATTTTCCTACCATATTTAGGGTTTTAGTCCTCGTTTGCTCCATAAATAGAGCATGAGGACCTTATGTATTTTGTTGGAATTTGATGAGCTTTGAGAGCAATATACATGGTTTTATGAGCTTGGAGAAGAAATTGGTGTTGTGGAGTTGATGAATAACTTATTTGCCTTGATGATGGAGAGGCTTGTTTGCAAGATTTATTAGCTTGGTGAATAGTGATGTCTTCTTAACTTGTTTATGTTTTCTTGTTCTCATTATGTTTCATTCTTCTTAGTTGCTATAAATAAAAAAAGTATAGGTTGAAACATGCTTTTTGAGGCACCTCAGTCCTCTAGTTTGTTATAGCCTTAATGTTTTCCTCAGCTGGTTGTGTTTGAAGAATTCTTAATTTCTCTTCAAGCCTCATTATGCTTGTTAGTTTCATTTATGGATTAATATGCTGGTTAACAAATATGATTTATGGTATGCCCTGCTTATTTGAGACCGTCTAAAACTTTGTCTTGGAACCTTTCTTTGGAGTATTGCTTGATAGGTTAAGTCAAAGAGGTCTCATTCGATCTTGCCCTTTTTCCATGTATACCAACTTATTTCAGAGTTCTTTATGGCTTTATTTATGATTTTTAGGAGTTCCCTCTTCATAGATTGAGTTATTGTGCTATCTTGTACGTTTTCCCAAATTATAAAGGTGAATTTACTAAAATTAGAAACTCTTATGCTTTCTATGTTTCACTAGAATGTTTGTCTTGGATATTTATAAGTTTAAGTATTTTTCATTGAGCTTAATGGTTTGCCCTACCTCATGAGTTATATCTTTTAACTATCAGTATTTAGGACCTCCTAGTTTTTCCCAAATTTGATGTCCATCCCATTTCACTCATAACCTTAAGGATCCATTAACCTTGCTAGATTGGCCTTGCACTACACTCTGATTCATCATTGATACACCCTTGACTTTCATTTGACTCCATAGCCCAATGGCTTTGATAGAATCTCACTCCACCTATTCCACTTGACCATCTTACCCAACCAAAAAAATCAACAAACCCTACACTTAACAACTAGCCTAAAATAAAAAACCTAAAGAAAAAAGAACACATCCTTTACACCCAATAGAGAGATCCCTCTTTGAGTCCAGGAAGGCTAGGTCCTAGGACTCCAAAGACTGGTTCCATGTTACCCTGTCATTTGGTCTACCAATCTGCCAAATCACGGGACACTAACAGCAGGGTAGCTGCTTCCTACCTATTTTGAAATTCAAATATTCTTTGATTTGGTGAAGGACAGAAGAAGGACTGATAGATGGATGCAAATTTCCAAGTCAAAGGAGGTTAAATATGTTAACATTATGGAGGAAAATATGAAGGAAATGGGGAGGAGATGGCTAACCTCAGGTTCAGGGAGGAAAAGATAATTGAACTTCAACCAAAGGAGAATAAGTACCTGAATTCCCATTTGTAGCATATTCAAAAGCTCCTTTAGGAGAAAGAGGAACAAATGACCATAATGGCTAGTTTATCCATGGAAGCTATACATTGTAGGACCCCATCAAAATCATGATCCTTGTTCCTAGAAGATAAATGGTTCCAATTTAATATTAGGGCATTGTCCCAATAAGGTTTCCTTCCTTTGCAAGATTTTAGGAAATTCATTGTTTTTTTCATCAAATGTAGCATTGAAGATAAGGTTAGGATTGTGTAATTATATATGCATAACCTAGTATTCCTTATATGAATATTTGGGACCCAAATTCTCAACTAGGTGATGTTCAACTAATGTATTTAGCTTCATGGTTGAACAATGAGGAAAAAAAGGCAGAAAGAAATAAAGGGAATCCTAGCCAAGGAGGTATACGAGCCACTTTTGATCAAGGAAGAACTATTAGCCCCTTGTCTCATAATTTATAACCGCATATTCATATTAGAAGATCCAAAAATGTGATTTGTCTATAAGGAAAAAAAAGAAAAATAAATTCTTCATTTTGAAGACACTGTCAAATTATTGGGAGATGAAATCCTCCAAGAATTCCAAAGGAGGTGGCATACCTTGCCACACAGTTTGATAATAATATAACACCATTCACCAGAGATTTTGATAAATGCATAAGGAAGAACACCTATATATAAAAAAGGATAATCTAGAGGCTTGGATACCATTGTATAGGAATCAAATTATGTCCTCCTCTACTATTGGGCCTATAGGAAAATAAGGATTAGGCAGAGGAAAACATGGAGTCGACAGAGATTGAGGAGAATGTAGGATTTCATCCGGACGGGGCCACCACTTCTGAGACAACTTGGGATGTTATGAAATCCACCAGGGCAATGAATGAGATGTAGTTAGAAAACTAGGTTGCTAAAACGAAGAACAATTTTTTTAGTAATTGGGTATGATAAGCCTCCAAAATAGGTATAATTTAATGCCCATATGACCATCCTTTTTCATAGTTAATGTAACAACCCTGGTTAAAAATCCATGTATTAAAGTTAATAAAGGTAAAATAATAACCAAGATCATGGGACACATATTCCAAGCTGAAATTTGGGAAAAAACATAGTGATGGGGATCACTAGTGAGTAATTACTGGATATGGAGATTGGCAAAGGCTTTGGATAGGCATGAGGCATTAATTGGCATCTTATTTATGAAAATAATGGAAAATAGGAGAAAGGAAGGTGAAAGGTTATAGGTTGCATGTGAGAAGGAAAATGAAGAAAAATAATGGGAAATGAAGGAAATAGAGGCCTTATTAATAAAAAATCTTATGCGGATCACTTTGTGGCTTTCATCAGTTGAGACTTTTGACAGTTTAGTTTTGGAGCTCTCATTCTATTCTCTCCCATACTCTTAGGAACTTAGATTTTGGAGCAAGAATGAAAAGGAAGAGAAAGAAAGAGAAAGGGGGCATTGGGATCAACAACTACAGTGGGTTTTTCTTGTAGGTACCAAGTTGCATGTATGATTTCATTGCTAATTTTGGAATGCATGGCATATGCATGTGGTTTCTTGGTCATGATCTATTATTGGCATGGATGATTTCCTAGATTTACAATGGAGTTTCCTAGCCACTCCATTTATTGGATAACCATGGTATTGTGGGTTTCTTTCCTTTTTTTCGTGGTTGGTTCTCATGTTCCTCTGGTTGTGGGTTGAGTTACTAGTTCATAGAGCCTTGGTTGAACAAATTCTCTCGAATCCCTATAACAACTTGGGTTTGAGTTACCATTCCTAGAAGCCTTGGTTTGAAAAACACTTTGGAACCCTTGGTGGGTTGAGTTACTTGTATTAGAAGCCTTGGTTGGAAAAATTCTCTAGAGCCTGATGAAAACTATGGGTTTAGTTACTAGTCCTAGAAGCCTTGGTTGGAAAAAATGTTCCAGAGTCCTAGAAATATTGGGTGGAGACTGATCTAGTGATGTTTAGTGTTGTCCGACTATGAGGTGGAATCACTAGTTGTGGGTTGAGATGGATTTTCTTTTGGAAGTCCTAGTTTGGTTTTCTTGGTTTGTTCCATGAGATCCCACATTCATGCTTAAAATATGGCTCGAGGGTGATTGGAAGAAAGAGAGAGTTGGCTCAACTCAATCTATGGTCGGGTGGTACATGGAAGTCCCTGACTTGGTTGATTTTTGCATATGTTGGTAAGATCCCTTTTCCTTTGGTATTTTATGAGTAAAGGTGCTTGTCATTATATATATTTAATGGTTTCTTAGTCGAATATATCTTTGGTTATTTGTTGGCTATAAACATGTTTTATGATAGTCTTGATGTATGGATATCATCATGTTTTGTTAGTAGATGAAATATCAATAAATGAATGACCTAATATATAACATTCTAGATATTGGGAGGAAACATCATTCCTCCTTGACGATTCTCAAACAAGTATGATATCCCTATGTTCAGATCTGTTGTTATGGCTCGTAGATTACATGTTCATGAACTATTTGATGGAATGGCTGTGATGGATGGTAGGGATATAGTCAATTCCTTGTTCATGTGTTTGCATTATTAACCTCGTTTCATTATTAATTATCATTTTTGTAAGTTTCATGAAGCTCTAGGCAGTGACTTGAGACCTAGCCCTGAAAAAGTGGCTTAGAATCTCGAGTCACTAGCACAAAAATGTCTAAAAAATGCCATAGTATCATGGATGGATTACTATGTGAGCGACTGGAGGGTCTCATTTGCACGATTTCCTTATCTTGGGAGCGATTTGGGGTCTATTTCATCAGAACGAGTTATTTTAGAGGTTGGAGACGTGAAGTGGTTGGTTGGCTCCTGAAGGTTATGTGGCTCATGAGGAAGGTTAGATTGTTCATGTATTGTTGGTTCTAGTTCCTTAACTATAAATGGGGAGTTGAATCATATCATAGTAAATTTGCGTCACATATTTACGTCGGTGGACTGGTTAGATTGGTTAAATGTTGGAGGAGGGTGTTACAGAGTGGTATCAGAACATCGTTCCATTCTCCTTGGGCGATATTTGGTTTCCATTCTCCTTGGATTGATGTGTTGTCATGTGTACATGTCCGTTGCATATGTCTCCTTATACTTTTGGTCTATGTGCTTATTGTGTATGCATGTTTGTCATACATATGTTTTTTATGCATGCATGGTACCTAGTCGGTGTTGTAGTTGTCACATCATGCATGATAACTGGGATGATGATTGAGATGATGCATATATATTGTGATTATATAGGTTGTGTGTGTATATATATATATTGTGCTAATCTAGTTGATCTTGCAGACAAGATATCATCCCCTGAACTCTACAGAGGTATGTTGATTATGTTATGTTTTGGTTTAAGTTGACATGGTATACTTGCAAGAAGAAGATCAATGGACTAGAAATATGGTATACTATAGTTCACAAGATTCTCCCTAGCATGGTGGTGGGAAATATTATGACATGGCTGAAACATTGAGAAGCTTGAAGGCAGAAATACAAAGTTGCAAAGGAGATAATGACATAATCTTTCACTTACAGGAGAAGAAGAATAAGTTAATGCAGTTATCCTTTAGATCTTGTCAGACGTGCAGAGGCAAGGACCACTTAGGATCATTCATGGACAAGAGGCTAGAATTAATGGAGAACATGGTAGTAGGTCTCATGATGGGCATAGGTTAGATAGAGATGATACTGTCAGAGATGGAAGGTTATTGGATACACCTAATAGAAGGGGCAGTGGGCATGGGATTTACAGGAGATATTTTCCGAATGAGTTCAAGAAATAAAATCCACCTACATTTGATGGAGCAATGAAGAAGTCATCATATGTTTAAGCATGATTTCTTGGGATGAATAAGTTCTTTAGGTTTCATTCTTACTCAGAGAACATGAAAGTCATAATATATATGTTATGTCTTAAAGGTTGACATGGAGTGAGTTCGAGATACTATTCAAGAAGAAGTATCTATCGAAGAGATACTATGATGACAGGGAAAAATAATTCTATGAGCTGATGATGTGATCTATGATTGATGAGGAGTACACTAACATATTTTTGGATTTATTGAGATATGTGCCTTACCTGAAGGAGGAGAAGGCCAATATTTTGAGATTCATCATTGTATTGCTGGTAGCATTAAAGGAGAGGATTTAGTTTGATGAGCCTATATCGTTGGAGGGGGACATCAGAAAGCTAAAGCATTGTTATGAGAAATCAAAGCACATATTTGAGACTAAGTGAGATTGGAAAGGTAATGAGAATAATAAATGAAAATGGGATAAGAAGTGAGCAAGACCTTAGGTCATTGGTAACAAAGAGAATTCACCACCTCCTAAGAAGTTCAATGCATCTGATAGAGGATAGGTATTTCAGTATGAGAAGTGGGACAAGGGTGATGGTAGGAAGCCATTGCACTCTTGGACATGTGGAGGAGAGAATCATAGGAGATATTTTCCACAAAATCATGGTGGTACACTGAAGATATATAATTCTTAGGAGGCATATATAGTGAGGGCCATTGGAAAAATTATTCCTCATATTTATGTAGTGTTGGATAATAAGAAGGCATATCACTAGATGTCTATTATCGAGATGGATGGTAAGATTTTTGTTCAAGTTGTTTCTATTTTGATTAACCCTAGATATAATTATAACTATCTTAATCCTGACCTAGTGGATAAGTGTGTTTTGAATAAAGAAATGAATTCATAGTCTTGGTTAGTGCAGTTGGCTACAGGTACTAAGAAGAAAGTTCATCACTGGGTAAGAGCTTGAGCATTTGAATTGAATGTTATGTCTACATCAATGCATTTGAATATTCTTCCATTGGTATCATACAATACAGTTTTGGGTATGGACTGGTTTTATCTTCATAGGAACAAGGTGGATTGTTATGGAAATGCTATTGAGTGTTTGGATGACAATGGAGAACATAGAATATTTCACGGTAAGAAGAAGGTAACATCACCTAGGAAGATGAAAGCTATGCAGGAAAATCATAGTCACATGAAAGGGTGTTTGTTATTCATAAAGCATATTTATAGTGATATAGGTAAGTATGTTGAGTATGTGGAGGTATTGAGTAACTACTCGGTTTTATAGATGTTTCAGGATGTATTTCCCGTAGACATTTCAGAGTTACTGTCTTATAGCAAAGTGGAATTTTCTATTGATTTAGCATGAGGGTAGCACCAGCATCAAAGGCATCTTATAGGATGAGCACAAAAGAGTTAGTGAAATTGAAGTTACAATTGAAGGAAATGATTGAAAAATGATACATTATGCCAAGTGTATTGCATTGGGGTGCAACAATGTTGTTTCTAAAGAAGAAGTATGGTACTCTCAGGTAATGCATTGATTATAGAAAGTTGAATAAGGTGACGATTAAGAATAGGTATCTGTTTCCGAGGATTGAGGACTTGTTTGAGGAGTTTAAGAGAGTAGTAGTGTTCTCTAAGATTGATAAGAGATGAGGATACCATGAGGGATGCATCAATCTTGGTTGAAGAGGGGTCGAAAAATGACTATACAGCCTGATATGCAAGTTCAAATGGACTCAAAGGCATCATGCCATC
>CM076584.1:1640418004-1640434173 GCA_034641835.2 Pinus albicaulis
AGGATCCAATGGCATATCTGTTGCAGTCAGCTATGAAGGTGTTTATAGCAGTGTTCAGTGATGAAGGAGATCATGGTCAGCTATGTTTTTGGATGCCCAGTTATCAGTTTGTATTGTTGACCAGGAGATCTGATCGGGAGAATCAGTCAAGAGGGCATCTGTTGGTTTGGTTACATTGGAAATCCCACTATACATGATTGTATATGTTTCATCAGTATGCAGGTGGTTGTCATCATGATTCCAAATCTTGATGGACTGCTGCCTTTTTTCAAAAGCTTTGTAAATTCTTGTTTTAAGTCAGTCATGAGTCATTTGTGTTTGGTCTGTTGAGTCAGTTTTTTTCAAGTTATTTCAGTTTGCCATCGAGTCGGTTTGAGTCAAGTTTCAGTCAAGTTTCAGTCAGTTTTCAGTCAAGTTTTCATTCAATAAATGTGTCAAAGGTTTTGTGTTATCCGTTCAAATAATGATTCCATCGCCCAATGGATGAAGGCACTGTTCTGCTCTCCCAAAGATCTGTCATTCTTGGCACCTCCAAGGAGCTACCATCCCCATTAGAGCCAATGTTAGAGTCAGCCTTTGCAGCCTTCCTCCAGTGATCAAACATGCTCTTACAAAGTGATTTTAAGGTGT
Source organism: Pinus albicaulis (assembly GCA_034641835.2). Classification (NCBI taxonomy): domain Eukaryota; kingdom Viridiplantae; phylum Streptophyta; class Pinopsida; order Pinales; family Pinaceae; genus Pinus; species Pinus albicaulis. Next base: position 1,640,418,635 of record CM076584.1, read on the forward strand.
TAAGGTCAAATTTTTTCATTTCAAAGAGTCTTCAAGCAAAATTTGGTCACTAGGCATTAGGTCTAGGGTTTGTTTTCACTCCTTCCAAATTTGTCCAAATGTTGGTCCATGTCACCATTCAGCTGAGTGTACCATCGTTCAGAGGGTTTTCATCATCATGTCAGGTTCCAAAGAGTCATTTTACACCTTGTTCATGCTTCAGTTGTGCCTAGGTAAGGTCCATTTCCCTCTCCTAGGGTTTTGGAGGTAATTTCTCTTGGATGGTCAAATAATTAGAAAAACTTGTATCCTGATGTTCATACACCTTCCCCTATCATTAATTTACCTTATTAAACACTTCCCATCACTGAGATCCCTCAAATTCCTCATTTTTGCACAAACCCTAGTTTCTTGCCACAACTTGGCAATTTTCTAGGCTAGGCCTGTGTTTTTCCCTTTTGGACCCCTTCCTCTCACTCAATCTCTGAGATTCCACTTTCCCCTACTTCCTAACATCCCTCCCTACTTCCCAAAATTTCCCCAAGAATTTATAAGCCCCTTATCCCCTTCATTTCGCTTCATTTCGACAAAATCCCTTGTTCCACACATCGGGATCGGTTTCACTCAAAAGATGTTTCAGAGCAATAAAAGATGAAATTTGGGCAAATGAGAGAGGTTTTTGTCCACAACATTCCAAGGAAGAAAAACCTCCTTCACGTTTTACACAAGTATCATGGTTTTAGAGAAATGTCAAAAATATCGTTGCCTGGAAGTTGAATACCTCTTTTAGTATAAGAGGAAAATCAAAGAAGTTTTCTCCTAGCATGGTGCAGCCCAGTATTGCTGCAGTGGGTCAAATGATAACTGATTGTAATATCTTTCCAATGAGCTATCATGAGCTCAATTTGGAGTTGAGAAAGACCTTCAAAATTTGACTGCAACAGCGCTCTGCCTTGAGGCAGCCTCATTCTGCTCATTTTGACTAGTGTTGGGAGATTTGATTTTTGACAGAGTAAATGAAATCCAAATTGCATAATTCTACTTGTGCTGGAAATTATATGTGCGCTTTCCAACGAGAGATATACCACGCTCAATTTGGACAGAAGGCCTCCGAAGCTTTAAAATGCTGTATATGTGTGAGAAATGCGACCATAGGGGGTCGACCCATGAATGTTTCGGCAGATTGTATCTGCAGACAGACGGGTGGAGTTCACTCAGGAGACAAACCCACTTAAAAAACAAAGCTCAGAAATTTGTGTTTTGTGCCCAGTTTTGATTCAAGTTGACTCCAACAACTTGCAAGTAGGTTTTTAAACATTGCTCAGTGATTTTTGGACATGATTATGGTGTTTTGAAAGTGGAGAAACAAATGTTTGATGTGGAGAAACGTATGTATTTAGTACAAATTCATTCTTGAAGTTTTGAGAGACATATTGGTGGTCTTGCTAAGTTTTAGGGTTATAATTTATTGATATATATGCTCATGCCTCTACTGTCTGTGGTGTCCCTGCTCATTATTTACCTCAGCCTCACGCTCTCTCATTGCCATTACATCACTGCTCTCATTGTTATTGCCATTGTCATTTTCACACTATTCATCATTAATGTTATGACATAGTCCCATTTTCACTTATCCACATCCTCCATTGACATTTTCAAACGTTGCAAGGGCTATTTCTATTGACCTACACTATACTCATTCCTATTCTTGTGTCAAATCCCCATGTAGTCAAAGAGTGGCTATTTTCCATTCGAGTTCCTTGTGATAGTCTTTTTCCCATTGTGATATTTCCTATAGCACTTTGACATATATGTGACACATATGACATTGGAGCATACACCAAACACTTTTTTTCATCTATGCTTACTGTAGGTATACGAGGATACACATTGCTTGTTCAAGTAGAAACCAACACATACAATAGAGACGGTGTTTTCTAGGGAGGCATGCCGGAGAGAGCACTAAAATGGAAAAGGCTGATCCACTCCAGTTTTTGGCCGAGGCTTTAGGCTGGCTTTGAAAGATACACATGATGGGAGGTCACTCTCCGACGTTGGGCAAATTCGGAGAAAATTATGACATTGAAATTTACAGCGGTCAAAAAAAACGTTTTAGTTCAGTAGGTCTCACCCTCATTTTATAACGTTTTTTGGGCCATATTGCCTGGAGAAATTTAGCATTTTTGATTTTTCATGGTTAATTATGCATCCTCAGACATCACCTAAGCATTTCAATAAAATCTGGATGGTCAAAGAGCTCAAAAACACCATGAAAACCACCTTGCTGCCACCTTTTGCACCAGCAGGAAGTACTTCTGGGAGAAATAAGTTTTGGAGGGTCAAATGAGCTCCAAATTCCGAAATTCCACTTGGGTTGGATAGTCAACATCCAGGGCTTTCCAACGAGCTATCATGAGCTCAATTTGGATGCCGGGAAGTACCTCAAATTCAGGCTGGAAAAAGTGCGACCCACTCGGCTCAAAAGCGACCCACTTAAATTTTTCCTGAATTTTCAGCTGCCAGCTCAGATTTTCGCCTAGTATGGACCAGTTTTGCTTGTGGATGGAATTTTTGGGTTTTTATGATGTAAATGTATATTGGGCATGTAACTTAGGCTTATTTTTATCTCTTCTAGAAGATTCACTCACAAAAAGGGTAAAAATCATGTAATGGATCAGTTCCCACTCTTTTAGAGGCAAGTTGTTAGCTGCCTAGATTGTAGTTCCATGATTAGAATTGGTTGAAACTGATCCCTGAAGAGGGAATTCGACCCCTAGAGGTGGGGAAAGGTGTTAGAGTGATCTATATATTGTAATTTCTCAATCATTTTCAGAGGTTGGAAAGGTTGGACTCTTGGGAGACTTTTGATATCATTGTACATATTTTCATATTTTGGCTAAGGAAAGATCAGGGGTTTTGCGGCACTTGTTGGGATCCTTGTGGTGTTCTGTTCTTGATGGTGTTTCTTCTTTGTTTACTGTAAGTTTGTTCATGTTTAATGTATGCCATCCTTTCATTATGCTTCTGAACTAAGTTGAATGAGTGATTAAGGTTGAATCCATTGTTTACAGTGCTTGGCCTTTGAATTCAGTTAGTTCTATATGTTTTCAGCTGTTTGGAGAGGATTCAAGTTCTTCTTTGCCCTCTTCAGCTCCTCGTCAGTCTAATCTGTCCATATATCCAATCAAAAGCATCAAGACATTCACCTACCTCGCCCCAACTTGAAATCTGCAAAGGTCTGACCTTATCCCCGGACCCAAAATTTGTTTTCCCATTTCTCCAGCGAAAACCCAAAAACCAAAAAATCAAACATACCTATCTCTTTACTAGCCTAAAATCAGTTCCTATCATAAGTCATCTCGTACCCTATTGCTCATTTTATCGAGATTGACGGAGAGAGCCCTCTCCTGTCCTCGTAGGGCTAGCTACGAGGCTGAGCGTGGTTTGATGTAGCCTTGAGTTTTACTTCATTTCAGCCTGAGGTAGATTTGAGCGCTAACAGAGACTCAATATTCTTCTTGCCATTGGAGGAAAATCATGTTGCAGCCTGAGATCAGCATACCCTCTACACTTATCATCAGTGGAGAGGAGGACAGTGTGGGATAGGCCCTCTTGCCTATCATGTTCATTTATTTAGCCCATGTACATTTCCAGAGCACAAGGTGGAGGAGATTTTTCATGAGTTACCATGTTCGAGGGTGACTCACTTCATTTGGATGATAGCATGGGTGAGGGAAGCACTCATTTACCATGATGATCATCATCCCTACTTTGTGGAGGCCATGAGACAACAAACATGTTTCCATGCACACTTTCCACCTTTGATTGATGTAGACCATTTGGTTTTGCACACTTGGGAGGAAACATTGGACTACGGTTTATTTGCAGATTCTCTTGATGCAGTGATGGAGGCTATTGATGGGAGGCCACATGAGGAGGAGGGGAGAAATTTTTCTCTCCCTATGCATTTACTTGAGGACAAGTAAATATTTTGGAGGGGAGGACTGTAATGTTCCAAAATTTTAGCCTCAAAGCTAAATGGAACATTAGAGTTGGCAGTAGCTCTAGCTGGTGAGTAAATGGGTAGAAAAGCCCATAAGTCTCCTAAGGAGGATAAAAACATGCCAAGTGTGAAAGGAGACTCTCTTTCTAGCCTAATAAAACACCTCCATGTGTGAATAGAGATAAAATCAAGCTGCTTTGACTAAGTCAACAACACAGCTGTGGAGGAGGAGGAATCCAAGGAGGAATAACGCAGTTTTGGAGAGATATGTTGTTACAGGTCAAAATACCTCCTCATCAGCTCAGAGGAGAAGACAAATATGGAAGGAATACAGAGACCTAAATTAAACCTATTATTTCCAAGGTAACGCCTCTCTATAACAACACAAGAGTGTTATAACGCATATGATCAGTGAATGTGCCGCGTTAGTGGCTAGGGAAACACTCTGTTTACACTAGAGGGAAGTGTTACCCGTGTTTTAAGTTTGAAAAGGGAAAAACCCACAGAGAATGATTTGAATCTCTGGCTTTCCCTCACAAGAGTTAGTTCACAAAGGGAAATTAAAGCACCAATTCATTAAAGACCGAACTCCCAAGGAGGCAAAAGCATAGAGATTAAAGAAACATCTTAGTTTTTTCTATTCCAAACTAGTGGAAAGAGAAAGGCAACAATGGCTTTCTCCCTCTCCTATAAAAAGGAGCCGAAGGCTCTTAGTTGAAGGTCGAAGGATTGCTAACGTTTCCGAATAATACTCTGTGAAGTAGAGAAGGTGTTATAGTGTGAAGGCCAAGAGTCAAAGATGTTCCTAGAGAGCTTGTTGACTAAGACTTCACTACTGAGAGAGATAGAGAGATGGGAAGGTCGAGGAGGGCTTGGTACAACTAACGATTGTAATCCTCCTTCTTTCAAAATCAATAGAACTATATCTATTTTTTCCATTCGATGCTTAATATTGTCATTATTGTTTGAATAGTTAGTATGATATGAATGGCTCGGGAGTGGCATAATTTAGAGGTTCATTATATATTGGCTTAATTGATAGGATATATGTTGTGTTAGAAATTACATGGGTGCTTGAGCTGATCGTTGTGACTAAGATTTGAGCCATGAAGAAGAAATCTTGTTTCGCCGCCTAGTGTTTCAAGGACTCTAAGATCATCAAAGAGGTAATTTCCTATCGCATTCCATCAAGTTGTTTTAAGTTATCATGAACATGTATATGACATCTTTGTGAATTGTACGACGATCGGCTCATTTCTCGCACTGAGCCCCGAGAGATATACGATAACCAACAACCCAAGCATTTTACCCTATAGTAGAATTGATGCATCTCCGCCGGGGAGTTTCCCCATAGTTTCTCGGACTATTTCTTTCCTCCTTTATTCTTTCCTCCGTTCGCGCACCCTTCCAACCGCTGATTCGCAGACATATCAAAAGCCTGCGCAGTTTAATCCCTCGTTCGTTTCGACCATCTCAAGAACTTTACCCCGCTAACGCTTACTCTCTCGGGCAGTTTTCTAAAGGCGTTATAACGCTCGTCTCGCAACAGCGTTGCGTTAGTCTTCCGGATTAACGCCGTTTACTCGTGAGACAGCAGGGTTACTCACCAAAAATTGTTGTTCAATGCTGTGATTGTGTTTTAGTTGCGTAGTTTTTGGCCATCAAAGATATCTCCTCGATCGAATCCCCGTGCTTTTTACTAAGCCGAATTTCTCGTTTGTTTTCTCTTGTTTGAAAAGTTAGTGTCAAAAGTATTTCATTTTTAGAAAAGATTTTTTTTTTAGCTTTTTGCATCTAGCCGAGTTATTAATTCTCGAAATTTTCAAATTATAGACTATTAAGAAGAGGTAGATAGAAGTCTCAAATATTTAAAGATGAACTGTGTTATTTTAATGTTAGTGCATGGATGTTGAAAAGAAACCTCCTTTGTAGAAATAATCTTCATCGAATTGAATATTTAGAGCATGTTTTGCATGGTTTCTTGAGTCGTAGAGTCTCATTACATTTCCATACGTCCACTCCCCTCTCGTAAGACTAATAATCAAGTACACTAAGAATCAAGCGATAATAAAATCAATCACATTACTCTTTTTGAGCTCACACAAACAAGAGGTTCAGGCTACGATCTTGGGTTAGGAAAAGTGAGAAAATCACCCAAGATCTCAAAACTTGAAACTAGAGTCATTAACAAGTGAAATCCTACTACACTCATATTATTGGGATCAAGCAGCTTACCGGAGCTCGGCGCGAGACAAACACTTGGGTGCATAAGAAGGTAGCTCGCTTTCGATCGCATCCCAGGATGTGTTATATATTGGGGTTCTCGTGGATGCTCTAAAATCCAGATCGGGGATCTAGGTATTCTGCCCATATAGTATACTGCCCTGACCATGGACCCCCCTAATGATGTCTCATGATTTGAGGTATCTTTAGTGGCCATAATTTTTAGGGACTTACACAAGGTGACCGGAAGGGCCGTCTCGGTACCCTAAACGTACGAACCCACTTTGTCTTTGGTTCTTAGAGGGTACTGCCTTCACGAGAGTGCTTACACCTATTGTCTCGAGGTCTGGCGAAGCTCTAGAGTGACCGTAACTATACTTTCGACCAACCTCTCAGATATTTCCTGCTGATACTAGATTTCATCACCAACAAAATGGTAGTACCAGACAGGGCACCCTATTTTCGCTGCTTGCCGATTGATTTTAGAAAGTCATTTTTTTCCTTTGTGTGTGTGGTTACCGTCATTGAGACTTTATAATACATCATTAATTAAAATTTGTTAAAAATAAATAGGTCACCATGGCATCCCTCTGACCCATGCCAGCCTGCCTCAAGGATAGCAAGGTCTACCTCTTCTAACTATCCGCAGAATCGAACTCGTGAACCCGTGCCTCTACGAAAGAGCAAATGACATTAACTAATCTTGATTTTCACATAGCCTCATATCATACTACCTTCTAAGGACCCTTTCACAGATGCTAAGAAATTCTAATTACAATCCTCCACTCACTGATCCGTTAGGCCCCGTGATGGTCTGCATTCCACCACACCAAGATATGTCTTCCGCCGCACAAACATCCATTTCACCACCAAAGATCCACAAATGGTCGAGCAATGGCAACCATCACAGTTCGCCACCATCCTCCCGCCAAGGGTCGGTTTCCCATGCCAATACTTGCAACCCCAAAGAGTCAACATACCTTAATCCCAACTCGACGGTCATCACAACTCGGCAGTAGCTCAACAATCCTTCGGGATCAACTCCTACCATGACCACATTGGGACCCACAAACTTGCTCATCCTATGATTATGACTACTTTGCCTTTTAGCAACCCTTTCAAGCTGGAACCCTACTAGTCTAAACCCATTGGCCACTATACTAGGGGCAAAGTGGTCACCAAAGATTACGTAGCAGGAACATTTCACTTCCTCTTACAATCCCGAGGACAAATAGGACAACCTATTTTCAATACTATTCCCTTAAGTGGTTCAAATATAGGTGTAGGGTCTATGTCGTTTCCAAACTATGCAAGTAGTAGCATGCCTCCGGAAATCCTATTTCATCCATTTGGACTAACCAACCCCAAGCTCCATCCTGAATGGAGGGCACTTTTATACTAGGGGAAACCAACCGTTCACCCCGCAATACAACATGCCCTATGGACAAGAACCGTATGTCCCTACTCCTCCACCTATAGAAGTTTTTACCAAAGTCCTACTTATCCTCCTGTAATACATTGATGGGTGGACCCTATGGTCTAAGAATGTGCCCATACTACCTTGGTTAGATTCATGGGAAAATTCACACTAATTTTGGTAGCTTTGGACATCCCCGATATCCATAAACCGACTAACGATCCCATCACAACCTCGCTTTGGCCTCCAAACATCGCATAAGAGTCCTTTTGACATCCCGAAGTTCGATCAGAAACAAGGATGACCCACCCATTACGTATCACTACCTTTCATATATGGTCTATATCCAATTCCATGGTGGATGATAGTGTCCGGCTTCACCGTTTCCCCACACCCTTATAGGCAATGCCGCCAAGTGGTACATTGAATTACCACGCGCTCACCATCACATTTGGTACTTAGCGACTGAGTTTCTAAAGAACTTCGAATTACCAATTAGATTTGAAACCGTAACGAAACTATTAACCTTGTTTCGCGCTAAGACACCACCACCCACATCTCCGATCACATTCATGAATGGAGACGTAGGAGGAGGCCGGTCAAAGTGCCAATTCAAGATCATCTCTAGCCAATTGGTTTTGCAAGTCTCTCTTACCTCACATCTAAAGACATTGGCCTCGTCCGGTGTTACGTAAGATCAATGTATCTGTCGTGCCCAAAGATTTGGATTTAATCTATTCAATAATCCGGCATGCTATATGATTTGCTCCCCCATGCCCTCGCAACCCAAACCCCTCTCCGGCTACTCGTAAACCGGAGCTCATGCCGATGGTCTCGTTGGCACGATTCCCAGCGTAGCCACAAAGCGCCTCGCAAGCCTCCCAAATGCATCTTCTACGTCACCGCCCTCACCAAATGACTACTCTTCCCACCGCTGAGGTAAATTATAAACCTCACAAAAAACTAGGTGAGAAAAATAAGAAGAACAAGAAAAAGACATCTTCTTCGAAGAGCAAATGGATAATAAAAAATAACCCCAATCGTAGAAACGCTACCAAAAAATGACAAAGGGAAAGGATAAACCCACAGCCTTCTTTAATATCTGTGGCAGAGGACCACTTGACATACAAATGTCCTCGCCCATGAATGCACCGATTTTATTACTCATGATTCTCCGGGGTGAACACTCGCCATTCTTCATAATCCTTTCCCTCAATCAATAGCAAAGAACATCAACACATGGTTGACACCCGCCACAACCCCATCAACGGGGCAATGGTGGTTCTTATCCTTCCGGCGAAGGACCATCTCGCTATTTATGGCATTGAGAGTGTTGAACTTCAAACTCAGCCAAGCTTTATGGAAATCATACCATAGATACTCAAGAACTTGGTACTTCGTTCAAATCCATTGCCGCCAAATGATTTACATATCGGACCCGCCCACGATCGAATTCCCATGATTCGTCCCCCCAAAGGGACACTCCGACGCACGACTCATAACACCTATGGACATGCAGCCCAAAACTACAACATTGTAGAAGATTTGGCGTAGGCACCGTCACTATGTTCCGTTCGAAGTATTACAAACTTGTCCAAAGACAAAGGAAAGCTTATTGGCCATTGTGGAATAGACTCTGTGATTCCATGCTAGCTATCTTTGATATGGAAAAATCTAAATCCTCACCTTTCGCACCAACTCGCATTCCAGCAAAGAAGTCGAAGGAGACCAATCCATCGCACTATCATAGACGAAGGTGCTTCGACTCACAAGTATAGTCACAAGTTTGTTGCCCAATTAGGTTCTCCCACCTTAACACCACCGTCGAATTCCCTCAAAGTTTTCGATGCACACATTCCTCCCAAAAGGTTACCTTGCTAGCTTCCCATCACCTGAGTGGGAAAATGGTAAATGTGGACGTTGAAGTCGTAGAGGGCCACCTAGACTATAATCTACTGTTGGTCGTAGGCTGTCCGCGACATATGACCGCCATTGTGTCTTCGTCCGACTCATCCTATTTCCATTGGATGGGAAAATAGTCAGTGGGATCAGCTATCCTTCGTACCCCGATTATGCCACGTTACCAAGTAGCATCAGACCATTAGGGAGGATTTCCGACTCTAAGTCAAGATTTGGCCCGGTCTTCTCAAGGCATCTTCCTTACTAGGTTGTTTTCCTCCGCCGCCACAGATCCCAAATATGGTCGTAATGATATCCACCACTTTGGATGGCTCGATCACCCATGGATCATTCTCGCACCTTCGCACACATCTCACGAGATCGATGCCACCTCACTCAGCAGAGTTATCACTTCTGCCATCTAAATAGCATCCTAACCCTCCACTTCTATGTTTCACCGAAGGTACAAAACTCTCACCCATGGGGCCAGCCTCTAAGGATCTCCTCAATGAAGTCTTTGCTTGCTGTGGCATGAAATATTCGAGAGATCATGTCTCTAGAAGAATGACTTTGTAGGTTTCACCATCACGCTCGATGATTGGACGAGGTGATAAAACTCGAAATCCCATCTTTTGACCAACCCGTGATGGTTCCCTCCGCTTATACAATCGTTCAAACTACTTCCATTCGTAAGGGAACATGGGGCAATGGCTTCTAAGACAATTCTCATTGATATCTCACAAACGGGTATCGTGGAAAATATTCGTATTGGAGCCGACTGCATCCCGAGGAAATTAAGTGCTTCATATCCCTTTTCAAGGAATTCCGATGTGTTTTTCGTTCCACTTTAAATTCTGAAGATAGACCCATCTATCATCGGTACTATTTTTACGGTATTTTTCTAGCTCGTTAATCCGAAAACCTCGAGTTCTCCTTCGGACTCGTTAAACTTATACTCTAAGTTGACATCGAGCGTTCTTTTGTATGTATTTTTCTTGCTTGTTAATCCGAAACCTAGAGTTTTCTTTCTGCATCATAAAAACTATAATACACTCGAGATTTCTTTTTAGGAATATTTTTCAGTCTATAAAACTTGAAAAACCCTGCTACCTTTGCTCAGACTATGAAACTACCACTTACAAGTAAGGAGAGCCATTCTTTTCTTTCTAAAGCTCTTTAACCGAAAAAGGGAATGCAGTTTTCTCCACATGACTCGTTAAAATTTCATGGAGGGTATCGAGTTTTTTCTTGTTGACTCAGCAATTCTCACAAAGAGTATTGAGTTTACTCCGTCTCCTCGTCACTCATAACAAAATGAGGTAGACGTCCCATCGAACATAGATTTCACTTCTTTTCCGGTCTGGCGGACTCACCAGGAAAAATGAACTGCTTTCGGGCTTACTATTCTCCCTTTGCCGTGTCTAAATATCAAGAGCATGAAAGGCACTAAATGGAGTTGTCTTTTATGATATTTTCAACTCTCTAAATATGAAAATTATCGATTTTACTCGTCTGACTTGTTAAACCTAATCGACTGGGGCATGGAGTTGTCTTTTATGATATTTTTGTACCTAAACATGAAAATTCATCAGCTTGGCCTGGTCTGAATCGTTTAACCTAATCGAAGAGGCATGATTTGTTCTTTATGATATTTTTCAGACTCTCTAAACATGAAAAATTCACCGAAGCATCATCTAGACTAAACCCAATCGATCGGGCATTGTAGTTGTCTTTTCTGGACATTTTTTCTAATTTCTAAATATGAAAATTCATCGATTTTACTGTCCGGACTTGTTAAACTTAATCGTACGGGGAAAATTTGGACAAAATGGATACTACCTCTATTACATTTCAGAAAGGTCAATTTGGCAACAAAATTTCGAACATGGCACTTCGTAAAATCCTTGCGCTAGTCAACCCTACCATCTAAGAGTATTAGCCTCATCTCCTAGTGTCCCTACACTCCAGAAATCCCAACACACTCTTGGTGTTCATCAAGCTTCAAATACTTAGTAGCTCATAGAGTGCCTTCTATTGTTCAAGAAGATCTCGCTATCTACCGCTTCCCCGTATCAACTAAATTACTTTATTATGCTGAATTATTTGTCGTCCGACATCCCCATTTCCTTCATTATCTCGAATCATAAACATCATTGGTTTCCATTTCCATATGTTAGATCTACGAGGATGCCTGCTCACTTTCGCGTATCTCTTCCCACCACTTCAACAACATCTTATCTAGGAAGATATCCAAACCCATCACATCGTATATCATGTATACAAGTGGCGTGTAGTCTTTGTTTGATCGTGGTCTTCATAATTGCCTCGGTCGGCTGATTCTACGAGTGTTCGACTTCAACCCATTTTATTCAGACTGCTGCATTGTACCGTGCATCTTAGGGACCATCATCATTATCGGTGGCCACCTTCGTCTCACAACAATTTTCATTATCGAATGGTAATCGGATCATTTATCACATGTTCTTGATGAAAATCCTTCATTCACATGTTGAGGAGTATGCGCGAAGTGAATCGGCGGTCAAGACCTTGCTGCGCAGCTGGCATCATTAAAGTTGTGTTTCCTTCCCCTGGGTTGCGATATTGTTTTTATGAGACAGCTTTCAAATGATCCTCTGTATAAGGGATAGAAACTTCCCGCATTAGTTTATCGGGGTGGAGAGATTCTTCATATTCCTATTCTAGAGAAATCATGTTTTTTAAGCTACCGAGCATGGGAATGCTCCACTCAAGTCGATACTATATTTTCCGACATATGTTGTTGTTTCTTGTGTTTTCCTCGCCTCTTTCAATCTTTATCTCTACACAAATTATAAATTGTTTTTGCCATCGTCTTCGTCAATTTCACACTTTAGGGGTGCATCTGCTATAGGTTTTAAAATACCTCCTCATTAGCTCGTAGGAGAATACAAATATGAAGAATACAAAGACCTAAATTAAACCTATTTCCCAAGGTAACGCCTTCATAATAACACAAGAGCATTATAACGCATCCATCGGGCGTGAACAAGTCATAGTGGCTAGGGCAACGCTCTATTTACACTAGAGGGAAGCGTTACCCGTGTTTTAAGTTTGAAAATGGAAAAAACCAAGCAGAGAATGATTTTGAATCTCCTACTTTCCTCTCACAAGAGAGTCGGCTCACAAAGGAAACTGTAAAGCACCAATTCATATTATCATCTCATGTAGACGAATTCTATGAGAAAAGCAGTATAATTAGAAGAAACATCTGTTTGACACAACTAGTGGAAAGAGAAAAATGAATTTATTTTCTCCCTTCCTATAAGGGAGCCACCTTAGTTGAAGGTCGAAGGATTGTTAACGTGCTCAATACTTGTAAGTAGAGAATAGTGTTATAGTAGAAGGCCAAGAGTCAAAGAGGTTCCTAGAGAGCTTGTTGATTAAGACTTCACTACTTGAGAGATAGAGAGATGGGAAGGCCGAAGAGGGGCTTGGGTACAACCGACGGTTGTAAATCCTCCTTCTTTTTCAAAATCAATAGAATCGTATCTCCGTTTTTTTCCATTCGATGCTTAATATTGTCATTATTTGTTTTAATATTTACATAGTATGATATGAATGGATCGTATGGGCATAATTTAGAGGTTAATTGTATATTTTCTTAATTGATAGGATATATGTTGTGTTAGAAATTACACGGGGAAGCTTGACACCAGGACTAAGATTTGGAGCCTATGAAGAAGGACTCTTGTTTCGGCCGCTTCTAGTGTTTCCAAGGAATCCAAGATCATCAAAGAGGTAATTTCATCGATTCCATCAAGTTGTTTTAAGTTAATATGAACATGTATATGCCATCTTTGTGAACCGTACGTCTAATCTTACCGTTTGCCTCGGCAACTCCAGAAAGCCTTGAGAGGGATATACGATAACCAACAACCCAAGCATTTTACCCTATAGCAGATGTATCTTGGATAGAGATGACCTAATTGGGAGGCGGAGCACAAGGGCAAGAAAATCTAAGTGTTTTATATAAGGAAGTTGAGGATGGAAGAATTATTCTAATGTCTTAGATTATTTTTCTGTCCTATTTCGACTTTTGCTTCTTATTGCTCAAAGAGTAGTAGTGTTGTTTAGCATGTGGTGTTCCCGAGCGGGAATCCCACCTCTTTCCCTTTCGATGAGCCTCATCGAGAGAGTTTGAATTCATCATTCCACATCATATTTTTATGCCAAGCTTCGTACAACCATCGTCGCATTTTTACCAGATTGTGCAATGTTGCTAGGTGCAAGAATGGAAGGGATTGGAATCAAGCTCGAGCTAATTTCTCATTGGAGGAAGGTTTCACCAGGACCTGTTTGGAGAGATCCAGGGCTGATTTCAGATCTGTGGTATCATAACACACATTTCCACACATTCCCAGCTGGGCTGCTCACTTAGAATGCTTTATTTTGGAGGTAGTATTCAGTATGGTTTGGTGGCTCCGTTGTAGTGTTTTCTTATGGGATTTGAGAGGTTAATCCCTTTCATGGGAGGAAGCCCTTGAGGGATATGCATCATATCAGTCATAATTTAGCCTTCTACGCTCTTATGTTTCGTTGTTGCGTTGATTATTCAATAATTTTCTCAAGATCACATTTGTATGCAGTAGTGTTTGACAAGAAACCCTCGCGTAGGTTCTCTTTGTATTTTTTATAAGGAGACTAGATCTCGCTTATGAGCATGATTGTATAATATATGAGTATATATATTTGTCTTCTTATTTTATGAGTTAAAACCTCATAATATTGCGTAAATACTTTATTCAACAACTCCCAGAAATGCGCTTTGGGGTTTTTAGTCATTTTCACTACACTAGTGTCTGAGGTCTATTTAACCCACCTAGTTTCATTTATTTCTTAATATCCTTGTATTTAGATGCTATATGGATGTATATATGGGATACAAGTGATAATTTTATCGTTTTATTATATATGTTAACGAATGAATTTTAGGCATGATTCATGATGTTCCAGAGTGTGGAATATTAAGCAGAGTCACAGCTTCTAATGAGAAGAAGGTGCAGTGCAGGTTAAAATTTCTTGTACTTTCGCATGATCAATCTAAATTCTTGTTTTGAAATAAAACCAGAAGTCATCCGTGAATCGATGTATAACACACATTTGTGTGGATTCAATTTAATATTATAGTATATAAAACATAGGAAATAACCCAGATGACGAGAGATCAAATCGATGCTTAGAATGAGTAGGAAGATTTCTCCAAATAGGTTTCGTGAATGTGTTCAATATTATGAAAAAGCATAATCCATGGCTCACTTCAAGTGGCCCCAACATTCTCAAGACCCGTAGGGATTTATGGTAGTAAAAATGTACCTTGTGGAAAAATAAATGCAACCTTAGGTTGGATTCGCTAGGAGAATTTTGATTTGCCATATCCATAGAAACCACCTATGAACGAATAGATTTACAACCGACATAGACATCAAAACTGGGTAGATGAACGAGGTCGGTAGTTGTCCTTTGCAAATGTGATTCACATCTCAATAATCAATACATACTCGTATAGCCCTTATCATTCATGATAGGGATGACATTAGACATCCAATAAATGAGAGTGAACCCATAGATGAAACCAACATAAAGGAGCTTTTCAAATTCACCTCTAATTGTGGCACTTTCGATGGACCGGATGGAGGTGTTTGTGATTTGTTTTTAACATCATGATATATTTTAATTTTAAGTGCACTAATATATTTGGATCGATACCTAAATATATATTCAAAGGTATAGGAAAAGACATCATGAAATTTTGGAAAGGGTTATATAGGTCTCAATCTCGATGGAGAGCAAAGACCCACCAATGTGTATATTTTCGAAAACGCATTGTTTAATAGAAATTTCAAGAGGTATCATATCTTCTATATTCAATATATTCTTAGAATCGACCCGTGATATAAACTAAACTCGCAATAGATATGTCAAAATTATGTAGATAAACATCACCGATATTACTCCTAATGGTATATGCTAAGGAAGAAT
>CM076584.1:1640434200-1640648661 GCA_034641835.2 Pinus albicaulis
ATTTTACATGTACATTAAAATTTGATACTTCTTGAGGGATATCAACAACTACAATATCCATGACTATAATTTTTCCCGGGTATCGACTAAAGTGACAAATATTTTATTAGGCCAAGACATTTTACTTTGCTAGAATCAAAAGGAGAAAAAAATATTTGTATCGTCTAGTGATATCTAAATTCAATGTTTCCGATAATATCTTTTATATTAAATTGTGGGATGATCCTAAATCTAGCATAACATTGTGTAAGATTTGATCATGAATACTCAAGCTAATGTAGAAGGGAGTGAACACCACCTTCTTGATGTTTTCCATTTACCTCGTGGCCAAGTAATAGTTCGCTGATCATAATTTATATTAACGTAAATTTCTCCTTCACTTATGTTCAATGTTTCTGATTTGTGATTTGTATAAATCATGTTTTACCAACTTTGTTAAAGGAATTTGTATTTTTAATTTGGCACTTTAGTTTGGATGTTAAATGGTACTTGAGTTTTCGCCAACTTTGTGATTTATTCTTTACTAACTCAGCTTGAGTGTTTTTCTCTTTATCTAATAGCTGGTTTTTCTATTTGTGTTTCCACTATTTTGTTGTTTTCTAATCTTATTTTGTGGAATAATTCTAGAGTTGTAGTTGTAATCTTGGTAGGTTTTGAAGTTTCAACAACTCGTTTAGCAAGTAGCTTTTTGGGATCAGTCAGTTTTTTTATCAAGAATGATGTTTTAGGATCAGTTAAAGTTTTAGCAGAGGATGTTGTTTTAGAAACAACATATTTTTGAGGATCAGCTGATGTTTGAACAACAGTATCTGTAATGTCTACAATTTTAGGACTAGGTGCAATTTTTGGACTAGAATTTTTTTGATTAGGACTGGAATTTTTTTGAGTTGAACTAGAGTTTTGCTAAGTTTCTCTAGGGAGAATTTGTAGTACTTTGGTTGTAGGAGCTTCTACTGTTTTCTTGGTCTGAGTTTGGGCAATTTTCTTAGTAGGAGCTTCGAAATTTTTCTTACTCCTAAGTTTATATTGCTTGTGAACTTCATTAATGGAAAATTCATAACCTTATTTATAATCAAAAGACTCCCCAGATTCTAACTGTAACTGTTGTAGCTTGTATAATTGTTCTTCATGTGTAAGAAAAATAGTATTATCATCATTTATTCCCATTAAGTTAATCTGAGTGTCTTCATATTCTTCATTTTGGTGAGAACTTTCAACATATTTCTCTTGGAAAGGTGGTCTTATTTGTTGATCAGGTGTTGATTATCTAGACTTACTAGTGTTGGGATTCTTTCTAAAGTTTGGATTTCTTATTTGAGGACCTTGTTGTTGATTATCCCACTATGGTTTCCTTTCCATATTTTCTAATCTATCCATCATTTTTTCCATATTTTTTTCTAAGCTATATATCTTACTGTCTGATGTAGATGTTTCATCATTTATTGTTATTCTTCTTTCATTTCTCATTCTGGATCTCTTAGCTAACAAATTTTCTTCTACACTAACTGCATTGCTTTGCATTTGTTCTAATGTTTCTGGGTTCCTTTCTCTCAATTGGTATGACATATCCATATCAAAACCATCAGGGAATTTGATTAAAGCTAGATTTGGTGGGGGTTTGATGTTTGCTGGAATATCATTATAGATATTGTTGAATCTAGTACAATAGTCATGAACGGGTTCATTAGGTGCTCTTTGGATGTTTTCATATTCAGATAAAATTTGTAAAGGATTCTTCTTTTTCTCCCATCTACTGATAAACAATCTATTGAAAGCTTCTAAATCAACAATATGATTAGCAGGTAAATATTTAAACCATTTCTTTACTTCTCTATCTATAGTTTGGGCAAATAGTCTCATTTGAACATCAGATTCATCAATTTCATGTAATTCAAAGTAATCAATAATTTTTTTAACACATTATTGTGTAGTGTATTGACCAGTTCCATCAAATTGAAATATTTTGTTTTGTTAGTCTTGGGGTATGACATGTAATTGAGCTGGTAGGACCAATGGGGCATATCTGGCTGCCATCGATAAGATTCTAGCTTGGCTAGGAGGTAAATTTATGGTGCTTGGCGATGAGGTTGAAGTACTTACAAATGAGGTTGGGACACTAGAAGATGTACTTGGAAATGATGTTGAAGTACTTGAAAATGTAGCAGCAGTGCTAGAAGGTGAACTTGAAGTATTTGGAGATGGAAATAAAACTCTAGGTTGAAGCGGAAGTTTGGGGATGAATGATTCAGTGGAAATAATAGATGAGGTGGTACTAAATATATATGAATTTATAGACTCTGAATGAATGGTAGAAGGCTTTGGGGTATAAGCAGATAAAGCATTCAGCTCAACAAAATGTTGGAAATATGCTTCATCAATATCCTTAATCAAAATTGCAGTTAAAGCCTCAATTTTATCAAACAGTTCTAAAGCTTGTTAATATGAATCAAGTGAAATAGTCTCCCTCTTATTTTTAATAAATGAAATTAAATTAGTATCTATCACACTATCATTAATTGAACTTTCTAATTTAGTTCTAAACAAAGAGTGTTCAAAATATAAATCAAATTCAATGTCTTGTATACTTGATAATTCTTTGGGGAGGGAATTTTATTTGATTAATGGACTTTTATTTCCTAAACATTCTACTTTTTTGTTTTTCTTTAAATTTATTTCAGGATCATCTACTATTACAGTAGGTTGTGGATCAGGATGAGACCTCGTATAGTAGGTTCTTCTAGAAGCCAGAATTTTAATTTTTAATGAAAAAATTCTCTAAAAACCCTAAAACAACCATAAGGTGAAAATATGAGTAAAAGTATTTCCTTTAAGGTTTATTTTAAACACCAAGGACTAATTTCCCCAGTATGGTTGCCAATATGCTACCACTCCAATAATTCCTAGGGTTGTTAATCTTTTTGTTTTAAAGAATATTAGAGGTAACCACAAACCTATTTTAAAGCTTAGGATCTAGCCTTCCTAATGCTCAGAGAGGGCTCCCTCTTTATGATTTAACTTTGTTGATTTTATTTGATTTTAGGCTAATTATGTAATATTGATTGGGGTTTGATTTTGGATTTGGTTTGGTGTAGAATAACTGATTCGGATGGATAGATGCAGATCTGTTTACCATTAGGCTAATAGAGTCCATGTATCAAGCAACAAAGCAAAATAAAGTTCTAAAGGGAAGTGTTCACAAGGCAAGGTAGCTGAGTTGATTCAGATCCTTAGGCTGGATGATGAAATGGTTTCAATCGGGATGAGAGAGAAATTAAGGATTCTCAGATCCGTATAATGAGGGAAATGACAAAGGTCACTCGAAACTAGGGAGCAATAAATAATTCCCTAATCTGGATATCAAAAGAAAACATGTAAATGAAATAGCAGTTCAAGCCAAAGTATTTTTAAACAAGTTCTGAAATAAAATTCTTGTTATACATTTAGATTGAGAAAACATGCATGTTAAAAACTTTAGAAATAAAAAAGAACAATTGAAAGTACTTCACTGAAGTGGGCCAACACATGAATCCTGTAATGTAATTCCTTTATTGCTCAATCCAATCTTCTGACTTGAAAATGGTACAACCACCCTCATGTTCAGATCAATACAACTACATAAATGGTTAGCAATCCACAATACACACTCAATAATTTGAATTGTGAAGTATTTATACAAAAAAATAATACAAAATATCCTAACCTATCTTTGGAATTATTCAAGGAAAAATAAATATCTTCATGCAAGAAGATAGAGACACCTATCTAATTAATGCAAGTTGTCCATCTTTTATTGAGTTTTTTGTTTTTTGTTTGATATTTTGATGCATTTTCTCTTTGAATTTTTCTCATCGAAGGCTATATTTTAGGATGTTGAGTTTCATTTACGCTAGCACATTTAACTCTGCTTTTTAATCTCTATTTTAAATTTAAACGATGTCTTTCATCTGATACTCTTTAACTTCTCTAATACTCTTTAACTGTTGTGTTTTACATTAACCTTTTGACTGCTCTGTTTTTACTTTGACTGACTGATCTTTTATTATCTAACCTTTCACTTTCAAAGTAAATCAATCAACTTCTTCCAAGCTTCTACATCCGATAACTTGATTTTTACCATTCTTCTGAAGATTTCATCTGCAAAAGTAGGCTTGTTAATGAATAAATGCTTTACCTCATGTTGTAGGTAAAAGATGTTCTCAAAACTCTTATAGAGTAATTTTCCTATTGGAATTCCTTGCATGGATGAATTGTTGGCCTATTCCTTTGCCACTTCTCTAATTTTATTATCATAATCCTCATGTTTCATCAACCTGTCATTGATAACCAATGGATTTGGTAGGCCTTTCTGCCTCAAAATATCAAATTTAACCATGAATCCAGTTATTGCAAGCTCCATGTTTTGACACTTCTCTTCCAACTGTACCATTAAGTTACTTTTAGAAATTACTTTTCTAACTTCAAGAATTGTTTATGTCCTATCACTAATGCCAATTTCTTCCAATTCCTATTTTTTCTTGGAATTAAGAAACTTTATTATTTCATTGGCCTCTTCTAGCTTCTTACCAAGTTCTTCCTTGATTTTCTGGATGGCTTCACTTGCTACTTTGATTAGATCCTTCTGCTCATAAATAACTTGAATGGATGACCAAATATCATTGATAGATTCAATGATATTGGCCCACAACTGTTGCTTGGCTTGGGCAAGTGGTTCTTTCAATGTTAACTCTTTCTCTAACTTCTGTAATTTCTCAATAAATCTATTTGTCCTTTTTACTTCATTCTTGTGCATGATTTGTACTATTTTCTTCTCATCCTATAGGTTTTTAAACTATTCTTTAATTATATTTATTTCATTAGCCTGTATGGACATTTCCTGCATTTCTTTAACTATTTTACCTGTTTCATCACTAGGTTGCGCTGATGCTGTAGATGATTTTGTTGCTGAAGTAGTTGGTGATGTAATGGGAAGTGTTGTAGCTACTCGAACTGACGGGGCCAATGAATCTGCTAAAGTAGAAGGAACTGTTGTAGTGACTTTAGGAATAGCAGTGACAGGGTTTGTTACCATGTTGGCCTTTTTCTCCTGCACTAACTTATCCATTTCATTTTCCATTTATTTCAATTGGGTAGTTAACTGAAGAATGAGGTTCATCATCTCATATTTTTTGCTTTCATCCTGTAATACTTCTTTGGCCTATGGATGTTTAGTAGGAGGAAATTTCAAATGTTTCTTTAATGCAACAATGTCTACATTCTTTTTCTTTATGAGTTATTCTGCAACTTTAATGTTCTTGGAATCATATCCCACTTCTATGACCAATTCTTCTAGTCATTTGATTCTGTTGTCTTTGGTTTGTGAGGAAGCATTTTCTAGATTTTGCTGGCCTCTGATGTTTTCTAGAGTATTTTTTAGCTTTTGTACACTCATGAATTTATTGTTCATGGTAGAATAAAACATTTCACTAGCTTTCTTATGAAATTATATCTGGTCTATAGGATGAATTTCTTTGTCTTGAACTTCATATGATATATTTTTATAGTCTGTTGATGATTTAGGATGCTTCACTGTGGGCTGTACAAGTCATATGCATCTTCCTAGTCTTGTAATCAAATACAGAAAGCAACCTGTTTTGGTCACTAGGTGTCTGCTTCCAATATTGGGCATAAGTATCTACTTTTAAAGCCTCATTCTTGAGCTTGATTTATTTTTACTTCTGCATAACATTCTTTTATTTATTTGTTGGTTTAATTGATGAAGACACTTCAACACTATGCTTCTTTTGAATGATTTGAGTGTTAGATGTTGAAGGCTGGTGAGTTTCCTCTGAGACTACTGGAGGTGCATTGTCTTTAACCACTTTATCTGTATCTATGATCTCAATAGTTTCAACTTGTTCAACTATAGGATTTAATTTGGGCTTCTTCCTGTACATCAATTTGAATTTGGTTTCAGTGTTTGTTTGAGTTTAGTATGATCCTTCTTCTCTTGGCCTTTTTGAGTTTCTATCTTGTGGGGTTGGAGTTTGAAAGATGGAGCTAGTATCACCTTGCTTCTTTGCCTCTTTCAAAGTGTTCTCCAACCATTTAGAATAATTGGAGTATTTCTCAATGTCTGGCTTGGACTCATGGACAAAAGGAGTTAACTTAAATTTAATCCTTAGTTTGCTGATAAATCCTAAAGGATCATAATTCCATTTCAAGCTTTCACTGAACTTAAATTCCTGAAGACACTTTTCTACCAGTTGACCAGCAGTCCTGTTATTGCAAATGAAGGGACCAATCTAGTTTTTTTTATTTTAAATTGTGTTTTCTTCTTGGCTGATAGAAATTTAACTTCATCAGAATTAAGAATCTGCCTGATATACTCAAGTGAAAATAACCTCATTGTGAGGCATTTTTGCAGTTTATATGGGGTTATATGACAACCATAAACTATAATCTCTGTGTGGTTCTGATAAAGATACCAATCTCCTGTCCTACTGTGTTCTGATAACTGCAAGACCTTTTTATTTCATCACTGACTCTTGGTTGAATGTTGATGTTTAGCATGTTGACAATTAGATAGATGAATGAGTCAATGAAGTCTTTGTATGTGAACTGTGTTGAATCTTTCCTGATTAACAAAGTCCAAAATATTACTGCCTAAGGATTACCTTCAATATCCAATTTTTGAAGGTTGATTGCAAATCTTTCAGATTGAAAGTATAGGAACATATGGAACAAAACATATGAATACTTGAAGACACCTTCTTTAGGAATTTTAACAATTTGTTCATGGATTGTATCAGAGAGGTACTGGGAAAAATTGAATATAGAAGCATGAGGCCGACCAAGGGAGAAAATAGACAGAAAACCTAGGATTGAAGCATCATCATGCTAATTAGTAAAATAACCCAAAATACAAGACAACATTGTGATGATATGCCTAGTTCTCTCAGAGAATATAGTTGTTGGATAAGGAGGGTTAGTCTTGGGAGTTTGATTAGGGAATGAATGTTTGGAATATCTGGAACCTCTTTGGGGAATCCAGATTCAGATATAACTCTGTGAGGGCCTCAATAGAAAATGGGTTTTCATCAGGCCTAGGTTGAATTTGTAGCATCTGGTTTATTGATTCAGCTATGATGGTGAATAAAATCTATTTACCAGGAGTCATTAAGGCTCTTTGATCAAGAAAATAACTGGTTTGACAGAGTTTGATAACCTATGGACACTGGAAGGTCTGTGGGACAATATACTTGGGAAAATTGGATTCCCAAAGGAAAACATAATCATCTGGGTCAATTGAATTATCATGGCTCCAGCAGTGGAGCTCAGGGAGGTTAAAATCGGCGACATGATCACTAATTTTTAAGTCTTTGTCTGCAAGGGGCATATGTTCCACATCAACAACTGGAGGTTGCAGGGGATTGACTATTACAATACCTTGGGAATCCATATTTATTTTTATCAATTAATTACTCTCTGTGATCAATAAATAAGCTTAGGCCCTTAGAAATACTGTGAACAGATGAATTGGATATGAAGAAAGGGTTTTGTAAGAAATATTGGCTTTCTTTTGATTTGCAAATGTTTTCAAATTAGTTCAATTAACTTGTTACTTTATTTTCTTAAGAAAAGGTCTTGGTATTTCAGGAATACCTGGAGAAAATGAAGCTTTTGGTTTGTAGAATAAGTTTTGGAAGCAGAAGAGGATTTATGGCCACGAAATATGCTTCAAAATGGTCTTTATAGGGCTTTATGCTGATCTTGCACCAACTTTAGCAGCAAGAAGTGTTGAATTCTAGTGTAAAAGGGATTAAAAATAGGTTAGTAGCTATTTTTCAGCTCTGGAATAGGTCAGAAAAGGCTCTCTTTGTGAAAATATGAACAAAAAAATGGTGAAAACGCTTGAAAGGGTGGCTTTATGCTTGTTAACCAATCAATGATTAAAATTTAACGCGCGAGGTCAAATTCAAATGAGGGGTGGTATTCATCGTACATGCGGAAAACAACCCAGAAGTTTTCACATCATGAAAAGAGGGTGGGCAGTATTCTTTTGGAGGATGCAATAGAATCAAGGAATCTCATGTAGCAGGGAGCGGGGCTGCGAAAATAGCTCATTTCGCAAGCTCTCGGTGGTGTTAAATTTCTGACAATCGGGGATGCGAAATAGGCTATTGGCCATTGGATCTGGGGAATGATGATTCAACAGATGGGTAAATAGGAGGGATGTATCAGGGATTTGATAGACAGGGCCAGGGGAATAATGTCATGCAGTGTGTTTTAATGTATATGCAAAGGCTTATATATACGGGGTCAGAACTTTATAATAGGCGGGGTTATAGTAAGTGGGCCCAGAAATATATATATTTGGGGTGATATAAAAAAAATATATATTAAATTAACATAAGGGGTTGGGGAAATACATATAAGCGTGAGTTAATATAATACAAGTTAAAGGTATATATGGGAGTTAATAAAATAAAGTTAAATTGTTAGCAGGAGTTAATATATAATGGTTAACAAAGTATGGTAATGGGTTTTAACCATATATATTAAACTGGGTTAAGTTAAATATGATGTGGGAGTTTGAATATGTGCGGAAATGTAAAATACACTAAGAACTAGTGTTTAAATCGATATCAGGAAGGATTTTTCAATGTGGGACCCAAAATATCATTTAACCTTTAGACTTAGGATAAGTGTATTTTAGGGGGTATTTTGAATGAAAAGGGAAGTTAGTAAAATATTTTATTGTCTTCAAAGGGGAAAATGTATTTTTAACTAGGGAAACGTGGGTTAGTAAGGGAAAATGAGTGAAGTAAGGGGAAAAGTAAATATGAAGGAGAAGGGGTATTTTGACAAGGGAAATGAGTTTAGAAGGAAGTTAGTACTATGAAATGACCAATTTCTGCTATCCATGCCTTGTCGAAACTGCTTTTACCTACCCATATTTTACCCTAACCATTTTCTTCATTTATTTGGGTCCGTTTAGGCTTGCAGATCCCTTTTATTTTTATTTTATAAGCAAACTATCTAATTCTAACCTTATGAATTCCAATGGCTCAGATTAAACTATTGAGCTCATTATTATTTCTCTACCTAACTATTGATTTGCCAAGATTAAATAGTTTGGCTAGATCTTTATTGTCTATCTATCAACATGAAATTTAAAGCATGAATAATCAAGATTAAGTTGTTTGACTATCATAGATTGTGGCATTTTTGACAAGCTACACAAAATCTTATTTTGCAAAGTAAAGTAAAAAATTGTGGCATTTGAATTTTCATCACTTTCAAGGTCTATTTTTATCTCTTTTTTGGTGGGGTTCATATTTTATATTTTTTTCAGTCCTTTGATTTTTCTTTTAGGACTTACCCTATTTACATTTTTTAATATGGGAAAAAAAATTTGCAGAAAGAAAAGTATGTACATATTACAAGACTAATCATAGTCAATTAAAAATTATGAATCCTATTATTATAGGACCCTAATATTACCTTCCCTAGCTACAAACATTGACACTCCCTCTTAGCGAGGGAGATACTTCTGCCTCATGGAACTGAATTTGATCATGCATTTCCTGCTCCCTTTGAACTAGAATCCTTTGCTACCATTTGGTCTAGAAACATCCTCGAAATATTATTGACCTTGGCTTGGTTCCAAGAAGCTTCTTATTCTTGAACATCTTGTAAGTTCATCTCATACCAAGAGACCTTGAAAATTTAGGGTAATGTGTCGACAAATCCTCCCCTCCTGAACTTGAAGGCTAACTCCCTTTGAGTGGCTCAACTTTTAGGGTTTCCCGCTCCTTGTTCTTTGTCACTACTCTAGTTTATTCATTCGCTCGATTAAGCTAAAACTTTAGCCTATACATGTTTCTCTCTATAGCTCCTAAGACATGTACCTCATCAAGTTTATATATGATAGGTCTAACTAGTACTTTCCCTCACTAGAAAGAAACACATAATCCATTATTCTCCATCATGGAGATTTAGAGAAAACACCACTGGAGCTCCAACACCAATAACATGTATTTAAACTAGATCCTGCCTCTTCAATCAATTAATATCATTGTTCCAACCCCTTTAATTTCATGTTTAGCATCATCACCAAACTCCACCTGTAGTCTTAATCTTGATTCCCACTCAGTCAGGTTGTTAAACTAATGTTGTGCTCCTATCATATTCCTTGTGGCTTCACTATCTAGTAGCCATGTACCCACTAGTAATGTGCTCAAGTAAGGTAGGAAATAATTACTAATTCAGTCTTGAACCTCCTAGAAAACTCCTATTTATCCTTTTTTTATTCAACTATAGTTGGATGCATGCCCTTTCCACTTTTCCTCATCTCTGAGCACTGTGAAGCATAGTGTCGCATCTTATGATAGGAAGAACACTTGACCTTAGCCAAGTACTTCTTAATATTTGAGTTTGACTCCTCAGCCATGTTGTTTGAATAATTTCTCCTCGTTTCCTAACTAACAAGAGCAAGATTCTCATCTTCCCACTCTTTTGTTGTCCTCTAGACAAGGATTTCTCTCAAAGCTCTTTTGGGCGAAGTCATCCAATGATATATTCCAATATGGTATATTTTCTCTTGCTAGAACACATCTTACAAAGGGAGCCTATGGTTTTGAGAACCCACTCATGTTTTTCCTTACAAGATCATCATCTGGCAGAGCTACACCAATATCTCTAATCTTATCTCGAAATTTCTAAATCCTTGTGAGGTATGGCATGACAATGTCTGATTCAATCATCTTGGTGTTCCTATGCTTCCACCTAAACATTATTTTTTGTGTTTATTTTCTCTCTGATATAGGATATTTAATGTAGTCCACATATCAGAGATATTATCCTTCCCTGATATGTCAGGGATCACATGATCCTTCACCCCATCCATGATGATATGTCTGGCTTTCACGTCTTTCAACTCGTGAGTTGCTAGAGCTATAACATCTAAAGGAGTTGTAATCTTGGTGGTTACAAAATACCATAATTTGTTCTCCTTGAAAAATAGCATTATCTTTTTCTTCCATGGATTAAATTTGTACACCCCATATAACCTGATGTTGAACCTAAAACTGGTTGATGCCATCCCAAAATTAGAAAAAACAATCATTGAAAAAATTTATCATACCCTGATTGGTATGGTCACCCTCTCTACATCTGAGGGTTGACCTATGCCAATCATAATAGAAAAACTCTTACGGGCCCCAACCATCCGTTCACCCTGTTGTCCTTTGAGATGATTGTGTTCAATAATCATGCCAAAGAATCTAAAATGTTTTGTTTGTGTTTTGAAATATTTGGAGGACCAATGCATAAGATAGATTTTAATCAAACAGTCAAGGTTTTTAAATCTTCCTGATAATATCAATAATTATAAGTAAGGGCTGGTTGTTCATCTCATACTGTGATTAAGATTTTATGATTTCGGTTAAGTAGGGTTATGTAAGAGAATATGATTATTAAATATTCAGATAGAAATATTCAATAAACCATAAGCTAAAAAACTTTTAAAAAGTGTTTAAGAATTCAACAAAATATATTTAACATCACCAAGATACTGATAATTTATTGATAAAAGGGACTTACATTAACAGATTGTAAAGTAAATCATTCTTTATAATAATTATAACTTCAGGAGTAATTACAAGGTTGCTGAAACATAGTTAACCTCACTTAGTTTACTTGATGATAATTAAATATATGAAGAAACAAAATGACAGAAAACTGGAAAGCTCATAGAGAAGACAGAGTTGTATGAGATAAGTTTAGAATCCTGCTTGTATTATTGATGATCAAAAAGACTTGTACAATTTCTTCTTTACAAAATCTTCTCATCCAAGGGTGCAACCTTTAATAACTCGATCTGAGAGTTATTTATATTAATTAACAAAACTTTAGAAATATCTTAACTGATTTAAAATGATAGGATAAGAAGAATAAAAGAAAGAGACAGATAGATGGAGTGTCTCTATTTTTCTAGAGGTTGTTGATGATTCGGCCCTTTTTTGGTGAAAGTTTTTGTTGACTTGTCCTTTTTCTTTGGAAGTTGTTGCTAACTTGGCTCTTCAAAATATGATGTGATGGCATGCTACAAAATTAATATTTTACTCGATGGTTTCACAAAAATTATCCCACTGTTCTTCACTCAGGATTTCTACATTCATCATTTTCCTGAAGATTTCATCACTTCAGTGAATCTGTCAAAAGTTGGTTTTTGGATAAATAACTATTTAATTTGATGTTGAATAATCAAATCAAATTGTGATATTCAATAAAATCTCTTCCTGTAATGTGATCCTTCATACCTGCAAACTTTGATTTGTCTATTGCAATTGTATATAAATTTTTGCAATAATCTTCTAACTTGATCAATTGATCATCTAATCCAACTAGACCTCGTAGATATTTATGATTTAAACATTAAATTTAGTATGAAACCTTTCAACAATAAAATTTAAGGCTTCACACTTGTTCTGCAACTAGTTGATTAAGTTCCTTTTCTGCAAAACCTTATTTATCTCCAAAATGGTTGTAGTCCTGTCTGAGATATTGATTTCTTCCAACTCTTCTATGTTCTTTGAATTAATAACCTTGATCATATCATAAGCTTCACTTGGCTTCTTTTGGAGTTGATCCTTCTCCTCTTGAATTGTTGTCCTGCATTTGTTGATGAGATCCTGCTGCTTGAAGATGATCTGTATAGATGGCCATATTTCAGTAATGGACTTGCTGATGTTTTACCAGATACTCTGCTTGGCTTCTCCTAAAGTTGATGAAAGTATAGATTCACTTTCCAGTTCTTTAATTCTAAGTTCCAACTGATGAGTCTTCTGCATTTCCTCTAGATACAAAGTATCATTTTTAATATTTTGTGACTCAAGAAGTTGAAACTTCCGATGTAGGTTCTCATTTTCTTACTTCTGAGTGGCCAAATCTTGAGCTAGTTGTGCTGCATTAGTTATGTTTAAGGCTACTGGGGGTTCTGCACCCAAAGAAGATGTTTGAGTTGCTAAAGTAGGATCAATATTCACGTGGAGTGCTGATTTATCTTTAAGAAGTTCTTCAATTTGTTCTTCCATTTTTCTGATTTACAGATTTTGATCAATAATTAATTTAAGCATTTCCTCCTTGTCAGATTCATTTTGTGCTATATCTTTAGTATGTGGGTCTTCAGTCGAGGGTAGCTTGAGTTGTTTTTGTAGAGAAACAATGTAATTTTTATTCTTGATGATTTCTTCAGCTACCTTGCAGTTCTTAGGATCATATCCTACTTTTACTACAAGTTCTTCCAATGTCTTTATCTTGTTGTCTTTAGCCAAACAAGCCAATTTCTCAATCTTCAACTAGGATTTCATATTTGATAGTGATACTTTTGATTTTGAAAGAGACATAGCTATTGTAGTCATGGTTGAAAATAGCATTTCTCCTGACTTCCTGTGCATATCCATCTGTTCAATTGGATGTAGGTGTCTTGCATCAAATGAGAAGACAGTCTTCTTATAATCAACATGTGTCTTTGGAAATGGAATTTTTGGTTGCAGAAAGGCCATCTGCATCCTACCTTTCTCACTATCAAAGGTAGTGAGAATCTTGTGTTGTGATGTAGATGTCTGTTTCCAAAATTGGTTGTAAACATCAGATTTCAGCGCTTCATTCTTTTGCTTGATTTCTAGAAATTTGGAGAAAATATTCTTCTCTTCTGAAGATCTAGCATCTAAATGCTTGATGATCTCTAGTGGCTCTCTTGCAGGTGATCTTGATGCAGGAGTCTGAGGAACATTTGTGGATGTGGAGACTTCAGTATCTCCCAAATCTATGATCTCTGGTTGTTTATCTTCTGAAAGAAAGGAATAAGTAAGCTTTGGTTTCTTATGTTGTAAGATGAATCCTGCCATAATTTCCTTGGCATGTGGTGTCTCTTCTCTGGCCCTTTTTTATTGTTTACTGTTAGGGACTGGTGTTTGAACATTTGAAGTAGAAATGAATTTTTCATATGCTTCTTGTAAACTACCTTCTACCCATTCATCCTGGTTCATTTACTTCTCTAGAGGTATGAGTGTAAGAGGTTGTCTTGAGTTAAACCCTCAGAGAATAAATAATGCCATGGGGGTCATATGACCAAGTAAAACTTGATTGAAAACCCATCTTCTATAATAGTACATCTGCATCAATATCATTTGCTCTGGTATTACAAATGCATGATCCAACACTGGCCTTGATTTTAAACTGGGATTTCCTCTTTCCAGAAACAAAATGAAATTCATCCATATTCAACTTCTGTCTTATGTACTCTAAGGAGAAAATTCTCATGGGCACATATTTTGGAAGCTTGTATGGTGGAATTTCGCAGCCATACACCTTGATCTCTGTGTAATTTTTGTACAAATACCAATGGGCATGTCTTTTATTGTTCACTGAGGTGCATAATTCTTTTAATGTCTTCAATTCTAGGCTCTGATGAACTGGTAAGGAGTTGGTTGACTGGATGAATGAATGAGTTTATGAATTCTGAGAAAGAAGTGGTTGTTGATGAAGCTCTGAAAAATTCTGTCCAGTGAACCACTGATTGATTCAATCCCTACACAACCTGCTTGTTGAGGTGAATGGGAAACATATCTGCCTGCTAAAACAAAATCATATGAATAAGCACAGAATAATAATTAAATGCTCCTTGAGTGGTGAAATTCATGAATTGTTCATGTATAATATCAATGAAGAAATGGCTGTAATTGTACATAGACAATGGTGATTTGTTAAGACTGAAGATATATAAGAAACCTAGGATGGGTTCATTAACGGTTTCATTGTTTTGATATCCTAACAAATAATAAAGAAGGGAGATGCAATGTTTGGAAGCTACAGGAAAAATGGAGGATGCATATGGGGGATTTCTCTTTGGTAAATCAACATCCTCAAGTAGGAAGATGTCAAATATTTGAGCTCTCTGAGGGAAGGATAATTTATGATAAAGATCCATGAGGGCAGTAGGAGAAAAAAAGGATAAGGATTCAGAAGGAGGATGCAAATCATTTGCTTAATGGTTTTAGGGGATATGGTGATTAAAATGTTTCCATTCTGAGCGACCACCAACCTGGTTATAGGGTCATATTGTTTCTAACACCAGGAAATTAGATTCGGGAATGGGTGAGTTTGAGGGAATTCAAACAAAGGCAATATAGACTCCCGAAACCTAATAGGGTCTTGGTTATCCAGGTGCTTTTGTTTTAGCCACAAATGTAGTCGTAGAACTCAAATTCACAGTGACAGTCAGTAATTTTAAAATAGGCATTGACTAGGGGTGTGAGGTTGAGATTGATTTGCGAAGTTGCAGGAATGTCTTTTGCAATAGATTTGGTAGCTTCAGGAATGAACTCAGCAGCTAGATGAGCAACCTCGAATACGACCTCTGCAAAACTATCAACATTCTGGATTTATTATGTTATTTTTTTCTAACGTTTACCTTTCGGAGTCGTTTTCTTCTTGGTTTTGGCCTTAGGTGCCATGTTTGACTGGTATAGACTAGTATAGGAATTTAAAGTTTGGGGTTACAGAAACGATGAGATGGTTTAGGGATTATGAAGGGTGATTGCAAAAATAACAATTCACTGTGGAATGGAATGGAAGATGAAAGTGAATTTTAACGAGGAGTTAAAGTAGAGAACAAAATACTATTGGCAATTTTATAGACTTCAATTTGGGTTTAATGGTCATGGATAAAAGTTAAATGAGTTTTAACTATGTAATGGTATGATTAACGGGTATAATGGAGAAAATGTATTGGCTAACGGGATGATTAACAGGTATAATGGAGCATTAGGGAGCAAGAAAAAACTGACGTGGAGGGGATTGGTGGATAAATAGTTATGGCGCAGGAAAATGATCGTGAGGTTTGAAAACCGAAGGTGGATTTCGGGGGGGGGCAGTACCTCTCGGTTTCTAGTTTTAGGCGGAGGGGGTGCAAAGTCACACAGTGTTGACATGTCGCAGAAAAGAGAGGCCATTAAAACCGAAGTTCAGACCCCCCCTCATATTAACAAGAAACATGAGGAGGGGGTGCAAAATCAGATCTCCGCCATAGATCTGAGGGAAGCTCAAGATCTACCATCGAAATTTGTAAGTGATTTATTCTCCTTGTGATTTGACCATTTTTTCATTTAGCGACCTTACAATAAAATCCATATGCGCGCATATATATCAATTTAATGAATGTTAAACCCCTTTTTCAAAGGTTTAAACATACATGAATTAAAAATTTACATTATGAAAATATGGCACATTTAAACAGGCGACCATTATTATTTTATCACTAAAGCATTAAAAATTTTTATTTCATGCTTCTCTAAATTTTTTTATTTTGCCTCCTTTATTTAGAGAAAACTATCCTATCATTTTTTCTAACATGGATGTAATAAAATATAATTTTCCTTACATTTTTAAAATTTACTTTTTCATCCATGTTCTAACTTAGAATTTTATTTTTTATTTTTTAAACTACCATGCTAACTTATCAAAATCAAATAATGTTACAACATCGGCTCCAACTGGGGACTGCTTCCCCCTGTAGGATGTAGAGAACAAGAAATTCCATATGCCCTCTCCACGAGCTATGGAGTATTTGTTGTAGAAAATAAACATACTTCAAATGATAAAAGAAAATTATTATGTACAATGATGATGTAGGATCTCCTTCAGTACTGGATATAGTGTTTCAAAAATCTGTCATTCATAGGCAGTGTTGAAAACTGTCCTTCAAGATTCTATAGAAAAAATGTGTTGTTTCCTTTTACCTCTGCAATGTCGAGTGGCGCAAACCATAAATTGTCAAATTTTATATGTTTTCCTTTATATTCTCTCCTAGCATCCCATCTTAAGACAAAATCCACTTCTCTAAAATATCTTTCCCTTGCATTTCTGTCAAAGAGACTCTTCATTTTATTCTGATATTTCTTTAGTTTGTACTGAATCTCATCTCTGTTTTCATTTAACTCAATGATATGTTTAATCCTTCTAGAGAAATAATTAGGTTCATCAGTAGATTCTTGTGTAAAATTGAGCATAGGGAAAGCTCGATTTGTAGGAAAAATAATGTCTTTGACATAGAATAATTGGAATGGATATTTACCTGTTGGCCTTTCTGGAGAAATTTTGTTTGCCCAAACTGCATAAATCAAATAGATGTCCCAATTTTTCTTGAGTTCTTCTAAATTTTTCTTGATTAATTTCACTAAACCCTTGTTATATGATTCAACAAGACAGTTTCCTTGTGGATAATAGGGAGTTGAATGATGCAGCAAAATTTGATATTTCTAGCAAAATTCTATCATTTTTTATGCTACTGAATGTTGGGGCATTATCAGTGACTATTTGCTGTGGGAAACCAAATCTGGATAAAATATTCTCTTCAATGAATTTTATTACAACTGAATCTGTAGAATTTCTTACAGGAATGGCTTCCACCCACTTGGTTAAATAGTTAGTAGTAGTCAAGATCCATCTGTGTTGATTACTGGAGGCTGGATGGATTTCACCTATAAAATTTAATCCCCACTGAAGAAATGGTGTTGAAACAACTAGTGGAACTATTGGAAGAGCTGATAATTTTTTCTTACTAGCAAACATATGACATGGAACACAGGCTCTGAATTTTGATCCTACTTGTGAAAACATAGTATGCCAATAAAATCATGCCCTTAATATCTTGTATGTTGTTGCTCTCCAAGCATAGTGGCCTCCACAAATTCCTGCATGAAAATGATCAATGATTCCTTCAGTATCTGATTCTGTTTGGAAAGGTAGTAAAATATTAAGAGGGTCCTTCTAGTATAAGTTAGCATCGATGATACAATATTTGATGGATTTCAACTTGATTGTTTTGCATTATTTCCTTAAAAACTGAGCTGGACATTCAAAATTAATCATAAAATGAACAATGTCTGCATACCATTAAGATAAAAAAAAATTCTCATCAATATGAATAGGGACTGTCTGAGTTGAAGGAGAAGGTTCTTATGTATTCTTTCCTTGCACTCCATGGGAAGGTTCTTGTGGATTCTCCTCTTCTACATTCAAGGAAGGTTCTTGTGGATTATCCCTTTCCAAATTTGAAGAAGGTTCTTGTGGATGCTTCTTTGAAACTTCAAAAACAAAGTTTATGCCCAAGAATTTACAATCGGATTCATCTAAAAACTTAGCTAAACCCTGCCATTTTACTAACTTGGTAGTTTTGATGGTAATATCAAACTCAAGGATTTGATTTATCCATCTTCCCTTTCTGCCATCAGTGTCTGGCTGTGTCAGAAATATTTTAACAATGTTATTGGGCACATAGGCAATGATAGTGGAATGGAGGATATACATTCTAAAATACTTCAGGGCTTGAACTAATGCATAGACTTGTTTTTCGATAATATCATATCTAAGTTTGACATCTCTCATGACCTTAATAAATAATTCTATAGGTTGATCATGGTAATCATCATTATTTTGCAAAAGGACAGCTGCAAGAGTAGTTTCGGAGGCAAAAGAGAACATGTTGAAAGGTTTTGAGTAGTTTGGACTGGCTAAGGTTGGGGCTTCGGAGATGGTCTTCTTTATCTAGTCAAATGAAAATCTTGCAGAAACATTCCATTTGAGGTTATTTTTGAGCATGTCTTTTATATCTTTCACTATTTTTGCATAATTTGGTATAAACCTTCTCAAAAATTTAATTTTCACTAAGAAAGCTTGAACCTCTTTCTTATTTCTAGGTAATGATAATGATTGAATAATAGAGACCCTTTTGGGATCAATAACTACTCCATATTTTGAAATAATATGACCTATTAATTTACCCTTTTTGATGGAAAATAATGATTTTTTTGGATTCAAATAAATTCCAAACTTCTTGCACCTTTCAAAAACTTTCTTCAAATGCTTGAGATGTTTTGGATATGATTAAGATAAAACAATTAAATCATCAAGATAAATAACAATAAATTTTTTTACCTTCCTGAAAAAATCCAAGTCCATGGCCTCTGAAAAGTTGCTCCACGCATTTTGTTGGGAAAAATAATGAGAGGGGGGGTGAATCAGTATTTAGGACTTACTAAAATATTTTTACTTTTTCTTACTTCAAAACCCATACGCTACTTTCCTGACGCCAACTCGCGAGTACACGCGGATATCCTTAATAAAACATGCGTATGTCCAGAATTATTATTATGCAGATAATTCTTCACTTATATCATTCCATCATTCATTCATTAGATGTTCAATAATCAGTAAACATATGCGTAAGAACATAGTAAATCATCACACATAAGAAACACACATGAACACCAGGATTTTTAGGTGGAAACCCAATTCGGGAGAAAACCACCGCTGTCATTGTCTCAGCCTTCAATATTTTATTATAAAGAAAACATCTTACAACCATGTATTGGTGCAGACTCATACCAGCACGCATGCACCCACCTGCAGAAGGATAAAACCTTCTCTCATTTACCAGCCTCTCCTAGAAGGGAGCTACAACCCCCTGCTCTCGTTTACCAGCTTCTCCTGGAAGGGAGCTACTACCTCAGCTCCACTGCAGACCACGTTTCATCAATTTTCAAACTGGATCAAACAGCTTCAATACAACCCTTCACTTATCAACAATCATACTTTGCCCATTGCTTCCAACAGAATAGTGAAACCACTGTAACCAGAATATCAGAGATAACCCAGACTTCAGAATAGATATGCAGAACCACATTCAACCTTGAGCAACTATAATAAAGTATACCATACACGCCTTTGTTTAAACATATCCGCATATACAAGCCACGAAACGAACCGCGTATACATCCGTGCATTTTTTCGTAACAAGAAAGAATCGCCTATACGCGCCTTTGTTTAAACAGATCTGTGTATACACGCGCTTTTCACGAAACGAACCTGCGTATACATCTGTGCATTTTTCAGAACAACCCTAACTGCCCATATGTGCCTTTGTTTAAACAGATCCGCGTATACACGCGCTTTTTATGAAATGAACCTGTGTATAGATCTATAAAAGATAAACTTTGCAGAACAGACCAAATCTATGACCTTACCCATATTTCTTCAATTTCTTCAACAGATTTGCGCCAGGTCTTCAATACTTCTTTTTAGATCATCCTAGAGATTCATCAATTCCAGATCTAGAGATTTTGAACCTTCATCATATTCATAGGTGCATCATAGATTAAGATTTATCGATTAAGAACAGAGTTCAACCATACAGATAAACTTCAGAGTGAAGTATTCATTTCAAGCCCAGACACATGCACACCCTTTTCACAATGAATTTCTTCTCCTTAAATAGATCTAGCCTTTTTCAATACCATGAGTCAAAACCACACCACTTCCGATGGTATTCCTGGACGGGACCAAATAGATAATCAAGTGCTCAATACAATGGGTCAATACCATGGTAATAACCCCTTGATTTATAACTTTAGAGCGCAATTAGGCATACGCGACTTAGCACGTACTTTTCCGTGTACATACGCTACTTCACCTAAACAAACCCGCGTATGCATAGTGACATGTATTATTCATCATTGCTCTGGCCCTTTCTGAAGTTTCTTTCTTCTGTACTCCTTAGCTGATCTGTAGATACATCATCTGTACATATTTGACACATAGGTTGCAACTCATCAAGTCAGTTTCCTTCAAGAACAACTCCATCACATGATATAGCCAATTCTCATCTCATCAAGTAGATTACCATCAAAGACAACACATGCCAACAATCTTCACATTAGATTTACATCATTAATAAACTCATCAAGCATCAAGAAAAACTTCATCAAGTAGCTTGCCATCATCTTCATCAAGTGGGTTGCCATCAAGGACAACACTCTGCATCATATTGCCAACAATCTCCCCCTTTGGACTTGATGGCAACCACGATGGTGTTTGACCACAACAGATAGATACATTAAGCATAATGATATTCTCCCCCTATTCAAACACCATGTCACTCTCCCCCTTTGACATCAAGGGCAAAGGGCGGATCAAAACCAACACAAGGTTGTTTTCTCCTCATGTAGATAGAAGAGCACTGTAGATCTGATGTGCATTGAAGTTACCATGCTCCCCTTGAATTCATGCTAAAAGTTCAAACATATTTTTCAATGAAGTACATGACTCTATGACCTTCCTATCACCAAGGACTCATACTTACATCAAAGATCCAACCAAGTGGATTTACATATGAGACTCAAGTACCCAACCAAGTGGGTTTACACATTTTGACTCAACTACCCAACCAAGTGGGTTTACACATTTGAACAAGTCCTTACATGTCTGAATATTACAATTTTACATCATAGGTCTCATCATGACATTTTCATCAAATTACAAATATGACTTTTTATGACCACTACCAAAAAGACCTCAAGAAAGAGATCACATTTCAGACACGGCTAATGCTCCCCTTGAAATTGTGCTCTTGTTCTTGAGCCATCTCACTGTTTTCCTTAACAGAAAATCATACGCTTCTGTCTCCATTGGAACTCGCGTGTATACGCGACTTTGCTTCATAAAACCCGCATATGGAAAGGAAATTTCACATTCCTTCTTCTCCCCCTGAATCTATACCACCTGTACCTATCTTCTTTTGTCACATCAGATGCAAGGTCAGAAATAAACATAACCAGAATTACCAAAACCAACCATGGGAATCATCATACATTGCTCCCCCTGAACACTTTCAACAACCAATCATCAAGGCATCTTTACCCAATATCAGAGAATGAAACAGAAATATAAGAGCTGAAACATCATCAGAGATACCATACAGCATCAGAGATACCAAACAGTACTGCAGTTGTGCTAAAAAACGCTGACCCAAAACAAAATTTGTCAGCAACTAACCATACGCGGTTTTCTGTGTATAAACCCGCGTATATACGCGACTGTCGTTCAGGAAACCCGCGTATCCAATTTAATCTTCTGAATTTAAGAAGTTCTGATTTTCTGCAAGGCAGAGACTACTCCCAGCTTCTGTCTGAGATATTCGAACGCTTCCCTGAGCAGAGGTTTGGTAAATATATCAGCAACTTGTTCTTTGGAGGGAACATACTCCAACTTCACCTTTTGTTCAAGCACTTGTTCACGTAAGAAGTGATACTTGATGGGAATGTGCTTGGTCTTAGAATGCATAACATGATTCTTTGAGATACTGATGGTGCTTGTATTATCACACATGATGGAGATAGGAGGTGAACATTTGATTTGAAAATCTTGTAAGGTTTGCATCATCCAAAGAAGTTGAGTGCAACATGATGCGACAGCCACATATTTTGCTTCTGTTGTAGATAAGGCAACAGAGTTTTGCTTCTTGCTGAACCAAGATACTAGCCGGGGCCCAATATAGAATGCACCACCACTAGTGCTTTTTCGATCATCAACATTTCCAGCCTAGTCTGCATCAATGTAAGCATGAAGAGTAAGATCAACATTCTTTGGATACCATAGTCCAAAGTCTTGAGTTCCTTGTATATATTTGAATATTCTTTTGACAACCTGAAGGTGAGTCTCTTTTGGATTAGCTTGGAATCGTCCAACAATCCCAACTGCATGCATAATGTCCGGTCTAGTCCTAGTGAGATACAGAAGACTTCCTATCATAGATCTGTATTATGGTTGATTTACCGTGGGGGAATCATTATGAGAACTGAGATTACATCCGGTTATCATTGGTGTACTTACAGGTTTGCACTCTTCCATGCCATACTTCTTCAGAATTTTCTTAAGGTATTTTTCTTGTGACAAGAATATACCATCTGTAGTTTGATGCACTTGCAAGCCAAGAAAGAATGTTAGTTCCCCAAGTAAAGACATTTCAAATTCTTGCTGCATGACAGAAGCAAATTTTTGACTCATAGATTCTTCATTACTCCCAAAAATGATATCATCAACATATACAACCATAATCAATAGTTTATCATTTTCAACTTTTGTGTATAAATTGCTATCAGCAGACCCCTTTGAAAATCCTTGTTGATGAAGATATTTGTCAAGACGATAATACCAAGCCCTTGGAGCTTGTTTGAGACCATATAGAGACTTTTTAAGTCTACAAACAAGATTTTCATCATTTCCCAAAATGAATCCTTCCGGTTGTTCTATATAAACTTCTTCTTCTAGATCACCATTGAGAAAGGCAGATTTAACATCCATTTGATAAACTTTGATTTGTTGAAAACTTGAAAAAGCAAGAAACATTCTTATGGCTTCAAGTCTAGCTACAGGAGCAAAAGTTTCTTCAAAGTCTATACCTTCTTGTTGAATATACCCCTTGCAAAAAAGTCTAGCTTTGTTTCTTACAACATCCCCATTCTCATTTAACTTGTTTTGAATATCCATTTAGTTCCAATGACATTTTTGTTATGAGGTCTTGGTACTAATTCCCAAGTATGATTCTTTTCAATTTGATCCAGCTCTTCATTCATGGCTTGAACCCAACATTCATCTTTGCTAGCTTGATTGACATTGTGAGGTTCAATAGTGGATAGAAATGCTAGATAGCTAGAAGATCCCACAAGAGTCCTTCTTGTTTGTACACCTGATCCCTTATCTCCCAAAATTTGAGATTCTCGATGATTCTTTTGAACATATTTGGATGGAGCTTTTTCAGATAAATCATCTTCAGGTTCTTCATTGGATTCACTTTCTATATCATTGCTATTTGATGTAGAAGGACATATGTCACCATCGTCTTCATTTGTTGTTTGTTTTTCTTCTTTTAGGGCTGCAGGAGACTCATCAATAACAACATCAATACATTCAACAATCTTCTGAAGTCTTTTATTGTAACATTTATATGCTCTACTCCTAGAGGAGTATCCAAGAAGTATTCCTTCATCTGCTCTAGGTTCAAACTTGCCAAGTTTTTCATCATTATTTTTTATAAAGCATTTGCTTCCAAAAACTCTAAAATGCTTCACAGTGGGAGGATTACCATACCAGAGTTCATATGGCGTTTTATCACTATTTACACGAACATGTGCCTTGTTAAGAATATTTACCACTGTATGTGCTGCTTCTCCCCAAAAAGTGTCAGGTGTTCCGGAATCATCAAGCATAGCTCTAGCCATTTGTTGAACTGTTCTATTCATTCTTTCTTCTACGCCATTTTGTTGTGGAGTGCCAGCTACAGAAAACTGTCTTTTTATGCCATGTTGTTCACAAAATTCAAGGAATTCATCTGATGTATATTCTCCTCCTCGATCATATCTAAGACACTTGATTTTTAGATCTAATTCATTTTCAACCAGTGCCTTGAAGACCTGAAATTTCTCAAATGCTTCATCTTTGTGTTTAATCAACCCAATCCAACACATTCTAGAGAAATCATCAATAAATAAGATATAGTATTCTTCACCACGTGGTGACTTTTTCCTCATAGGTCCACATATGTCAGTATGAATAAGTTCAAGAGGCTTACTTGAAGATCCTTCCTTGGCATTAAATTGCACTCTGGTTTGCTTATCGAATTGACAGGATTTGCATATGATACTTTCAGGTAGAGTAATATTGGGAAGACCACGAACAGCATTAAGTCTGCTTGATTTTTTGATTTGAGAGAAGCTTAGATGCCCCAACCTTCTATGCCATAGCCAATTTTCTGAAGATTTA
This sequence comes from Pinus albicaulis, assembly GCA_034641835.2. Lineage (NCBI taxonomy): Eukaryota > Viridiplantae > Streptophyta > Pinopsida > Pinales > Pinaceae > Pinus > Pinus albicaulis. The sequence continues at coordinate 1,640,458,843 of CM076584.1, forward strand.
CTCAAGTAACATTGTTCTTTGTAGTTCTTCAATACATACAAGTTGCTTGGAGTTCTTTTTCCTTTTATAATTGTTTTACCCGTATCAAGATCACGAACCACACATTCTTTTGAACTAAAGACAACTTCAGTTCCTTGATCACACATTTGACTTACACTTAACAGGTTATGCCTTAATCCATCCACATACATGACATCATTAGCCTTTACCTTTTCTCTTAAAAACACAGACCCTTTTCCTTTAATTACAACAGGAGTATCATTTCCAAAAGTAACTTTCTTTTCCTTTTCTAGAGCACTATATGCACGAAGTTTGTTTTTGTCACCTGTCATGTGTCTTGAGCATCCACTATCAATGTACCATTGATTTTCTTCACCTTATGCAAATAATGCTATGCCACAATTTTCAACCTGTAATTCCTTCTTTTTCCATACCTTGGATTTTGAAGGAAGATGCTCTTTTGGCTGAACTTTGCTCCTGCATTCAGATTCTTCATGGCCAAAGTTATTGCAATAAGCACATTCAACTTCATTTAGAAGAGGAGAAAAGTTGTTATATGTATTATTCTTTGTTTCAATATCAATCCTTTTCTTTCTTGCTTCTCTTGTCATGATGGTTTTATATGCAACACATTGAACAACTTTATGACCAAAATTGTGACATGAGAAACATTGTCCATTGAAAAAGAAATTTCTGCGATCATGAAGTCTTCTACTTGAATTTACCTATTGATTGGTGTTTCTTTGAAAGATATTCCTGTTAGTGTTCTTTGAATTGAGATGATCATGCTTTACCTGTAAAGATTCTTTATTCCCTTGCTGAGTGGCAGAATGTTGTATACTAGCTGTAGCTGCTTTTAGATAATTTGGTGTTGAAGCCTGAGAATATTCTCCGATATATCCAAGACCTATCTTTATAAGAGGAGAACGTTGTACCTTGATAATCTCATCTAAGGTTTCAGATCCTTTAGCAAATCTAAGATTCAGAGTCTTTACTTTCTCAAGTTCTTTTCTTAGACTTACTACTTCACGTTCTAATTTCTCATTGTGTTTCTGCTTTTCTTCATTCTGCTTTTTCAGAGTCTCAATGATTATTTTACTTTCTTCCAAGCGAATTTTGAGTTGATTGTTTTCATCAAGAAAATAATTGTCATCTAGAGCATCCATAAAAGTATCCTTGTCTTCTCTAGAATCCTTTTCAAATGCCATGAGAAGTCTAAGATCTTGTTCACATTCTTCCTCACTATCAGAGAACCCATCACTATCTTCATGAGTATAGTAACTTTTTCTAGTGCTAGACCGGTTCTTATTCCTTCTTGCTACTTCCTTCCCTTTTGAAGATGTTTATTTAAAAGGACACTTAGCAGCATAATGACCAAATCTTCCACAATCAAAACATTTGAAAGGAAGCTTACCTCTGAACCATCCTGTGCCAAGTTGAAGTTTCTTTACAAAATTAACCTCATCTTCTTCTGAGATATATCCTGATCCTTCTGCTTCTTGTACTTCTTTTCCTTTTGTAGAAGCTCTAAAGATGGCTTCTTTGACTTCAGATGGTCCTCCTCTTCTCATTTCATAAGCAGTCAGTATGCCATGAAGTTGCACCACAGTAAGATTTTGAAGATCCTGTTTTTCTTCAAGAGAAGAAACTTTTGACTCAAATTTTGTCGTTAGTGATCTTAAAATTTTCTCAACCAAAGTAAATTCGGCTGTTGTTTCTCCCAGATTTCTCATACGATTTACAACATCATCAAGACGTAAAAAGAAACTGGCAATACTCTCATTACTATGCATCTTTAAATTTTCATATTCAATTCTGAGAGTTTGGAGTTTTGCACCTTTTACCTTTGCATCACCTTCATAATCGTTGTAGGATTTAACTGCCTTGCGGACAAGACCGATATCCCTAGTACTAAAATTATCTAGCAAAAAACATCCAATTAGACTAATATTTCTCTAAGAATATATGATCTATGAAAAGCTTTATATAGGTGTAAAAGACTTACCGTTTGTCCAGTGCTTGTTTGAAGTTGTTGTTATCCCTCGCGCGCTTGAAGGAGTTTCGCTTGTAAACCTGCAGTCACAAACAAGCAAAATATTACATAGCACCTGTATAGAAATCATCATAAACCATGCTTATCATAGTGATCAAGGAATCTATGAAATAAACCATTGATTGAAAGTTTATTGAGAAAAATGAGTATATTTGTATTAATTTCAAAAGAAGAAAATCCTTACAACCTGAGCCTTGATGTTGCACAGGACTTTCCGGGGTCCGAAGCAGGAATCTCCTTTACTTTGACAAGTTCTGCACTCCTCCAACCAAGACAAATAGAGGTATGTAATCTCTCCTCACAAAAGCCTTAGTTAACTGAGTCTAAATCTCAACAACACTTAACTTCAAATATTCTAAAAGCTTGAACTCCCTTTGAGGCTACCCAATGCCTCTTTTTATAGTGGACAAGAGGAGGTTTTATGTTCCAAGCATGAAGGGATAGAATCCTCCTTCAAAGGGATAAGCTCCTCACATCAAGGGGTTAGCTCCATAAGGTAAGGGATTCATGCACCTTACAAGAGCGGTTCTGCCACCGCAAAATCCATTCTAGAAGCTTCCAGAATTTACTTTAATTGAGCTTTTTGGGATTTTACTTGCGCCTTTTTAATCTTACAGGGGTCCGCACCTATAACAAAGATAAAGTGCATTCAGAAACACAGGAAAGCTGAACATTGGGTGCGGGACCGCAGGCAAGATAGCCAGAAAGTGCGACACCAAAGTTTAGGAGACTTTTAGGAACTTTTTCTGATTTTCAAGGCTTGACATGAGGAACTGATATGTTAGACTTGCAAAAGGGAGAAGTATGAGTAATAATGAGCTCATACACATGGAAGAATGTCAGGATGAAAATTTTCAGTGTAACATATTACCCCCTAAAGTGCAAAGTCTGGAATAGATGATGTTGAAGTCTGTCATATATGAAGAGTGCAGTACTTTATCATTTCAAGGATCATCCTGTGGACACCCCAGTCAGCACCTGTAAAAACATTCAATGCAAAATATATATGTATATGTATCACCACTGAGGTAGGCATTCCCATACTCAGATTAAACTAACTAAAAACTGATTCAACTGTTCTGATACAGGAATGATTTTGAGTACATCACAGTATAGACATGTGTAGACACAGTATGGATGCAGCCATCTGTTTATAAATAGTATACTATATAAATGATAACAAAATTCCTCGCAGCCTGGAAGGTAGAAACTAGATCCAGGGTCTTGATTTCCGCATCTCGAACTAGTACGATTCTATCCATGCGAATGAATGTGTCGAAGTCGAACATGGTAGAAACCACTTGATTACCAGTCAATGATGTAAACTGTTAACAAGTGTGAGAGTAACCACCAGTAATGTCAATGGCTCTCAAAGTACACAGTACAATCCATGAAATGTGAATGAATGAGCTGAAGTCGAACATTTCACGGAATCATTCGATCAAAGGTCGATGATGTAACCTGTCGTCGAAAGCGAGAAACCTTCCATTAAGGCATGCAGATTCCAAGGTACTGACGATTTCTAGATCAACTTTCCAAATAATGAGTTGTCGTCGATAGAAAGCGACCTGTCGTAGGCAAGCCCACAACACGAAATCATAGATCAAGTTTTGGAAATATATTGGCAAGGACTGACTCAGGGATGGTCAAAATGGATGACAGATACTTTGCAGATGAATGGTTTATTTAAACTGTCCTCTTGAACACATAACGACACTGCAGATGGTTTGGTAACAATTGACCCAAAGCTAATACCCAGAAACCGGATGAAGACTTTCAAATGAGGTTCGATTAACTATTAGGCAAAGGATTTCCCAACCCAGGTGAATGAAAGTGTCGTGTTCAAGAGTGGTTGACCGAATTTTCGAAGAATCAAAATACAACAAATACACCCATTTTCCTCTCTTTTCCCCCACCATTTCTGGCAAGTACCTCTTTATTTTTGACAAGCTTGAGGAGGATAACATTTGCTTGTTTATAAGCTCATCCTTCGGATGAGTCCAACTTATTTTAAGATTCGAACCCTAAGAAGGAGTGGTTCGTTCTTGTTGAAAATTAAACAGGTCCTTTACTGTTAAATTTTAACGAGTCCAGTATAGGAGAAACTCGGTGTTTTTCAGTTTTAGGGAGTCAGAAGAAAAACTTAAGAAAACTCCATGGGTGTTCTTTTTCGTAAATTTAGTCTCTCGAGCCCGAAAAAGGATAAAATAATGCGGGAGAGAACTCTATTGACCGTAATTAGTCAACGTATACATTTTTCGTAAATAGTCCATTTCAGTCCGTAAAAGGGGTAAACTTATACTGAAGGGACGATCATTCATTTACTTTAACGAGTTCGAATAATCAAGTACTCGGCAATCTTTTCATATTTAGAGAGTCTGAAAAGGGCTTAAAAGAGGACTCCAATGTTTCACTTTTTCGTAAATTTTTGAAAGAGTCCGAAAAAGTGATAAAAGTATGCTCTTTGTTGAAAAATGATCAATTCTCCTGAAAAATCCAATTTCTGCACAAAAACTTGAAACATTACACATACCTGTTTAAAAATAAGTAAAAATGCTTCCAAAATATCCTTTTTAAAGTGAAAAATAAATAAATTAAAAATTCATCTATTCGAAAAAACTTATAAAAAGGACTTTTTCAACTTCATTTTTACCGTTCAAGTTCGGAGTGAAAAGTATAAGCTTTTGGGTAAAAAAGTTCCTGTGAAGATTCTGGAAAATCCGTCCATCGAAATCGAAAACCGTCAGTCCCAGGTAATCCACGACCTCTTAATCTTGCATTTCATCCATTTACAATTCATTTTTAGGCTTTAATTTTCATTTTTAAGGGAAAAATATGGTTCAAAAATCGCCCGCGGGGGTCCGCAGGTGAGACACATGGTACCAAGTGACTAAGAATGCGTGCGTTCCTACGCACTGTTTACAAAGTTTAAGTGCGGTCCCCGCACGTTTTAAATTTAAACTCAAATTTCTCTTTTGCCGCCCAAAATTTTTCAAATTAGATTGTACTAATCTATCTTTTTATGCATTGTAGGATTAACAAGATGTTGATTTGGAGAGAACGTGAACATGAGGACGTGGATGACGCCGCAATGCTCCATTTTCCCACAATGCAAGCATTAAGAGCATGCGGTATATATAAATTCTGGGCCATCCAAGGCATGAGAGCACAGGTAGGGCTCCTGACATGGCTGGTAAACAGGTGGAACGTGCAGGACCAGTGTTTCATTATCAGCGGCCACTGGCTAGAAATCGAGCAGGAGGACATTTATTTCCTGACTGGTTTGTCCAAAAGGGGCGAACAACTCTCCTTGTTTGGGACTAGGCCAAGTGGCCAGACTGTCGCTAGTCTTCAACAAAAATTTTGTAATAATGAAGCAGACCCCAGAGACAAACGGATCGATATAAAAACTATCATCCATCCTGAGCTGAAAGTTATTGCATTTACTGTTACCAAGCTATGCGGGAGTGTAGCATTGCATGTAGATATCGGTTCTCAGATGCGCATTTTTGTGGACTATTTTCGCGGCACTATTTTCAACTAGTGTGACGTTGTGTTGGCTAATGTAAAAGGCTAGCTAACTAGAGCAAAAAATGGGAAACTGAATAAATTTGGATATGGATCCATCGTCGTCTACTTTGCTCTAGAGAGTTTTTCTATGCTAGCTCCACAGAGTATCCCTGTTGATGCCAGTCGACCTAAAGAACCAAGGATGGTTCGTTGGTCTGCACTGATGGCCCGTCACGGTATTAAGGGCGCTGAGATTGCTCGATTTCCTTCATCATATTTCCGTTGACTGGATCGCCAACTTTTTGTTATTGAGGACTTTCCGTATGCCGGGATAGATTTCCACGGTGACCAGGAGATGACTCTCCCAGCAGGGGAACAGTGGGATGACTCAGGTAAAATCATTTTCAACGAATTCTAATTTCTAATTTTTTTATTATTTTTGATCGTCTTGTTAAATAATAATCAAAAAGTTTGTTAAATACAGATGTGGGCCCACGGCGACCAGCCCATCTCCAACCCTATGAAAGAAGACAACCAGTTGCAGCCGCTCCAGCCCCTGTAGGCCAATCAGCGAAAATCTTGAGTGATTTAGAGCATCATCTAGAGCGTTTGACTCTAGATATTCCGGAGACAAACATAGATGATATTCCACTCAGATTGCAGAGATACGTGATTGGTGTTCCAGGACCTTTTAGGAGGTTTCTGTGCAGGGTGGCTCGGGCAGTGGTTTCTTATCATGATCACCATCAGTGATGGGATGATCGTGTTGTAGACTCATATTTTTGACTTTTTGTGTTATCATTTTGCCGATCATAAGGTGTTTCCAACCTATGATCGAAGACGATGTATATTTTTGAAAACACTTCTATCCTATGATATATCACTATTCTACCGGCTATCTGTATACATGTTATGGATGTTATTTGTTTTACTGTTTTGATTACTAAAAATGTCGATTTATCATACTAGAAGCAATTGCGTCTGCTAATGTATTTAAATGTCTTGGAATATGTTGATATTCAATGTAGTCAAATTCACGTTCCAAGAGACGAACTCTTAAAAATAACCGTAACAACACTGGATTTCTAATGGCATAAACCCTGTTAAGCTGTAATACAACAAGTTCAGAATCCAACCTCACAATCAAACTCCAAATCCCAAATGATATGGACTCAGATAATAACTCAATCACTGCACTATATTCGGCAATGTTATTCATTGTTTGACCAAGGCTTACCCCATGCATGGAAACTAACTCGTCAGAGGGTGAATAGATAACCCAAGCTGCGGAAGAAATGTTTCGTGTACTACGACAAGCACCATCAGCAAAACCAATGTAGGTTTGAAGAGACGTCGACATCTACAATATCAAGAGTAAAACTCAGATAAGCAGGAATAGTGATAAAACACACTTCTAAACTAGGCACACCTTTCTAATCTAAGACACACCAACAGTAAAGAAATCTAACCTAAAAACTAAAAGATCTCCATACCAAGTTTAAGCATAATATCGCTTCAGATATAACCCATTTCTGGGCTTATCTAAAGGGATACCATCAAAATCTATCAGCTCATAGGCCCCTTTTGCTAGCTTTCGCTTAACAATGAAAGGACCATGCCACATGGGCACGAATTTTCTAGCTCCTAGCTTATCGTTGGCTTGATCATAAACTAAGACTAGGTCTCCTTCTGAAAAATTTCGAGGGGTAACACTTCTATCATATTGAGCTTTAACTCTTTTGACATGAGCCTCATTTGCTATTACAACGTTTCTCCGATTTTCATCCAATTGAGCCAAGTACAAAAAATGTTTCTCCTCTTCAGATGTAGCTGGGAGTAATTCTATGGCTAATTTCAAAGATGGAATTTCGCATTCAATCGGCAACACAGCTTCCAAACCGTAAACGAGTTGAAAGGGAGTGAAACCAGTTGATGTTTTGACTGAAGTTCGATATGCCCAAAGTGCTGAAAATAACATGGAATGCCAATTCGTTTTGTGAATACCAATAATTCGTTTGATCATGGTGACTAAAACTTTATTTATGGCTTCGACCAGACCATTGGCTTGCGGATAATATGGAGTGGAACTATCGTGGCGCAAGCCAAGATGTTCTGTCAATTCAGTCATCATGACATTCCGAAAATGGCTTCCATGATCAGTAATAATGGCTTGAGGAACACCGAACCTCGCAATTATGTGATTAAACACGAAAGTTGCAGCAGTCTTGCCATCAGCCGAAAATGTAGGCATCGCCTCGGCCCACTTAGTAAAATAATCTACTGCTAAGATAATATATGCATGCCCCCCGGCCGAGTGAGGGTTACATGTAATAAAATCGATACCCCATTTTGCGAAAGGACCAACAGCAATTATGGGATGAAGAGGAGCGGGTGGCGCGCGCATCTTACGATCGAACAATTGACAATTGTGGCATTTCCGGAATGCATAAATACAATCTTTGAATAACGACGGCCAGAAATAACCAGCGCGCAAAATATTTTGGGCTGTGGCGTACCCAGACATATGACCGCCACATGCTCCAGAATGGCAGTCATTCAGAACCTTTTCAGCTTCTTCATGAATAAGACAGCGTCGTAAAATAGAATCCGCTCCCCGATGATAAAGCGTATCACCAATAATATTATACTATTGGGATTGGAAACGTATTTTCCGTCGCTGAGATCGTGAAATTTTAGGCCGAAAAGATTGGGTTTGGAGATAAACGATAATATCTCCATACCATGGATCAAAAGTACTGATAAGAAACAGAGATTCATCCGCAATGGGTTGCTCTTTCACAGTTTCAGTATCAGTAGAGGGGAAATCACACATTAGTTCCGCAAAAACCAAAGATTTCTTCGCCTTGGATTTTTCAAATTCCAAGTCGAATTCCTGCAGGATGACTATCCATTTGGAATACTTGCCCCCTAGCAACTGTTTGGTCAAAATGTACATCATAGGGTTGCAATAAGAAATTACCGTTGTTTTGCGTAACAATATGTAATGTCTAAAACGTTGGACAGCTTGAACAGCTGCCAAGGCCAATTTCTCCACATGCGTATACTTAATCTCAGTCGGATGCAGATTTCGACTAAGATAGTAAATCACATGTTCAGTATGAGATTCATCTTCCTGAACTAACACCATCCCAATGGTGGAATGAGAAGCAGCGAGGTATAAAATGTAATCCTGGTTGTAGTCGGGAGGATGTAATAATGGTTCATGGGTTAATGCATGTTTAAGTGCATCAAAATATCGATCAGCGATCTCATCCCAAAAGAATGGAATGTTCAGTTTCAACAAAACCTTTTGTAAGCTTAGCGTAGTTAGGAATAAATCGACGTAAAAAATTTTCTTTCCCCTGCAAACTTTGGAGTTGGCGTAAATTCGAAGGAGGAGGTAATTTAGCAATAGCCTCGACCTTCGATGGATCGACGCGAATACCTTCTTTTGAGACAACAAATCCCAGTAAACGACCTGAATCTACACAAAAAACACATTTGTGTGGATTTAGCCGAATCCGATAATGCCGACATCACATAAAGATAGCATGTAAATGTGTAAGATGGTCAGCCCAGTGTGATGAATGAGAAGGTAAATCATCGAGATACGGTTGCACAATGTGCTTAATGTCATGAAACGCATAAGACATTGCCCGTTGAAAAGTTGCTCCAGCGTTCTTTAATCCAAAGGGTAGTTTGCAGTAAGAAAATCTCCCCCACGGAAAAATAAAAGCTGTTTTTGGCTGATCGACAGGGAGTATGTTTATTTGATTATACCCCGAAAAGCCGTCCATAAAGGAAAACATTTCACTGCCGGCACAATCATCGATTATTTGATCGTTATAGGGAGTTGGATAATTGTCTTTAGGACAAGCTCGATTAATATCCCTATAATTGAGACATACTCGTATGGTTCCTTGTTTTTTAGTCACAGGAACAATATTAGATACCCAATCCGTTAAAGGAATCTGATAAATAAAACCTGCACGAAGTAATTTTTCAACCTCTGCTTTGATAGCAGCAGCTTTTCTAGGATGCATTTGACGTAGATGTTGACGAACAGGCTTGGCATCCAGGTAAGTCTTGATTTCATGTACGACAATTGACGGATCAATTCCTGGCATTTCTTCGTAGGACCAGGCAAAAACATCACGAAATTCTTGAAATAGGGCTTTATAAGTTTGAATTTCTTCTTCAGTATAGGAAGCACCTATATGAATGTTTTCAATTATTCCAGGTTTTACTGAAATGTCAATTGGAATCGTTCGAGAAATATTTTCCAAATTTAACTCAGAATCGGGATTTTTCAATGGATTATGTGGTTCCTTGACATAATCAGCGGTAAATATTGAAGCGAAATCAAATTAAAAATGATCTAGTTCAGGTAAAAATGAAGATCGATGATGTAGATCTTCCCATGGTAAATCATCAACAGATAATAATTCACGAATCTGCTCATTGGAAAGAATAGGTTCAAGAAATGTTGTTTTGGGTGAGCTAGATATTGAGAGTGATTCCTCATGGATCCCATTCACTGGATCAATCTCGGTTGAAGAGGGGTCGGAAAATGACTATACAGCCTGATATGCAAGTTCAAATGGACTCAAAGGCATCATGCCATCAATTGAATCTAACTCGGATTCGGAAGGTACGATCCAAGGATCATCAAACATAACAGAGTCTGACAAAATCATATGAATAGTTGCAATAGAAGGCGATACGTCAGGAGGAGGAATGGAAAAAGTTCCTAGAAAACCAGAATCTTTAATCAAACCTACTCCAACATCCTTATAAGGGATAGCCGTTTTACCAACATGCTAGATTGTTTCTGTAGAGGCTGGGTCGGAAGTAAAATAAGTTAACTAATCTATTGTAACGATCCTTCCTTGATATGGAAATTTTATGAGTCGGAAGAACAAAGAGACAATAGCAGTCATAGCATAAGACCAACTACGACCCAGAAGAAGGTTGTAATCTAGAGGGGCATCAACCACTTCCACATCCAGATTTACAACTTTACCTTCAACCCCTATGGGTAAATCCTGCAAAATACCAAAAGGGTGGAAACCTCGACCATCAAAAGCCTTAAGAATCGTCGGAGATTGGTTAAGTGTAGGAGAACCAAGTGATTTCCAACACTGAATCGACATAATACACATTGAAGCTCCCTCATCAATCACAGTCCGAAAGATTGGTCTGTTTTTGACTAACACTAGAATCTGGAAAGCCATTTGATGAGGTAGACGAGGTGTACTATTTTCTAAATCGAAGATTATAAGGTTAGAATCTTGAATATCAACAGCTCCTATAGCAGACAAAAGCAATTTACGCTGTGCTGGGCATGATTGCAGCACTTCCAAAGCCGACATTGCTGAAGGAGAAATAGCTAAGTCTTCAACAATATTGTAATTCTGAGCAGCTCTCGCATGTGGATTGAAAGCTGATTTACGAAGAACACCTTTAGCAGGCGGTTTGATTATTAAGTCTGGATTTGGTTTCTCGATCTGTAGCGGACCAGAAACAGGAGGAGGTGTAGTTGATGTATTTGCATTAGAAGATTCTGCTTCTTTATCATCAACAGGATTCTTACTACCATAATCTTTCGATCACGTCGCAATCCTTACATGAGACATCATCAAAATTGGCTCTTCTGAAGTAGTTGAAGTAGAACCAACCATCTTACTATCTTGAGTTGGAAAAGGATCCTTCAAGACAGCAGGTTGTGAACCTTTGACGAATTTCGCAACCTCGGCCCGATGTGGGCATTCCTTAGTAAAATGATCTTCGTCACAAATGTAACAAGGATAACGTGGTTTACGTTTTTCATCATTGGATTCATTTTTATCAGTTTTTTCTTTTGAATTCTTTTTGTTTTTACTCTTCCCTTTCTTTTTATTACTAGATTTAGATTTAGCTGTGGATGTCTCCACAACATGAATATCAGCAGAAACTTCGGGGGAAGATTCTCCTTTCGGGGAATCAGGTAAAGTTATAATTGGAGAAGAATTCTTTGAAGATTTCTTCTTACTTTTAGTATTGACTGTACCAATCATACCATCAGCGGCATGAGACCCTGAAGGAGCAGCAGCTATTTGACCGTGTTTTGGAAGGTCTGGGATTTTTTCATGTAAAGTACCTGACAGCGTGTAAACGAGGTCAAGGTACTGAGCTTGAGAAATTACTTGCTCTTTAGTAACAACACCAGCCTTAGAAACATCTTCAGTAATCTTTGGTAACAATGATTTAACAAACCATTCCGCCAAAATTTGATCCGGAATGTAAACTTTCACCAAACGTCTCCTACGTCGCCATTCATGAATATGATCAGAAATATACGTAGACGTGGATTGTTTCAGCGAAGTTAATAATTCCGTGCCATTGTCGTATCTGACTGGCAACTGAAAATGAGTCAAGAAGGCAGTTGCTAACTGACTGAAGTTATGAAACGAGCCTCGTGGTAACTCAATGTACCATTTGGCTACAAGACCAATAAGAGTTCTTTGGAAGAGACGTAAGTGAATCGAATCATCAATGATTGAATTAGACGCACACCAAAGGTGATAAGTCATGACGTGATTTGATGGATCCTCTCCTGACTTACCTTCGAATTTTGGTATATCACTGGGAAACTTATGCGGCATTGGCGGCCAGTACTGATAATAGAAAATTGGATCATTCGTAAGGCGCGTCAAATTAGGTAAATCCAAAGTTGCGATAAATGGTAACTGACGGTTAGGGTCACGAAAACCTTGAGTAGCCAAAGCAGTTCCAGGAGGTGGATACCCAGGATAACTGGGAATCGGATTAGCATTAGGAATTGTATAACCTCCTGGAAAACCAGGATTAATCGTACCGAACTGGGGTTGTTGAGGCTGTTGATAAGTATAGCCAGGGTACGGTTGATACTGATAGTTTGGATTTTGTGTATAGGGACCGAATTGCAACTGTCCCTGGTACGGTTGATACATGAATTGCGGTTGACTTGTGACAACTGTACTTGTACCGGCTTGTCCTGTAGGCATCTGAACTGAAGATCCTGGCTGGGGTACAGAGACTTGATGGATTTGCATGGAGGCAAGGATAGATGAACTCGGGGTTACAGATACTCCAAAAGCAGGTGTTACAGGTTGAACAGACGTAGCAGCTATTGCAGCAGTTTGAGGCGGAGTCTTAGGCGAACTAGGACCGGCTTGCTGAACAGGACTAGGTGCAGAAGTTTGAATAGTAGGCTGGACAGGTTGCTGAGTTGGACCAGTAATTAAAGGCTATCCAGGTTGATAAGGTAACTGCACATTAGGCTACATAGGCTGTTGATATTGGGATGGATCCCACACCATATTCATTCTGGGGTATTGCCCCGCAGAAGGCTGAACGTAAGGACCATAACCTGGTTGAACGTAGGGTTGATAATTGAGTGGTACATTTCTGGCTCCTTGAATAGATGGCTGACCAAAAGGCTGTTGGAAACCTTGAATTGGGTACTGACCTTGAGGTTGATAACCCTGAGGCGCGTACTAAAGCTGGGGTTGATAAGGACCCTAAGGAGCATATTGAGTTTGGGGTTGACCTTGGGGCATGTACTGTCCTGAAGGTTGATACCCTTGAGGTGTGTACTGTCCTTGGGGTTGTCCCCCAAAATAATATGATTCCATAGTTTGTGCTGGGAAAAAGTTACCTTGAGGTTGCCCTCCAGGTGGTAATTGACTTCCTGAAGGTTGCCCCCCAGGCGGTAACTGACTACCTGAAGGTTGCCCCCCAGGCGGCAACTGACTACCTAAAGGTTTCCCCCCAGGCGGTAACGGATTTCCCTGTGTTGGACCCCCAGGCAGTAACTGACTTCCTTGAGGTTGAGGATTCGGAACATTACCAGACATCATATAAATTTGCGCTGCGTTCAACGTTTCAGTTTTAACACCACTATTACCAAATGACAACACTTGTTCAATTGGTTGAGGAGATGCTCCCAAGAAAGTACCAGACAAAGCCTGATATCCCGAAGGAACAGAAGGACCACCATGTAAAAATTATTTCGGTGTTTGAGAAAACACCGATGACTCTCCGGCCATAATGGATGGCAGATAGTAACCTCTGGGTGTAGGATGAAATGGAACTCGAGGTGGAGAAAAAGCAAGACCCGGATTCTCTAAAAAATTTGTTAAAGATAGATACCAAGCACTAGTTCGAATAGGGTTGTAGAAAATAGATTCACGCTCCCTAAGATTTAAAGATTGAGGGGAGTCGGGAAGAGATATATCTTCGTCTGGATTAGTAAGTTCTTCAATGGAAATAAGACCAGCTGGAAGATCGTCAGTGACAATATTTCTTACCCTAGGTGAATCAAGATCGCTAGAAGTTGGTGAAATAAATCCTGAGGATGTTTCTAAAACAAAAGGTTTAGTTTCAGGTTCAGAGATTTCAGGTTCGTCAGCCAGTTCACTGGAAGCAGGAATACTACCAGTAACTTCAGAAACTGAAATCGGTTCTTGAATGTATTCTGTTGTAGGTATTTGATGATCAGGATGGACAATTATGGATGAACTTCCAATTTCTGTTGATCTAATCCTACCACTACTGGATGATACCAGAGCACGAAGCCCTTCAAGCTGACTCGGTGAATATTCAGGGGGTTTCCCTTGTAGTCTCTGGGATTGTCTCGGCAATTTCGCCACGATTAAATATTAACTAATCACACGCAAACAAAGAAAATTTCAATGAAAACACCTAAATTCTCTAAAGAAACAAACAGTTGAATCACACGCTTAAAAAAAATCTAAGAGTTCAAACCACACACAAACAGTAACTTTCTGTACTAAAAACACTAGTTGGTGATGAAATCCAACTTAGTAGAAATTTAACACAGAAAGGGCGGTTGGAACAGTTACCCCGACAACCTGCTTAATGAAACAGACTGGCACAAGTTTCCTCACAAAACCATCTCATGTGAAGAGAACCCCCCAGAGAGTCCAAGTGAGTCTAGTCGACGTCTGCTCCAGGTACAGTGAGATCTTTCCTTCACCATCACCTTAGGAAATAATCTTAAGATAATGGACACTAAGGTTACCAACAGTAACAAATATAACTGGGGGAACAGTCTACGATCCGATTTCACGCGCAAGGGCAGAGTAGCAAGCTCAATCCCCTTGAAGACTCCTCGACATGGTTAATCCGAGGTTTACCGACAAGTGATCCCAGGCTCCTCGACAATGGTTAATCCGAGGTTTACCATTTGTAATACGCGCAAAATCTTCTATCTTCCCCAATGAAACATAATTGATTGTCTCAAAGGTTCGGATATGATCTCGTGATTGACTTCTTTAAGAGAAGCTTCCCAGATTATACAAATTACAATTGGATTTTATCTCCTACCGCAAGATTTGTCTACTTGTTTGTTTTTACTACCTTGGAGAGTTAATTACTCCCTACTCCAAGATACTAGCCTAGGCTATGTTGGTGATAAGAGTCCTAGAAAATAAAAAGATTGCTAGATGAATTTTAATTAAGCGTTACTTTTAAGAGCTGTTTCTTAAGTCAATGGGTGCGGAAAATGAAACTCTGATGGTGTGAAATGACTCGATTTCCAAAAGACACTAAAAATGCACCTAAAAATGATAATCATATTGTTTTCTTTCAATGAAATTCTAATTAAGGAAAAGTTAGAGAATGCAATTCTTTTAATGAACAATTCCTTCTTTAAACATAAAGAACAATTGAAAGAAACTATTTTTGTCTTTTCCAACAATTTATCAAAGCTCACAATGAAAATCCTTTCACTTTCCAAAAACTTGAAGCTACAACACAATTTTCCTTCAAAAGAAATCTAAAAATTTTAAAAGCACTCAAGATTACAAACTAATTTCAAGATCTACAAAGTTTAATAGCACTCAAAACTACAAACTTTAATAATCTAAATGAATAAAAGCTTTAAGATTTTTGAAGAATGTTTTATCTTAGTTGTTCAGCAAGCTAAGGATCTATTCGTTCAGAATAACAAACAGATCGAAAAACACTCAATTATGTTTTTATAAAAAACGAAATTCAAAAACCAATAACAAAGTTTCTTTTCGAAGATTTGCAAAGAAACAGGTAACTCTATTTCTCAATAAAGGATGATTTCACAATCAGGTCAGATTCAGCAAAAGACCAAAAAAGACCAAGGTAATCCGAAGTACTTTAAAACGTCAAATGATTCAAATCGCTACAAAATACCAAGTGAAACGCAATCCAAAACGCAAAACTTCTAGAAAATCATCAAAACACCAATACTGCTGAGATTTATTAACAGAAAGATTTTCACAGAAACAATCATCAATCTGGGCAGAAAACAAAAACTGAAAATCAAGATCAAGATAAACTAAAGAAAGAAATCTGAATTTTTTCAAAACTTTAACAGGGTCTGCAAGCTCCAAGATATCACAGGTGCGGTCCCGCACTGTTTACACAGGAAAAGTGTGAAACTGCCCGCACTGTGAAAACAAGGCAAAGAGCGGTCCCAGGAAAAACTAGAGAAAAACTTAAAGGATTTCAAAATTTTCAAAAACAAAGAAAACCTAAGCTACCCAGGCAAATGTAAATCAATCAAAAACCAAGAAAAACGTTTCCTCAAATCAAAATAAAATAGAACAAAAAACAACAAGTTCTTTCCCCAGTGGAGTCGCCAATTTGTTGTATGGATTAATCTGTCTTGCAGACAAGACCGATCTCCCTAGTACTAAAAGTACCTAGCAACAAACAGCCAAACATACTAATCTTTCTCTAAGCATATAAGGTTTACAAAAGGCTCTATAGAGGTGTAAAAGACTTACCATTCGTCTAGTGCTTGTTTGAAGTCGTTGTTGTCCCTCGCGCGCTTGAAGGAATTTTCCTCGTAAGCCTGCAGTCATAAACAAGCAAAATATTACATGGCACCTGTATAGAAATCATCATAAACCATGCTTATCATAGTGATCAAGTAATCTATGAAATAAACCATTGATTGAAAGCTTATTGAGAAAAATGAGTATATTTGTATTAATTTCAAAAGAATAAAATCATTACAACCTGAGTCTTGATGTTGCACAGGACTTTCCGGGGTCTGAAGCAGGAGTCTCCTTTACTTTGACAAGTTCTGCACTCCTCCAACCAAGACAAAGAGAGGTATGTAATCTCTCCTCACAAAAGCCTTAGTTAACTAAGTCTAAATCTCAACAGCACTTAACTTCAAATATTCTAAAAGCTTGAACTCCCTTTGAGGCTACCCAATGCCTCTTTTTATAGTGGACAAGAGGAGGTTTTCTGTTCCAAGCATGAAGGGATAGAATCCTCCTTCTAAGGGATAAGCTCCTCACATCAAGGGGTTAGCTCCATAAGGTAAGGGATTCATGCACCTCACAAGAGCGGTTCTGCCACTGCAAAATCCATTCTAGAAGCTTCCAGAATTTACTTTAATTGAGCTTTTTGGGATTTTACTTGCGCCTTTTTAATCTTACAGGGGTTCGTACCTATAAAAAAGATAAAGTGTGTTCAGGAACGCAGGAAAGCTGAACATTGGGTGTGGGACCGCAGGCAAGATAGCCAGAAAGTGCGATACCAAAGTTTAGGAGACTTTTAGGAACTTTTTCTGATTTTCAAGGCTTGACATGAGGAATTGATATGTTAGACTTGCAAAAGGGAGAAGTATGAGTAATAATGAGCTCATACACATGGCAGAATGTAAGGATGACAGTTATCAGTGTAACAGACATCCAAGAGAAAAATGTGCATGAGCATGACAATGAGCACAGTCATGGTGCAAATAGTGAAAAAATAGATGAAGATGACGAATATGAATAAACAGAGGGAGATGATGAGGAAACAGAAGATCAAAAACAAGGAAATGATGAAGTTGAAACAGAGTTTGAAGAGGTAGGAAGTGACCAAGGAAATGACACTGAGAAAATAGTCAGTGATGAGCAAGACAACAAAAGGGATAGTCATGATAGTCATGACAACTGTCATGAATGTCATGGAAAATGTCAACCTCCTAATGATAATGGGAGTGAAGATAGCTGAGAAGATGATGAAGAAAATGCCTTCATGAGGAACAAGGTCAAAGTGAGGCAAGTGAGGAAGGTAATGATCAATTTGAAGGCCAATAAGGAAATATGGAAGATAGTGAAGACAATGATGATGCGGATGCTAAAGATCAAGAAAGCAGTGACCGAATGAGGCATAAGGTGACTCGTGGAAGCCATGGAAAAAATGAAAAATCTGGTGAAAAAAATAACAAGGGACAAACCAATGATGAAAACACATTCAAAACTACCATTGTCACCCCTCTCACATGCACATATCATAGAGGGAAGAGAGATGTGTTTGCTGCCTCAAAGAGGAAAAGGGCCATCTATTCTCAAGCTATCAAGCCATTGGAAAAGGGCAAGGAAAATATGGAAAGAAGTGAGCAGTAGGTAAAGGTAAGGATAAGTAAGAGAATCAAGAAAAATTCTCAAGAGCCTCAATTCATTGATCTAGACAGTGACAATGAGGACAAAGAGATGGCCACCAGATTGCTACTCTCAACCAAATATGCACAGCTTAGGGAGTGGGAAAGAGATTTTGAGATGGCACATGCTGTCATTCAGTATTACAAATATTAACACAAGCATTTCAAGAAGTTGAAAAGGGTCCTTTCTCTCCAAAAGAAAATGACCAAGCACTATGCAAAGAAAAACATGCTTGCTTGTGCCAAACTGAAGGAGGCCCTCATAGAGCTAAGAAACCTAAAAAGGGAAAAAGAGCATGATATCCTTATATTTTTGGCTAAGGCTTCTCAACAAGTGTCCAAGGCCTCTTGAGGGACCTCTCCACAAATTTTGGGCCAATTGAGCAAAATTTTGTGTTTTTGAATTTTTGAGGCCTCTGTGCGCAACACCCTAGGTGCTATGCACAAATTTGGTGCATCCTAAGCTTGAAAAATTTACATTTTTGGATTCCCCTCATCACCCTCAATGTGCTCACAAAATTTCAGATCATTTGGAGCAGTTTTGACCCCCCAAAAGGTCAAAAAACATCAAAATTTTGACCATTCTGCCTCATTTTCAGGCAAGGTGTTGCACACATAGAAGTGTTGAGAGAATGGGTTTTTGGGCAGGAAAATGGAACTCATTCAAAAAAACAGAAGCATTAACAGAGATTATACTCATCAGGATTTCCAACGAGCCATCATGGAGCCAAATTTGGCATCGGGAAGGATCCAAAACCCAGTCACAAAAGACCCTATTTTCTACTGAAGTGGCACTGCGCACAGAGACTATCTAAGTGTGTTTTCGACCAAAAGTCAAAAAAACACACTCATTTATTGCCAATTTATATTTTTGAGTTTTTTGAGGCAAAACACTCTAGAATTAGGTGCAAATAGTTATTTTGGCATTTATTTCTTAGGATATTATGTGCCTTGGGCCTTGCATGGTCTCTTGGCCATAAATGACATTTATGGTTGAATTTGACATTTTCCTACCATATTTAGGGTTTTAGTCCTCGTTTGCTCCATAAATAGAGCATGAGGACCTTATGTATTTTGTTGGAATTTGATGAGCTTTGAGAGCAATATACATGGTTTTATGAGCTTGGAGAAGAAATTGGTGTTGTGGAGTTGATGAATAACTTATTTGCCTTGATGATGGAGAGGCTTGTTTGCAAGATTTATTAGCTTGGTGAATAGTGATGTCTTCTTAACTTGTTTATGTTTTCTTGTTCTCATTATGTTTCATTCTTCTTAGTTGCTATAAATAAAAAAAGTATAGGTTGAAACATGCTTTTTGAGGCACCTCAGTCCTCTAGTTTGTTATAGCCTTAATGTTTTCCTCAGCTGGTTGTGTTTGAAGAATTCTTAATTTCTCTTCAAGCCTCATTATGCTTGTTAGTTTCATTTATGGATTAATATGCTGGTTAACAAATATGATTTATGGTATGCCCTGCTTATTTGAGACCGTCTAAAACTTTGTCTTGGAACCTTTCTTTGGAGTATTGCTTGATAGGTTAAGTCAAAGAGGTCTCATTCGATCTTGCCCTTTTTCCATGTATACCAACTTATTTCAGAGTTCTTTATGGCTTTATTTATGATTTTTAGGAGTTCCCTCTTCATAGATTGAGTTATTGTGCTATCTTGTACGTTTTCCCAAATTATAAAGGTGAATTTACTAAAATTAGAAACTCTTATGCTTTCTATGTTTCACTAGAATGTTTGTCTTGGATATTTATAAGTTTAAGTATTTTTCATTGAGCTTAATGGTTTGCCCTACCTCATGAGTTATATCTTTTAACTATCAGTATTTAGGACCTCCTAGTTTTTCCCAAATTTGATGTCCATCCCATTTCACTCATAACCTTAAGGATCCATTAACCTTGCTAGATTGGCCTTGCACTACACTCTGATTCATCATTGATACACCCTTGACTTTCATTTGACTCCATAGCCCAATGGCTTTGATAGAATCTCACTCCACCTATTCCACTTGACCATCTTACCCAACCAAAAAAATCAACAAACCCTACACTTAACAACTAGCCTAAAATAAAAAACCTAAAGAAAAAAGAACACATCCTTTACACCCAATAGAGAGATCCCTCTTTGAGTCCAGGAAGGCTAGGTCCTAGGACTCCAAAGACTGGTTCCATGTTACCCTGTCATTTGGTCTACCAATCTGCCAAATCACGGGACACTAACAGCAGGGTAGCTGCTTCCTACCTATTTTGAAATTCAAATATTCTTTGATTTGGTGAAGGACAGAAGAAGGACTGATAGATGGATGCAAATTTCCAAGTCAAAGGAGGTTAAATATGTTAACATTATGGAGGAAAATATGAAGGAAATGGGGAGGAGATGGCTAACCTCAGGTTCAGGGAGGAAAAGATAATTGAACTTCAACCAAAGGAGAATAAGTACCTGAATTCCCATTTGTAGCATATTCAAAAGCTCCTTTAGGAGAAAGAGGAACAAATGACCATAATGGCTAGTTTATCCATGGAAGCTATACATTGTAGGACCCCATCAAAATCATGATCCTTGTTCCTAGAAGATAAATGGTTCCAATTTAATATTAGGGCATTGTCCCAATAAGGTTTCCTTCCTTTGCAAGATTTTAGGAAATTCATTGTTTTTTTCATCAAATGTAGCATTGAAGATAAGGTTAGGATTGTGTAATTATATATGCATAACCTAGTATTCCTTATATGAATATTTGGGACCCAAATTCTCAACTAGGTGATGTTCAACTAATGTATTTAGCTTCATGGTTGAACAATGAGGAAAAAAAGGCAGAAAGAAATAAAGGGAATCCTAGCCAAGGAGGTATACGAGCCACTTTTGATCAAGGAAGAACTATTAGCCCCTTGTCTCATAATTTATAACCGCATATTCATATTAGAAGATCCAAAAATGTGATTTGTCTATAAGGAAAAAAAAGAAAAATAAATTCTTCATTTTGAAGACACTGTCAAATTATTGGGAGATGAAATCCTCCAAGAATTCCAAAGGAGGTGGCATACCTTGCCACACAGTTTGATAATAATATAACACCATTCACCAGAGATTTTGATAAATGCATAAGGAAGAACACCTATATATAAAAAAGGATAATCTAGAGGCTTGGATACCATTGTATAGGAATCAAATTATGTCCTCCTCTACTATTGGGCCTATAGGAAAATAAGGATTAGGCAGAGGAAAACATGGAGTCGACAGAGATTGAGGAGAATGTAGGATTTCATCCGGACGGGGCCACCACTTCTGAGACAACTTGGGATGTTATGAAATCCACCAGGGCAATGAATGAGATGTAGTTAGAAAACTAGGTTGCTAAAACGAAGAACAATTTTTTTAGTAATTGGGTATGATAAGCCTCCAAAATAGGTATAATTTAATGCCCATATGACCATCCTTTTTCATAGTTAATGTAACAACCCTGGTTAAAAATCCATGTATTAAAGTTAATAAAGGTAAAATAATAACCAAGATCATGGGACACATATTCCAAGCTGAAATTTGGGAAAAAACATAGTGATGGGGATCACTAGTGAGTAATTACTGGATATGGAGATTGGCAAAGGCTTTGGATAGGCATGAGGCATTAATTGGCATCTTATTTATGAAAATAATGGAAAATAGGAGAAAGGAAGGTGAAAGGTTATAGGTTGCATGTGAGAAGGAAAATGAAGAAAAATAATGGGAAATGAAGGAAATAGAGGCCTTATTAATAAAAAATCTTATGCGGATCACTTTGTGGCTTTCATCAGTTGAGACTTTTGACAGTTTAGTTTTGGAGCTCTCATTCTATTCTCTCCCATACTCTTAGGAACTTAGATTTTGGAGCAAGAATGAAAAGGAAGAGAAAGAAAGAGAAAGGGGGCATTGGGATCAACAACTACAGTGGGTTTTTCTTGTAGGTACCAAGTTGCATGTATGATTTCATTGCTAATTTTGGAATGCATGGCATATGCATGTGGTTTCTTGGTCATGATCTATTATTGGCATGGATGATTTCCTAGATTTACAATGGAGTTTCCTAGCCACTCCATTTATTGGATAACCATGGTATTGTGGGTTTCTTTCCTTTTTTTCGTGGTTGGTTCTCATGTTCCTCTGGTTGTGGGTTGAGTTACTAGTTCATAGAGCCTTGGTTGAACAAATTCTCTCGAAGCCCTATAACAACTTGGGTTGAGTTACCATTCCTAGAAGCCTTGGTTTGAAAAACACTTTGGAACCCTTGGTGGGTTGAGTTACTTGTATTAGAAGCCTTGGTTGGAAAAATTCTCTAGAGCCTGATGAAAACTATGGGTTTAGTTACTAGTCCTAGAAGCCTTGGTTGGAAAAAATGTTCCAGAGTCCTAGAAATATTGGGTGGAGACTGATCTAGTGATGTTTAGTGTTGTCCGACTATGAGGTGGAATCACTAGTTGTGGGTTGAGATGGATTTTCTTTTGGAAGTCCTAGTTTGGTTTTCTTGGTTTGTTCCATGAGATCCCACATTCATGCTTAAAATATGGCTCGAGGGTGATTGGAAGAAAGAGAGAGTTGGCTCAACTCAATCTATGGTCGGGTGGTACATGGAAGTCCCTGACTTGGTTGATTTTTGCATATGTTGGTAAGATCCCTTTTCCTTTGGTATTTTATGAGTAAAGGTGCTTGTCATTATATATATTTAATGGTTTCTTAGTCGAATATATCTTTGGTTATTTGTTGGCTATAAACATGTTTTATGATAGTCTTGATGTATGGATATCATCATGTTTTGTTAGTAGATGAAATATCAATAAATGAATGACCTAATATATAACATTCTAGATATTGGGAGGAAACATCATTCCTCCTTGACGATTCTCAAACAAGTATGATATCCCTATGTTCAGATCTGTTGTTATGGCTCGTAGATTACATGTTCATGAACTATTTGATGGAATGGCTGTGATGGATGGTAGGGATATAGTCAATTCCTTGTTCATGTGTTTGCATTATTAACCTCGTTTCATTATTAATTATCATTTTTGTAAGTTTCATGAAGCTCTAGGCAGTGACTTGAGACCTAGCCCTGAAAAAGTGGCTTAGAATCTCGAGTCACTAGCACAAAAATGTCTAAAAAATGCCATAGTATCATGGATGGATTACTATGTGAGCGACTGGAGGGTCTCATTTGCACGATTTCCTTATCTTGGGAGCGATTTGGGGTCTATTTCATCAGAACGAGTTATTTTAGAGGTTGGAGACGTGAAGTGGTTGGTTGGCTCCTGAAGGTTATGTGGCTCATGAGGAAGGTTAGATTGTTCATGTATTGTTGGTTCTAGTTCCTTAACTATAAATGGGGAGTTGAATCATATCATAGTAAATTTGCGTCACATATTTACGTCGGTGGACTGGTTAGATTGGTTAAATGTTGGAGGAGGGTGTTACAGAGTGGTATCAGAACATCGTTCCATTCTCCTTGGGTGATATTTGGTTTCCATTCTCCTTGGATTGATGTGTTGTCATGTGTACATGTCCGTTGCATATGTCTCCTTATACTTTTGGTCTATGTTCTTATTGTGTATGCATGTTTGTCATACATATGTTTTTTATGCATGAATGGTACCTAGTCGGTGTTGTAGTTGTTTCATCATGCATGATAACTGGGATGATGATTGAGATGATGCATATATATTGTGATTATATAGGTTGTGTGTGTGTATATATATATTGTGCTAATCTAGTTGATCTTGCAGACAAGATATCATCCCCTGAACTCTACAGAGGTATGTTGATTATGTTATGTTTTGGTTTAAGTTGACATGGTATACTTGCAAGAAGAAGATCAATGGACTAGAAATATGGTATACTATAGTTCACAAGATTCTCCCTAGCATGGTGGTGGGAAATATTATGACATGGCTGAAACATTGAGAAGCTTGAAGGCAGAAATACAAAGTTGCAAAGGAGATAATGACATAATCTTTCACTTACAGGAGAAGAAGAATAAGTTAATGCAGTTATCCTTTAGATCTTGTCAGACGTGCAGAGGCAAGGACCACTTAGGATCAGTCATGGACAAGAGGCTATAATTAATGGAGAACATGGTAGCAGGTCTCATGATGGGCATAGGTTAGATAGAGATGATACTGTCAGAGATGGAAGGTTATTGGATACACCTAATAGAAGGGGCAGTGGGCATGGGATTTACAGGGGATATTTTCCGAATGAGTTCAAGAAATAAAATCCACCTACATTTGATGGAGCAATGAAGAAGTCATCGTATGTTTAAGCATGATTTCTTGGGATGAATAAGTTCTTTAGGTTGCATTCTTACTCAGAGAACATGAAAGTCATAATATCTATGTTCTGTCTTAAAGGTTGACATGGAGTGAGTTCGAGATACTATTCAAGAAGAAGTATCTATCGAAGAGATACTATGATGACAGGGAAAAATAATTCTATGAGCTGATGATGTGATCTATGATTGATGAGGAGTACACTAACATATTTTTGGATTTATTGAGATATGTGCCTTACCTGAAGGAGGAGAAGGCCAATATTTTGAGATTCATCATTGTATTGCTGGTAGCATTAAAGGAGAGGATTTAGTTTGATGAGCCTATATCGTTGGAGGGGGACATCAGAAAGCTAAAGCATTGTTATGAGAAATCAAAGCACATATTTGAGACTAAGTGAGATTGGAAAGGTAATGAGAATAATAAATGAAAATGGGATAAGAAGTGAGCAAGACCTTAGGTCATTGGTAACAAAGAGAATTCACCACCTCCTAAGAAGTTCAATGCATCTGATAGAGGATAGGTATTTCAGTATGAGAAGTGGGACAAGGGTGATGGTAGGAAGCCATTGCACTCTTGGACATGTGGAGGAGAGAATCATAGGAGATATTTTCCACAAAATCATGGTGGTACACTGAAGATATATAATTCTTAGGAGGCATATATAGTGAGGGCCATTGGAAAAATTATTCCTCATATTTATGTAGTGTTGGATAATAAGAAGGCATATCACTAGATGTCTATTATCGAGATGGATGGTAAGATTTTTGTTCAAGTTGTTTCTATTTTGATTAACCCTAGATATAATTATAACTATCTTAATCCTGACCTAGTGGATAAGTGTGTTTTGAATAAAGAAATGAATTCATAGTCTTGGTTAGTGCAGTTGGCTACAGGTACTAAGAAGAAAGTTCATCACTAGGTAAGAGCTTGAGCATTTGAATTGAATGTTATGTCTACATCAATGCATTTGAATATTCTTCCATTGGTATCATACAATACAGTTTTGGGTATGGACTGGTTTTATCTTCATAGGAACAAGGTGGATTGTTATGGAAATGCTATTGAGTGTTTGGATGACAATGGAGAACATAGAATATTTCACGGTAAGAAGAAGGTAACATCACCTAGGAAGATGAAAGCTATGCAGGAAAATCATAGTCACATGAAAGGGTGTTTGTTATTCATAAAGCATATTTATAGTGATATAGGTAAGTATGTTGAGTATGTGGAGGTATTGAGTAACTACTCGGTTTTATAGATGTTTCAGGATGTATTTCCCGTAGACATTTCAGAGTTACTGTCTTATAGCAAAGTGGAATTTTCTATTGATTTAGCATGAGGGTAGCACCAGCATCAAAGGCATATTACAGGATGAGCACAAAAGAGTTAGTGAAATTGAAGTTACAATTGAAGGAAATGATTGAAAAAGGATACATTATGCCAAGTGTATTGCATTGGGGTGCAACAATGTTGTTTCTGAAGAAGAAGTATGGTACTCTCAGGTAATGCATTGATTATAGAAAGTTGAATAAGGTGACGATTAAGAATAGGTATCTGTTTTTGAGGATTGATGACTTGTTTGAGGAGTTTAAGAGAGTAGTAGTGTTCTCTAAGATTGATAAGAGATGAGGATACCATGAGGGATGCATCAAATAAGAGTACATCTTCAAGACTACATTCCGGACCAAGTATAGGCATTATGAGTTTGTTGTAGTTCGATTTGGTTTAACTAATTCTACAAATTATTTTATGTGCTTTATTAATAGTGTATTGTGTCCTTATCTCGACAAGTTTTTTATTGTATTCATTGATGATATATTGGTATAGTCTAAGAATGAGGAAGAACATGTCAAAAATTTAGCACCAGTATTGATATTGTTGAGAGAGCATCAGTTGTATGCCAATATTATCAAATTCATTTTCTTTGAAACAAAGGTACATTACTTGGTGCATGTGGTTTCGAAGGAAGGCATAGCAGAAGATCCAGGAAAGATAAAGGTTATCATGGATTGGGAAGTTACTAGAAATGTGGATGAGGTAAGATCCTTTATGGGGCTAGTAGGTTATTATAGGATGTTCATTAGGAATTTCTCGTGGATTACATATCCTATCACATCATTGCATAGGAAAGGTATGAAATTTGAACGGACATAGGAATTTGCAGTCAATTTCCTGTAGCTGAAGCAATTGTTGACAAATTATCTAGTTTTAAAGATCGAAGATCCAGACAAAGAGTTTGTGGTGTGTACAAATGCTTGCAAGAAAGTCTTGGTGGATTCTTAATACAGGAAGGACAAGTGGGATGCTATGAATCAATGAAAATGAATGAGCATGAGTAAAATTATCCGACACATGATATTGAGTTGGAAGTGATCATCCATGCATTGGAGATGTGGAGGAATTATCTTCTTGGTAGGAGGTTTGTATTGTCGAGTGATCACATTGGATTGAGGTATCTATTTTACCAACTGAATATGAATTCCATGCAAGCGAGATGTTTCGCCATGATCAATGAGTTCAATTTTGAGATTAGGTATATCAAAGGTAAAGAGAACATGGTTGTAGATGCTCTTAGTAGGATAATACAAGTGAATAATGCAGAAGCTATGAGTTTTTATAGGATAGAATTATAGTATCAAAACATACAATAAGACAACAACATGACAGGTATAGGGAGAATCCATAGGTTACAATTGGTTACAAGTGAGCAAGATGTGGAATATCATCTTGTAGCATATGGTTTGGTCAGATTTAAGTATAGGATATATGTGTTAGGCATCTGTAAGATCAAGAAGACTGTCTTGAGAGAATTTCATGCTAAATTATACTCAGGTCACCCAGGTTACTAGAAGACATTAACTGTCATGAAGAAGTTCTATTATTGGTCAAATATGAAGAGGGAAGTGGAAAAATTTGTGGTTAGGTGTTTGGATATAAATAGGTAAAGGCATAGTGTAAGAATCCAATTGGATTACTAGACTTGATTCCTATTCCAAAGTGGAAATGGGAGGTCATTTCCATGGATTTCATCAAATATTTTTTGAGAACATCTAGAAAGAATAATTCCATCATGGTTTTTGGTGGAAAAGTTGAAAAAGGTAGAAAACTTTGAGATCAGGTACATCAAAGGTAAAGAGAATATGGTTGCAGATGCTCTTAACAAGAGAATATAGGTGAATCATGTAGCTGCTATGAGTTCTTATGGGACAAACTTATAGGATAATATCTTACAAGAAGTACAACATGATGACATGTATAGGTAGTTTATGCACAAGCTACAACATGGTACAAGTGAGTAGGATGTGGATTATCATCTTGAAATAGATGTTTTGGTCAAGTTTAGGGACAAGATATATGTGTCAGACAACAGTGAGCTCAAGAATACTATCTTGATATAATTTCATGTTAAATCATACTCAGGTCACCGAGGATAATAGAAGACATTAACAATGGTGAATAATTTCTATTATTGGCCGAATATGAAGAAGGAAGTGTCAGAATTCGTGGCCAAGTGTTTGGATTTTCAACAGGTAAAGGAAAAGTGTAAGCATATAGGGGGATTACTACATCCAATTCCGATTCTAAAGAGGAAATGGGAGGTAATTTCGATTTATTTCATCATAGGTTTTCTGATAACATCTAGAAAACATGATTCCATCATGGTTGTGGTGGAAAAGTCGACAAAGGTACCACACTTCATTCCAGTCAAGTCTACATATTTAGCTAATGATGTAGCATAGGTATTCATCAGAGATGTAGTGAGGTTTCATGGTGTTCCAAGGAAAATGGTGTCAAAAAGGGATGCCAAGTTAACTTATAGGTTCTAGAAAGAGTTATTTGTAGGTTTGGGAACAAAGTCGGCATTCAATACAACTTATCATTCATAAATAGATGGAAAAACAGAGAGGGTCAATAATATTTTAGAGGACATGTTGAGGATGTATGTGATTCATCAACAAACGATATGGGAGGAGTACCTTCCATTGGTTGATTTTTCTTACAATAATGGTTATCAAGAGTCTCTGAGGATGGATCTATTTGAGCCACTCTTATGGGAAGATTTGTAACATTCCCATCAATTGGAGTGATCGAGTTAAAAGGGTTTTGATAGGATTGGACATGTTGCCAGAGATGGAATAGGAAATGTAGGTTATCAAGCAGAATTTAAAGGCAACAAAAGATAGAAAAAAGAGTTATGCGGATCAACATAGGTTGTTTAAGGAGTTTCAAGTTAGGGAATAGGTGTACTTGGGCATCAATCCCAAGAATATCTCTTTGAGGATTAGCTCATGTTCCAAAATGAC
Source organism: Pinus albicaulis (assembly GCA_034641835.2). Lineage (NCBI taxonomy): Eukaryota > Viridiplantae > Streptophyta > Pinopsida > Pinales > Pinaceae > Pinus > Pinus albicaulis. Next base: position 1,640,487,466 of record CM076584.1, read on the forward strand.
ACCTCAGTATTATGGACATTTCAATATTTTTGAGAGGATTGGACCAATATCCTACCAATTTGCACTGCCTTCGACGGTGAAAGTCCATGATGTTTTCCATGTGTCATTTCTTAAGGAGTATGTTAAAGATGTCGATAATGTGATTGGATGGCCTTTATTGCAGGTGGAACTGGAAGGATAATTATAACTGGAACCTCAATGAATTTTGCAGAAAAATATGCTCATGCTCCAAAATCGAGAAATCGAGAAGGTTAAAGTGCAGTGGAAGCACTTTGGGACCTATTGGGGTTCCCATGTTTTGGCCAGGTTGACAGAGACCAAACGATGAGACAAAATAGAACCACTTTTACACCTTAGGATCTATCCCTCCTAGGTCTAGAGAGGGATCTCTCTATATGAATCAAAGTGTATGTCTTTGAGGCTCTAATGTTAAGGTTTTAGGCTAGTTATATGCACAGGGTTTGTTTGTGGTTTATGTTTGGTTGTTGGGAATCAGGAAAGAAGGTCCATCATAAGACAAGGATGAGCATAGAAGGGATTAGGCTAAGATTGAAAACTCAGGGAAAAAAAAGGCCATTGGGTAATGGAGTCAAGAAAGGGTTTATTTGTAATCAATGTGCAAGCTTTCAGTTGGGCTAGTCATCTAGAGCATTTGGATCTTAGAGATGATATTGGGAATGGGACATTAAGGACTGACAATAAAAGGGGGGAACCATCCAATCCTATCTATAGATTAGGTCAGAGGTCATTTAACTCCAGACCTGCTTGGACAAAATCAGAGGCAAGACAAAGGATTCTAAGAAAGGGTTAATTGGGATGGAAAGGTCTTAGTGAGGCATAGATGGGATTCCAGACCTCCCAGTGTTCTCAACACATCCAACTAAATCCTAACAAGAACATCTAAACATAGACTTCATTAACTCATACATCAGAGAGTAGGAAATAACATCCACTACACTAGTTAAATCAGTTAAAATCAATATTCAGATACACACTTAAGCATAAAACATAAAGGCTGGGAGAGCAGCAACATAAGGTACCTATCAGGGGTAAATCTTATGCCAAACTTCTGATGCGAGCCTGAAGAAACTTTATGAAATGAAAGCAAGTCAATCACAAATATAGAGAAAGGAAAAACATCACCAGCTGCTTAAGATCAGGATCCAAAGAAACATGCTTGTCATATTAAAAACAACACTAGTCAAGCACATCATAGCCCATAGCTTGAACATTCAGTCTGAATACATCAAATCTCAGCCTATCTTACACTATTACACAGAGTATCCTGTCTCAAGAAGAAAATACTTGCGTTTCACCGATATCTCATCAACAACCTTTACGATGTTTTCTTCTGTGCTTTATAGCAGATGATGGACAGAAGATCGACTGAGAGGGTAGGTGAAAATTAAAAGTAACATTAAACACAAAAATGAATGCAGGGTCGAAACCCATTCTGTTTGACTGTTGTGTATTTAATTTCTATCATTTCTTTATGCAGGAGTGATCTTCCTTAGATTTACCTTTACTCCCGACATGACTTTGCTGCATTCTGGTGGCCATACTTTGTTGTAATTGTGGGGAATAAAAAAATGGTGAACAACCGCTGAGAAGTCTGCTTCATAAATGTTTGACTTCTTCTGAACTATAGTTAGGGCGGAAATTCTTTAAGGGACATTCTGCTACTGTGCTCAGGACCTTTTGGATAGATCCTCGGGGTCTTCAAACTGCTGCTTTTCCCTCTAAACCTATGATTAAAGGCTTAAGATATTCATTAGCTTGCCTTAATCTCTTTTTCTTTGTACTTGGAATACTTAGCCGCTCCATTTTGGCCTCTGACAGGTTAGCTCGAGCTTTTAATGGTGCTGCGAGGCTTTTATAAAGTTTAAAACCTGCCCTCTTTAATGTGTGTCCTGTGTTCATCTCCCAGGGTCATTTTCCATACATTCCTGCTGCTGAAGATGCCCTTTCTTGATTTCGATGTCATTGTAACAGACGCTGCGTATTGTGACGGTCTTTCATCATTTTAAATCCTGCAAAAAACACGAAAAATGTGAGGAAAACCCTAGATGGGGTGGCGGATGATATGGAAGATGAGCGTGACCGTGAAGATGGCGTGGTGGAGGGAAAAAATTGCAGAGGGACGATGTAAAATGCCATGGCGGAGGTGACGGTATGTAGAGAGAACCATGAATGAAAAATCATTAAACAACACGAAGAATGGAGCAATATATGCGACGGAAAGGCATGTGCACGGAGGGTGCACGTGGGATGCTGACGTGGAGGGACCGAGTGAGGGTGGAATATTCAAAAAAGGAGGACGGACGCGAGCCGTCGATCGCGAAAGAAATCGACGATTAACAGCGTAGCGAGGAGAGGTGACGATGGGCCAGGAGTACGGAAGATGTTCGCTAAACCCCGCGCTACTTCGTCGAGCGAGGACTGTCGGATGAGGCGATCAGAATTGGACGGCTGACATGGATTCTGCTGCGCGTTCTGTACCAAATATTAGTGCGCGAAATGAGGGCGGTTTCGGAACAGTGAGGAGGACGCGTGGCAGGAGATGAGTGGAATCACTGGGTGTCCAGGGAAAACCACTCAGTGCCCCACGGTGGTGCGGAAAAAACCACGGCTGTTTATGAATAGTGAAAGCGGGGGAGGAGGGGACCACCATTTCAGGCGCACTCCACGCCGTTGGATCTGATCTTTAACAGATGGTGGAGATTCGTCGGTTTAAATTTATATATCAAACCCATATATATGCGCATTTAAAAGGTTTTGAATGATTTTTTCGTGCGGAGACAGATTCGGAGGGGCTAAGCGCCTGACGGATTTAGCGTTGGTGACGACGTTGGGTCTCATGGGAAGAAAGGTGCGGGGCTAACGCAGAAGGGGGCTAAGGCCTGATATAGGGTTGGAAATGGGTTTTAATCCATTTCTAATGTATTTTGAAGCCTTTTAAGGGCAACGATAGGGGAATGAAGGGTGGGAACGGTCAAAGCAGGGGCAGAAACAAGATTTATAGAGGATTTAAAGGGATAATGGGGGGATTAAAGGGGAGCTTTGACAAAGGGAAAACAGGGGTTGTGATGGGGAATCTTGCAAGGATATGGAGGTAAAAGAGGGAGTAATAGGTGCTTTTGAGTAATGGATCAACAGAGAGGATTAGAATTGGGCACAGCACAAAGAGAATCCAAGGAGGATGAATTTTTAGGGGAAAGGCATTCCTTGGAGGCTCCAGAACAATCTAGCCCCCAGCTTGCTTGTCAAGAATTTCATAGGGGGGCTAACAGGACCGATGATGCTACATGGGAGATAGTTGATCAGATGTGGGTTATGTATCCTTCTCTATTCACTGGTTGAGCGGATGTATTTTTGGTATATTTTTTGGTATGGTGTTTTTTTATATGTATATATGTATGTGGATGGAAATACCACAATGAGTTGTGTTATAAAGCTCCAATAAGCGGTATGGGTGTCATGTCATTATGGTTTTTATTACTACTATGGTTTTCATGTTGGTTTGTTTTCCATCTGATTTTTCATTGTAAGCACTACAAAGAGTTAAGTTATAAAGATCCATGGGTAGGATGTTTTGCTTTCAATGGTCTTGCTAGTTGTAGGTGTCATTGAACACCATGGATGGTGTTCCCCCAAGGGGGAGGGTTCTATAAAATCCCTGGATAAAAATACATGTAATAAAGGTAATAAATGTAATATAATAACCAAGTTCATGGGACACGTATTCCAAGCTAAATTTTTGGAAAAAACATAGTGATGGGGATCACTCGTGATTAATTAGTGGCTATGGAAATTTTCAAAGGAAATGACATAAGATTTGGAAAGGCATGAGGCATTAAATGACATTGTATTTATGAGAATAATGGAATATAGGAGAAAGGGAAGGTGAAAGGTCACAAGTTGCATGTGAAGAGGAAAATGAAGGAAAAATAATGGAAAATGAAGAAAATAGAGGCCTTATTAATAAATAGGTTTCTAAGGATCAGTTTGTGGCATTTTTTAGTTAGTAATTTTTATAGTTTATTTTTGGAGCTCTCATTACACTCTCTTTCTCTCATACTCTTGGACACTTAGATTTTTCTTGGAGCACTTTTGGAGGAGTATGAAATACTTGGGATTTGGAGCAAGAAGGGAAAGGAAGAGTAGGAAAGTGCAACGGGACATAGGGATCAAAAACTACAGTGGGTTTTTCTTGCAAGTACTAAGTTGCATGTATGGTTTCCTTGCTATTTTTTGCATGGATGACATATGCATGTGGTTTCTTGGTCATGATATGTCATCGCATGAAGGATTTCCTAGATTGAGATTCAATTTTCATAGCCTTTCCATTTAATGGATAGATATGGTGTTGTGAATTTCTTTTCTTTTGTTTTCTTGTTGGTTCTTGTTGTGCATATTCCCTCCTCCATTTAAATTTTGACCACCAGTTCCTTTTAGATCTGTTCCAAATATCTTTCATAATCAAAAAACTCCATATTGCGGTCATCACCACCTTTTCCGCTCCAAAATACATTATCCAAAGGTTAAAAACCTGCTATTAAAATTATATTGAGCCAAAGCCCCAGGGCCTTAGCCCCTTTTCCTGTCGTCATCACATGACCCGAGCCTGAAAACCACAGGCCAGAAGGAAAAAGAGCTTAACAATAGACATTATTGGGCACAATTGTAACCGTCCGATCGAGTTCAATCAATGGAGCGGCAGTCATTTTGTGTGGTGGTCCCCGCGCCTATACGAATTGTCAAAACCGGTGGTAAATCCCACACCACTTTCACCGAGCCGACGGTTTTACACCAAATGCTAGCGATTCCATTTAGAACGTGTCACGTGTCTATGGTACGGGCCCTAAAAACTGCCTTCCCATGCGTTAAATATTGAACCATGGCCAGGCAACGGAATCCACCCGTGCCGTTGGATCTGCTGATCTCCATCCAACGACGGATATCCTCTAAAATTTCTCACCCGTTAACATGTGTCCTCCGTGTTCCGTGGCCCACCACCACATTGTTCCCGTCGCCTCTTAACCATTGATCCGTCGTCCAAGATCTGATGGCCCAGAAATCAGTTTCCCCGTCTGTTGACTCCGCTGCCACGTCGGTTTGCCACCCGTCCTTCGTACATCCACACGTCATCATCCCGCCCGTCCGTGATATTTCTCCCCTGTCGTATATACATGTGTTTCTCATTCATATTCTCCATTTTCAGTCATGCATCGTGTTCTAACTGTTCCACGCGACGACTACACCCTGCCTGTTTACCAAAGTTTCCACCATCTTTCCTCCGCCACCTTGCGTATTTGTGTCATGTAGCCATCTATGTGACGTCATTACCCTCTCCACCTCCCAGCACCCTGCTCCTGAGTCTGGTTTCTCTAATGTTTTTGTGGGTTTTGCAGGTTTCAAGATGATAAAGAGGCCTCATAATTTACTGCCTCCATTGCAGAGGTCAAGAGCATATCAAAGGGCGTATTTTGCTGGCGAAATTTAAGAAAGAAGTCGAGGGTAGTTGTGTGGAATGACTATCATTAAAGAAAACCAAGATATGAACCTACAGAACCCTCCAGAGAAAATCAAGGGACGCTTCGCCCTGCATTAAAGGTCCAGGATTTAAATTCAGAGTTAAAGGCTGAGAGTACAGTACAAAATTGCAGGCTATCTTAGGGTTTTTGCGGCAGCAGATTTTTCCCTCAGCAAAAGGCAGAACAATGTATATTTTATTATTTGTGTCTTGTTCATAAGGAGATTTTCATCATCCAACATTTATTTCTAGAGACAGATTGTAAAGTACAGTCATTTATAGTTAGTCATTCACAGTGTGGGCGCGAATGTTTTCCACCATTTTATTCAAATTAATTCATTAAATGTGCTCCATGTACCTCCTTCTCTAGAATTCTCTATCTTCTCTATAAAAACCCAGAAATAAGACATTAGAAGGGTTCCAGATTTCTATCAGCAGACTATGCAATGAAAAGGCTTTTGTATACATTTTGTAATATTCCTGTATGAAGGTTCAGAACCCGTAGGGTCTCAGTGAAGAGGAGTTATAACTGTAATGAGGATTCTGGTCTTTGGTATCTCACAGTATGTAATTTCCTCTTATGTGTTAATACAATATCTCATTTCATGCTATTTATCTTCTTGTATCATGTTCTAGAATGCGAGTGGCTCACTAGTTTGCAGTAAGGATTCATCCCTGTTGGTGCCCTTTCCGGAATTAGTCAAGCGCTTTAAATAGGCCTAGTCATGATATATTGTTCCATGTTCACTTCATCCATATTTTCTGCTCTATTAGTTACTTGAGGAGGGTGCTTTTAAAACGCCATTGTCATATAAGGATTCATAAATTAATATGCCCTTATGTGGTTCTATTGTGTATCTGGGTATCAGTCTCATGTTAACTAATATCTTCCTTATGTTTCCTCACTGCACTCATTTCTTGATATCTTATTTCTATGATATATTATTTGAACTGGCCCTCTTTACAGTAAGCTGTCTCTTAACTATCTGATGCCTTTGTATTGGAGTTTTGCATGATGTTCCTACACTATTCTTATCTCTGTATCAGCTTCTGAGAGAGATTGGTCCCATTCTAAACTTATTTCCTTGTTTTACAAGAGATAGTAAGAGAGCTTTTGGATTGACAACCCAAGCTATATGAAAAGCTCCTTGCTATATTAAGATGTCCTAGGCACTGGTCTATGGAAACTCTAGACTGTCTCTAGGGGGTGACAAAATTGTCCACAACATCTTTCTGGCGCCGTTGCCGGGGATCGAATTCAAGAATATTAGTTTCCCTGGGCCTTGAAAAATTGTTTTCACTCTCTAATCAGGTGAGCACAGAGAGTTGAAGAGTTGCGTATCTCTCACCTTGGTGACTCCACTGCTTTTATTTGATAAATTTATTGGTAGTCCTGGCTCCTCGCAAGCCACATTTGAGGTCAGATACATCTCAGCCAAAAGCATCTTAGGTGTCTGACCCAGATAAGATCATTCATAAAAGAGTTTGGAAGGAGAGGAAGTCAGTTCGTGCTGAAAACCTTGAATATTCCGTTGAAAGCTATCCACCCTCTTCTTCTCAAGAGATCAGAACAGAAAATCTCGATTTTACTCAGAAACTCCATGTAGAGGAAGTACCTGGATTGAAGAATATTCTCATCCTACTCCTGAGGTTGAGGAAATTAAAGAGGTCACAGAAGTAGCTGCTGTTAACCGTGAACTATTCCCATCCACACCTCAGGCTTCTGCACAATATATTCCCATTGTTATTCATACCCCTCTTCCTCCTACTCCTCTCCCTTCATTTGTATCTCAGACTGTTATACAACCCCCACCTCCTCCAATGGCCAATGTTCCTTCTTTTCTATTGAAAAAATATGCTCCACTGGCCTTACCCCAAGTACTAAATGATATGCCACAGGATTACTTGAAGATTTTGCCGAGATTTAATGGTGAAAATGAAGTTGATTCTCAGAAGAATCTTGATACTTTCTGTTATTTTGCAGAGAACTTAAATGTTGAACATCTGGATGTGGTCTTAAGATTATTCGTGCATTCTTTGGAGGGTGAAGCCAGAAAATGGTTCAAGACATTGGGAAATCATTATGTGACCACCTGGGACCAGATGGAGAATACTTTTCTCAGGAAGTGGGGAGAAAAGAAAGATCATGGTCAGTGTCTTACTGAGTTTAATACTATGAAGAAGAAACAAAATGAAGGGGTGTCAGAGTTTATTAAAAGATTTAACAAGCTGTATTTGAGCCTGCCTCCTGAAATGAAGCCCCATGAAGCTGCTGCAAAGATAATTTTTATAGCAGCCTTTGATTTTGATTTTGGATTCTCACTGAGAGAAAGAAAACCTGCCACTTTAGATGATGCACAGTCAGATGCTCTGGAGCTTGAAGCAAACTTTGCCTCTACTGGGAAATTAAAGGGAAAAGATGAACAAGAAACTAGGAGGAGAGGCAAAGAAGAGGTTTCCACCTCTAATCATGAAAAGGATTCAGACATGATGGATGAAATAAGCAAAATGATAAAGAAGATGGTCAAGCTTGAACTAGAAGCTAAAAATGCAGCTCCCAAGAACTTCTATAATGCTCCAAACAGAGGATACAATCCCTAGTATAGAAGACCAACATTGCAGATACTGCCGAGAGAAGCAAAAGAATCATAGGACTAGGTACCACATCCATTGTACCTAGAAGGTCCAGTATAAGACTCCACTGGAGATGTAGCTTATGGATTGTAAGATTCAAATCTGGCTTTTTCAAATAATGATGATATGCAATGCCCATTGCAAGACAAAGAAGAAGAAGCAGAAATTGACCATTATTGTAAGCAATTTGCTGATTTCATGCAAGCACAATTTAATGTCAAATATGATCTCAGGTCTTCAAGGAAGAGGACTAGAAATCAGGATCAAGAAGAGGAGCCACCTAAGAAAGAAACACCTACTCAGAAGGAATCAGCAGCAAGTAGAAACACAGAAAAAGGTAAGGGTCCTCTAAATACTCCCTTGCAGCCTAATGATCAGATTCCTTCTTCTTCAAGAATAGTCAGTCCTCCTAATGCTGAGCCAGTGTCAAAAGAAATTAAATCTTTAGCTGAAAATAAAGAGCCAAAAGAAGTAGTGATAGAAAAGCCCCCATTTGCTTTCAATCTACAAAAAGAGCTTGAGAAAATTAAGATTCCAGTCCCCCTGAATGAATTATTAAAACAGCCTGTATATCAGTCTCAAGTTACTTCCTTCATGCTCCTTCCTGAAGTACCAATTGCACCTGATAGTTTAAACCTTCAAGAAGAAAGACCCATGGTAGTCTTTGGCCCACATGTTGAGGAAATAGACCCATCTACTCCTCCTTTTTACGTGTCTCTGGTTATTCATGACCTGCTATTGCACAATTGTATGTTAGACTCTGGGGCTTCCCATAATCTTATGCCTTTGTCTGTCATGGAACAACTAGGACTGCAAATTACAAGACCATACAAAGACCTATATTCATTTGATCCTAAAAGAGTTAAATGCTTGGGAATGATTAAAGATTTAGTGGTCAATTTGGCTCAAATCTCAGCAAAGAGTGTGGTCATGGACATTGTGGTTGCCAATATCCCAGCCCGCTTTGGTATGCTGTTGTCAAGGTCCTGGGGTACAAAAATTGGTGGGTCAATCAAATTGGATTTAACATATGCTACTGTCCCAGTCTTTGGAGGCCAAGAAAGGAGGTTATATAGGGAGACTAGATTTGTAAAAATGGTAACTAAGGCTGATTGCTCAGAGAATTCTCCAGTTTATAACAAAGAGGGAGATTTTTCATGTTTGATGTTAGAAGAAAATCAAAATTATGCTCATGAACCCCTTTTTGGTCAAATTCAAGCTGAGTAGCCTAAAGAAGATCAAGAATCAGAAATCTGGACTTTGCATTTTGATGGAGCAAATTCAAGAGAAGGCAATGGAGCTGGGGTGTTATTAATCTCTCCTGCAGGAAAATGGGTGCCACTATCCTTTAAATTGGAGTATGAGGCTACAAAAAATGTCGCTGAATATGAAGCACTATTATTAGGACTACAGACAGCTAGAAACATGGGCATCCAAATTTTAAAAGTCTTGGGAGATTCTGAGCTGGTGGTAAGACAGATCAAAAATCAATGCCAAGCTAAACATCCACGGCTGAGAGCTTATAGAAAGGAAGTGTGGGACATGATAGAAAATTTCTTCTCCGCATTTAACATACAGTTCATGCCCCGAGAGAAAAACAGAATAGCAGATTCTCTCGCTGTAGCTGCCAGCACATTCTGTCCTCCTCAGAATCCACTTTTAAGATACGAAGTGGAGGTACGTTACAGACCATCCATTCCAGATAATATAAAGCATTGGCAGGTGTTTGAAGCTGATGAACAGATGAAGATATTCATGGAGACAGTGGGAGAGTTCTCCAATATGGAGATTGATGATAATGAAGAAGAGGAAGCTGAAAATATCGTAGAAAACAAATGGGAAGAGAAGATAGCAGGTAATAAAGTGCTGCAGCTAAAAGGAAATGTAATACCTAGAGGGCTAGTACCTCTAGAAAGATTATTTAACAAATATGACATTCCATTGCAGCCAAGCAAGGTGACAAAAGAAGATCAAGTGGGAGATTTGAATCTGGGTACTTATGCTGATCCCAAAATTGTAAAATTATCTAAAAGAGTCCCAGAAGAATATAAAGAAAAATATTTGAAGTTGTTTCAATCTTATAAAGATGTATTTGCTTGGTCCTATCAGGACCTAAAAAATTTTGATGTTAATATAATGCAGCATAAAATCCCTTTGAGGGAAAGTGCAAAGCCTTATAAGCAGAAGCTCAGACAGATAAATCCCCTGTTGCTTCCCTCTATTGAAAAAGAAGTCAAGAAGCTACTGAAAGCTAAAATAATTGTGCCATTGAGATACTCAGAATGGGTGGCAAACCTTGTTCCTGTTCGAAAGAAGAATAGAGAAATAAGGCTGTGTGTGGATTTCAGGAATTTAAACAGAGCATCATTAAAAGATAATTATCCACTGCCTAAGATGGACCACATCCTGCAGAAAGTGGTGGGAGCATCTAGAATGTCAATGATGGATGGTTTTTCTGGTTATAATCAGTTGGCTGTTTTCCCAGAGGATCAGAAGAAAACTGCATTTACAACACCATGGGGAACATTTATGTATGCCAAGATGCCATTTGGATTAATTAATGCAGGAGCTACTTTTCAGAGGGCAATGGACATAGCCTTTGTTGGAGAGCAGGACAAGTTTTTGGTGGTATATCTTGATGATATCACAGTATTTTCAAAGAATGATGATGAGCACCTTGAGAATTTAAGGAGGACTTTTGAAAAATGCAGAAGGTATGGCCTATCCCTCAACCCTCAAAAATCTTTATTTGCATTAGATGAGGGAAAACTCTTAGGGCACATTGTAACTAAAGATGGTGTGAAAATTGACCCTAAGAGAGTTGAAGTAATAAACAGTATTCCTTTACCTAGGAATAAGAAGGAAGTATAGGTGTTTTTAGGCCGAATCAATTTTCTAAGAAGGTTTATCCCTAACTATGCTGAGATAGTTAGGCATATAACTGATATGTTGAAGAAGGAGAATGAAGTAAGATGGTCCTAGGATTCTAGAGATGCATTCACCAGGATAAAACAAGCATTTGCTGAAGCTCCCGTGCTAGCTGGGCCAGACTATACAAAACCATTTATAATATTTTCATTTTCTTCACCCCATACCACTGCTGGAGTATTATTGCAGAAGAAGGAAGATGGATATGAACAGCCTATAGCTTTCTTCAGCTAAGTATTGCATGATGCTGAATTGAAATATAATATATTGGAGAAGCAGGCATATGCCCTAGTAAAGTCCCTTAAAGCTTTTAGAACCTATGTTTTGCAATCTTACATTACTGCATATGTTCCCACAGTAGCTCTCAAAGACATTCTGGTTCAGGGGGATAGCGAAGGTAAAAGAGGAAGATGGATTGCAAAAATACAGGAGTATGATTTGGACATAAGGCCTACTAAGCTAATTAAAGGACAGGGACTTGCTAAGATGTTATCTGAATCAAATCACCAAGCCTTGGGCATTAATATATCCATGATAGCAAATGAAGAATTTGAAAAAGGAGAAGAACAACAAGGACTGGAGATGGCCACTCAAAAGGTACACATGAAATATCTAACTAGTCCTTGGTATAAAGAAATAGTTGAATATATTTTAACGCTTAACTGTCCTCCAAGTAGTGACAAGGTAAAATACAAAGCTATAAGTATGAAATCCTAGAAGTATACAATTTCTAATGGACAGCTATATTGGAGAGACCCTTTAGGTATACTACTGTTGTGCCTCACAGAAAATGAAGTAGAAAGTATAATGACAGAATTCCATGAGGGAATATGTGGAGGACATTACAGCTGGAGGGCTACAGCTCAAAAGATCCTGAAGGCTGGGTTTTACTGGCCAAAATTGTATACATATGCTTTTTCTTGGGTCAGAGCATGTGACAAGTGTCAAAGGTTTGCAAAAAGACAGAAATCAGCAGCCTTGCCTTTGATTCCTATTCATGTAAATGAACCATTTCAAAAATGGGGATTAGATTTTATAGGAGAGATACATCCCCCATCAAGTGGCCAATATAAATGGATACTAACAGCCACAGATTATTTTACAAAGTGGGTGGAAGCCATACCTACAAGAAATGCTACGGATACTGTGATAATTAAGTTTATGGAGGAAAATATCATATCTAGGTTTGGCTGTCCTGTTAGGATTGTAACTGAAAATGCACAAGCTTTCAAATCTGCCAGGTTTGTAAGTTTCTGCCAACGATATAATATCATATTGACTCACTCTACTGCTTATTACCCACAGGGAAATGGCCTAGCAGAGTCTTCTAATAAAACCCTAGTGAGGGCCTTGAAGAAAACAATCAGTGAAAATCAGAATAATTGGGGCTCTCAATTAAAATTTTCTCTATGGGTGAATAGGATAACCAACAAAAGAGCAACAGGGAAATATCCCTACGAATTGGTGTATGGGCGAGCAACAGTGTTTCCTGTGCAATTGGCATTGCCGGTAGCACGTTTTATGCAGGAAAGTCAGGAAGAACCAGATGACATGATCAGAAGGATTAATCAAATGGTAGAATTAGAGGAAAAACGGAACCAGGTGAATCATAGATTGATAGAATATCAGGAGAAAATGAATAACGTATTTGATCAGCATGCGAAAGATAGGAAATTCCAAATTGGTGACCTGGTTCTCAGATGGGATATCTGTAGAGCAGAGAAGGGCAAGCATGCTAAGTTTGATCCGCTATGGTTTGGTCCATTCAAAATTGTGAATCAGGGAGGAAATAATACTTTCATGTTAGAAAACCTACAAGGTGATCTGCTGGATGCCCCTGTGAATGGCCAATTCCTCAAGCCATACTTTCAATTCGGACCCAGGTTGGGAATGCCTGACTGTATTATATTGTATATAAGTTATTTTAGTTTTTATTTTCATAGAGAAAGGATGCTGGCAATTACCTGAAGAAGAAGCGCAAGGGAATTGAAAAATAGAGTGAAATATTCAGTGGTCTGTGTGTTCTCGACATGCCCGAGGATGACCATGCCGTCCCCAGATGGAGCCGATGTTGTGCATATTCCGTCCTCCATTTAAATTTTGACCACCAGTTCCTTTTAGATCTGTTCCAAATATCTTTCGTAATCAAAAACCTCCATATTGCACTCATCGCCACATTTTTCGCTCCAAAATACATTATCCAAAGGTTAAAAACCCGCTATTAAAATTATATTGAGCGAAAGCCCCTTTTCCTGTCATCATCACATGACCCGAGCCCGAAAACCACAGGCCAGAAGGGAAAAGAGCTTAATTATTGGGCACAATTGTAACCGTCCGATCGAGTTCAATCAACGGAGCGGCGGTCGTTTTGTGTGGTGGTCCCCGCGTCTGTACGAATTGCCAAAACCGGTGGTAAATCCCGCACCACTTTCACCGAGCCAGCGGTTTTAAACCAAATGCCAGAAATTCCATTTAGAATGTGCCGCGTGTCTTTGGTATGGGCCCTAAAAACCGCTTTCCCGTGCGTTAAAGATTGAACCATGGCCGGGCAGCGGAATCCACCCGCGCCGTTGGATCTGCTGATCTCCATCCAACGGCGGATATCCTCTAAACTTGCTCAATGGTTAACATGTGTCCGCGGTGTTCCGTGGCCCACCACCACACTGTTCCCGTCGCCTCTTAACCGTTGATCCATCTTCCAAGATCCGACGGCCCAGAAATCAGTTTCCCCGTCTATTGACTCCGCTGCCACGTCGGTTCGCCACCTGTCCTTTGTACATCCACACGTCATCATCCCTCCCGTCCGTGATATTTCTCCCCTGTCGTATATAGATGCGTTTCTCATTCATATTCTCTTTTTTCAGTCATGCATCGTGTTCTAACTGTTCCATGCAAAGACTACACCCCTCCTGTTTACCAAAGTTTCCACCATATTTCCTCCACCACCTTGCGTATTCGTGTCATGTAGCCATCTCTGTGACGTCATTACCCTCTCCACTTCCCAGCACCCTACTCCTGAGTCTGGTTTCTCTAATGTTTTTGTGGGTTTTGCAGGTTTCAAGATGATAAAGAGGCCTCATAATTTACCGCCTCCATTGCAGAGGTCAAGAGCATATCAAAGGTCGTACTTTGCTGGCGAAATTTAAGAAAGAAGTCGAGGGTAGTTGTGTGGAATGACTATCATTAAAGAAAACCAAGATATGAACCTACAGAACCCTCCAGAGAAAATCAAGGGACGCTTCGCCCTGCATTAAAGGTCCAGGATTTAAATTTAGAGTTAAAGGCTGAGAGTACAGTACAAAATCGTAGGCTATCTTAGGGTTTTTGCGACAGCAGATTTTTCCCTCAGCGAAAGGCAGAACATTGTATATTTTATTATTTGTGTCTTGTTCATAATAGATTTTGATCATCCAGCATTTATTTCTAGAGATAGATTGTAAAGTACAGTCATTTATAGTTAGTCATTCACAGTGTGGGCGCGAATGTTTTCCGCCATTTTATTCAAATTAATTCATTAAATGTGCTCCATCTACCTCCTTCTCTAGAATTATCTATCTTCTCTATAAAAACCCAGAAATAAGACATTAGAAGGGTTGTAGATTTCTATCAGCAGACTGTGCAGTGAAAAGGCTTTTGTATACATTTTGTAATATTCCTGTATGAAGGTTCAGAGCCCGTAGGGTCTCAGTGAGGAGGAGTTATAACTGTAATGAGGATTCTGGTCTTTGGTATCTCACGGTGTGTAATTTCCTCTTGTAATACAATATCTCATTTCATGCTATTTATCTTCTTGTATCATGTTCTAGAATACGAGTGACTGACTAGTTTGCGATGAGATTCATCTTGTGGTCTTGCTCGAATTAGTCGAGCGCTTTAATAGGCTAGTCATGATATATTGTTCCATGTTCACTTCATCCATATTTTTACGCTATATTGAATGTGAGAGGGTGCTTTTAAACGCCATTTCATATAAGGATTCATAAATTAATATGTGCCCTTATGTGGTTGTTATTGTGTACGGAGAGTATCGGGTCATGTTAACTAATATCTTCATGTGTTTCCTCCTTTGTATTTGATTTCTTGATATCTTATTTACTAACGATATATTATTTGAGCACGGCCCTCTTTACGATGCGATGTCTCTTAGCGTACGGTACCTTTGTATTGGAGTTTTTCATGATGTTCCTACACTATTCTTGTCTCTGTAATGAGAGAGATTGGTCCCATTCTAAACTTATTTCCTTGTTTTACAAGAGATAGTAAGAGAGCTTTTGGATTGACAACCCAAGCTATATGAAAAGCTCCTTGCTATATTAAGATGTCCTAGGCACTGGTCTATGGCAACTCTAGACTGTCTCTAGGGGGTGACAAAATTGTCCACAACATTTCTCATGTTCCTTTGGTTGTGAGTTGAGTTACTAGTTCCTCGAGCCTTGGTTGGAAAAATTCTTGGAAGCCCTGTAACAACTTTGGTTGATTTACTATTCCTAGAATAATTGGTTGGAGAAACACTCTAGAGCCCTTGGTGGGTTGACTTACAAGTCTTGGAAGCCCTGCTTTGAGAATTTATATGGAGCCCGATGGTAGTTGTGGGTTGATTTATTAGTCCCGGAAGCCTTGGTTGGAAAAAATGCTCTAGAGCCTTGGACTACATGGGTAGAGACTGATATGGTGATGGTTAGTGATGTTCGACTATGAGGCCGAATCAGTAATTGTGGGTTGAGGTGGTTTGGCCTCCAGAAGCTCTGGCTTGGTTTTCTTTTTTTGTTCCATGAGATCCCACATTCATGCTTAGAATATGGCACGGGGGTGATTAGATGAAAGAGAGATTTGGTTCAACTCCATTGATGGTTGGGTGGTACATGGAAGTCCATGACTTGGTTGGTTTTTGCATATCTTAATAAGAGCCATTTTCCTTTGGCATTTTATGAGTAAATGTGCTTGTCATTATATGGCTTTAATGGTTGCTTCATCATGAATATATCTTTGGTTATTTGTTGGTTATAAGCATATTTTATGAGAGTCTTTATGTATGGATCTCATCATGTTTTGGTTATTAGATGAAATATCAATAAATTAATGACCTAATAGATAAAATTGTAGTTATTGGGAGGATACATTAGTCCTCCTTGGCGATTCTCAGATACTTATGAGATCCCTATGTTCATATTTTTTGTTATTTCCTGTAGATTACATGTTCTTGATATGTTTAATTATAGAGTTAATTCTTGGTTCAAATGTTTACATTAGTAGCCTTGTTTCATTGTTATTTAGCATTTCTAGAAGTTTCATGAAGTTCTGTGTAGTGGCCTGAGACATAGCCCTGAAAAAGTGGCTTATAAATCGGGGTTGCGTACACATAACTATCTGAAAAAGGCCACAATCACATGAATGCCTTTCTATGGGAGTGAACGGAGCATCTCATTCACACGTTTTCCTTTTCATGGGAGTGACTAGGGGTCTGGTTCATCAAAACAACAATTTCTCTTAGGGGTTGGACACATGAAGAGGTTGGTTGGCTCTTGAAGGTTCTGTTGCTCCTAAGGAAGGTCATATTGGTTCTCGCATGTCGGTTCCACTTCCTTAACTATACATGGGGATCTTAATGATATCATAGTAGCTCTTTGTCACATGTTTACCTAGTGGAAGACTTATCTTAGGTAAATGTGGGAGGAAAGTGTTACAGAGTGTTATCAGAGCATGATTTTGTTCCCCTTGGGTGATGTATGGTTTCCGTTGTCCTTGGATTTATGTGTTTTCATGTGTACATGTTGATTGCATATGTGTCCTTATGCTTGTTATCTATGTGTTTTTTGTGTATGCATGATGGTGTTGTTGTCAGGATGTGTTCATTGGGAATGCATGTCACTTTTCGTATGTATTGTGTATGCATGCATGTCATACATATGTTTGTTATGAATGCATGGTACATAGTCGATGTTGTAGTTATGCCATCATTCATGGTAATTAGGATGATTATTGAGATGATGTCTATATACTATGATGATTACAGATGTTGATTATATTATGTTTTGGTTTAAGATGACATGGTATACCTATAGGAAGAAGATCAAATATGACTAGTAATATAGTAGACTACATTTCATTAGATTCTCCCTATAGATCAGATGAGTAGCATGTTGGTGGGCACTCTTTTGACATAGAAAACACATTGAGAAGTTTGAAGGCATAAATAAGAAGTTGCAAAGTAGATAATGAAGAAAGCATTAAGCCATGGGGAAAGTAAGAAGAAGTTAATTCATTTATCCTTCATAGCTTTTCAGACTTACATAGGTAAGGACCTCTTATGATAATTCATGGACACAAGGATAAGACTAATGGAGCATATGGTAGTAGGTCTCATGGTGGGCATAGGTCAGATAGAGATGATATTATCAGATATGGTAGGTTCTTGGATACACCTGATAGACAAGGTAGTGGATATGGGATTTAATCTAGTTCTAGTTCCAATAAGTACCATGGAAATCATCATTATCATCCTTATAGAAGGAGTGACAGGGGAAATTTTTCAGATGAGTTCAAGAAATAAAAGTTGCCTAAATATTATGGAGAGATGATGAAGTCACACGATGTCGAAGCATGGCTTCTTGGGATGAATATGTTCTTTAGGTTGCATGATTACTCAGAGAACATGAAGGAAAAAATAGCTACATTAATTCTTAATGGTAAGGAAGAGATCTGGTGGGAAGACACAAATAAACTTATAGGTATTCACGAAGAGGAGTTGACTTGGAGTGAGTTTGAGAGACTATTCGAGAAGAAATATCTATAAGAGAGATACTATGATGGCAAGGAGAATGAATTTTATGAGTTGAAGATGGGATCTATGACCAAGGAGGAGTACACTAGCAGGTTTATGGAGTTATTGAGATATGTGCTTTACCTCAAGGAGGAGAAGGCGAAGATTCAAAGATTCATCAGTGGGTTTTCGGTAGCATTCATGACATGATTGAGTTTGATGCACCTTGATCGTTGGAGGAGGCCATCAGAAAGCTAAAGCATTGTTATGAGGAATAAACACACATATATGAGACTAAGTAGGTTTGGGAAGGTAATGATAAGAACGAAGGAAAATGGGATAAGAAGCGAACAAGACTTTATGACACGGGTAACAAAGAGAATTCAACATCGTCTAAGAAGTTCAATGCATTTGATAGAGGATAATGATTTAAGTCTAAGGAGATGGACAAGAGTGATGGTAGGCATCCCTTGCAGTGCTAGACTTATGGAGGAGATAAGCACAAGAGAAATTTTCCATAAAATAACGGTGGTAGACCAAAGATCTACACTGCTCAGGAGGCACAGATAATGGGGGATGTTGCACATAGTATTCCTCGGATTTATGCAAAATTCAATAACGGGAAGGGAGATCACTAGGTGTTTATTATCAAGATGGATTGTAAGCTTTGTGATCAAGTTGTTTCTATTTTGATTTACCTTGGATCTAATTATAGCTATGTTAATCTTGACTAGGTGGATAAGTGTGGTTTGAATAAATAAATGTATGTAGAGTCTTGGTTAGTGCAAGTGGCTACAAGTACTAAGAGATTTCGTCACTGGGTAATAGCTTGTGCATTTGAATTTAATGGTATGTCTACATCAACTCATTTGAATGTGCTTCCATTAGTATCATACAATATGTTGATGGGTATGGATTGGTTGTATCTTCATAGGACCAAGGTGGATTTTTATGAAAAGGTTATTGAGTGCTTGGAGGGAAATGGGGAACAAATAATATTGTAGGGTTAGAAGAACGTAACATCAGTTAGGATGGTGAATTCTATGTAGGAAAAGCGTAGTCATAGGAAAGGGTGTGTGTTATTTGTAGTGCATATTTCTAGTGATATAGGTAAGGGTGTTGAGGATGTGGAGCTATTGAGAAGGTAGTCAGTTTTACAATAGTTTCCGAATTTATTTCCCACAGAGATTTCAGAGTTACTGTCTCACAAGGAAGTGGACTTTTTTATTGAGTTGGTACTAGGGGAAGCACCAACATCAAAGGAACCTTAGAGGATGAGCACAACATAGTTAGTGGAATTGAAGTTTCAGTTGAAGGAAATTGTTGACAAAGGATACATTAGACCAAGGGTATTGCCTTGGGGTGCACCAATGTTCTTTGTAAAGAAGAAGGATGGTACTTTCACATTATTAATTTATTACAGGTAGTGGAACAAGGTGACGATTAAGAATAGGTATCCGTTGTGAAGGAATGATGACTTTTTTTGACTAGTTGAAGGGAGAAATGGTGTTCTCGAAGATTGATATGAGATCAGGATACCATTAGGTACGCATCAAAGAAGAGGACATCAACATGACTAATTTCGGACTAGGTGGAATTATGAGTTTTTTGTAGTTCCATTTGGTTTGAATAATGCTCCAACTACTTTTATGTGCTTGATTAATAATGTATTGTGTCCTTATCTAGACAAGTTTTTTATTGTATTCATTGATGATATATTGGTATATTCTAAGAATGAGGAAGAACATCCTGAACATTCATAAGAAGTATTGATATTACTGAGAGAGCATCACGTGTATGCTAATTATCTTAGCAAATGTTGTTTCTTTCAAACATAGGTACATTTATTTGGGCATCTGGTTTCCAAGGAAACCATAATAGTAAATTTGGAAAAGATAAGGGCTATCATGGAGTGGGAAGTTCTTATAATTGTGGATGAGGTAAGATTATTTATGGGGCTAGTAGGTTATTATAGGAGGTTCATCAAGAACTTCTCACAGCTTGCATATCCTATCACATCATTGTAGAGGAAAGGTAAGAAATTTGAATGGAGAGAGGAATGTGCATTTAGTTTTGAGCAATTGAAGCAATTGTTGACAAATTCTCCAGTTTAAAATTTTGCAGATCCATAAAACGAGTTTGGTGGTGTGTACATATGCCTGCAAGAAAGGAATTGTTGGAGTATTAATGCAGGAAATACATGTCATATCCTATGAACCAAGGAAATTGAATGAGCATGAGAAGAATTATCCTACACATGATCTTGAGTTGGCAGCGATCATCCATGAATTGAAGATGTGGAGGCACTATCTTCTTGGCAAGAAATGATAACTAGCTTATTTCCCTAGGGTTTTATAGGAATTTCATGCCTTTGGTTGTCAAATGATAAATTGATGTTGTGAAACCCTAGTACCACTATCCCTCCATCTATTTTTGCTAGTTATACATCATTCCCATACCTCATAAAAAATTTCCCATATTTTTTACAACATCTCCCTATAAACCCTTCCCCTATTCTACCAAATTGGGCCATTCTCCTAGCTAGGACTATGTTTCAAACTTCCTAGCTCACTCCCCTCACTTATTTAACTTTATTTACTCCCTAAAAATTCCTAAGATCCCTACCCCTCTCCCTAAATTTTTCTACCCCCATATCCCTTCCCTAAATCCCTCATTTCATTCCATTCACTCAGTTTTCCTTGTTTTTCCCTTCCCATCATCTAGGGTTTTCAAAAAATGGAAGGGGATTCCTCACCATTAGAGAAGAGAAGAAAAAAAATGGGGGCAGATACTGGGGTATGAACCCTCAAACTGTAATGAAATCATTTGCTCACCCTTCATCATAAAATTCTTTGAAGATGTCAATTTCCTAGGGTTTAGTCAAAGGGTGGAGGAAGTAGGCTACCATGAGTAACTTACAGATTTTTTTGTCACCAACTTGAAGGGAGAAAAGGGCAACACTGGAGGGATTGATTTTAAATTTTCAGTTGATTCCATCTCTCTTGCTATAGAGATACAAAATCATGGGGAATATTGGTTCAGATACATGAACCTTGACCTTGAGAAATATAAATATTTCATAAAATCACAGTACAAAGAGACTCATACCCACATTCTTCCATTTAGATACTTTCTGGAGAGGTATGCACAATTGATGAAGGTAGTGATGAAATTCTTCACATGTGAGGGTAGGTTTTCCAGATTATACCAATATCATATCATATTTCTCATGTACTTCACAGTAGTGAAGTCCCTAAAATTATGCAATTTATTGTATAGGAGTGTGACCAAGATGGCAGAAAAGGTGAAAGTCATGAACACAGATCATTACCCTAGCCTCTTTCACCACAAGTTGGTGAAAGCCATAGTTCTCCATCAGTTGGAAGAGAAGAACATAACATGGGATACCTTCATTAAGATAGTTTTGTAGATGCACACAACTACTATACCAACTCAGCAACACAACATTTCACCTACCATTTCAACACAACCTATGGAGGTGGGATCATCAAAAAAACTTGCTGAGGTTTCAAAGAGGCCTAGGCCTGACATTACTCTCACCTATCAGAGAGGCAAGAGGCTTGTGTTTTCTCCTTGGAAAGAGGAAGGGCAAGCCTATTTCAGTACATGGATCACCATAAACATTACATGAGACATCCATGCATGATGAGGAGGAACATGAATTTTCCTTGGTTGACTTGGAGGACCATGATGAATAGGAAAAATTGTAGAGGGAAATAAAATACAAATGTGATTAGATCAAAGAGCTCCAAGAAAGCTTAGCAAGGGACAAATTCATTATTTCATTTCTTGAGCAGAAGAATAGTCAATTGAATACAAATCAGCTGATTTGGGAGAAAATGTTGTTTGAGGAAAAAAAACATGAGAGAGACAAAGCAGTAGCTAAAAATGAAAAGCATGATGAGCATGAAAATAAATTTTAGAGGAAGAGGCCAAGAACCATGGGTGTCAAGAAGGTGCTACAGAAAGAGAAAGAGCAAAACTCTACAGATGAGGAGCTCACTTTTGAAGAGAGGATTGCCAAAGAGATCAATGAGGACAAGAAGTTTTGGGTTAAGAAGGTCAATAATCACTTTGAAAATCTCTTAGAAAATGAAAACAAGGATAAAAAGGTCCAAAAATTCATGGCTTCTCGATATAAAACAAAAAATCAAATTGCACACATCGAAATTAAGCAATTGCAAGACAAGCTTAAGCAAACCCAAGACAAGCTGAAGAAAATTCTAATCAGCCAAGAGGAGAAGGGAAAAATTTATTTTCTTGCTGATGCCTCCATGGTTGCATATTGCACCTCATGCATGACCTCTAGACCAATTTTGAGAATATTTGGAGAAAATTTTGTTTTTGGTCAAATTTTGTGCAAATTCATAAAAACATGAAATTTCACTAAGGCTGGATGTGCAACACCTTGGCACTGCTCTTTTTCTTTAGGGATCCAAATGAAAAGTGGCTTACATTTTTGGAAATATTATGCCCTCCTCTCAAAATCCATTTCCTCATATTTTCCAGAATGGGCACAAATTTTGAGAAAAATGAGAAAAAGGGGTAGAAAATCAACATTCTGCCCCTCTTTTTGATAGGCGCTGCGCATTTGGAAACACCTTGGGAGAATGACTTTATGAAGGCCTTCCCATGGGTAATTTTCAAAAATTATATTTTTTCTATAAACTAGACAAGCATGGTAGTTTACCATTCTCTCCTATTTCCATTTTGACTTCAGGAAGGTGCCCAAACGTGGCCTCCAAATTAGCATTGTGCATCTGCAAAATTTTGAGTTTTTTTATAAAAATTATACTATGTACTTTTCTTCAATTTCCAGTTTGAATTTTGTAAAAGTAAAAAAGTGAATGTAAATGAATTTCAAGGTCAAAATGTAAATGTAAATGGTAAATATAGAGGAAAATAGGTGCCTTATCCTCCATTTATTGTGTTGAGGATATGTCTCTTGATGGTTAGATAAAGGAGGAATTTAGTGTGTAGTTGACTTCAGATAGGTGCATGAATTTGACATTCTTGCTGGAAAATTCGATCTCCAAGGGAGGATTTCGACCTAAGTAGCTATATGAGGCCTTTTGTAATCATTTCTAAGGGTTGGAACATTGGACATTGAACTAGTGTATTTCAGTTTGACAAAGTAATACAATGAATATAAAGAAAAGTTGCAACTTAAATTTAGGGATTCATGTGGTGAGCTTGTATGGCTATGTTTCTCTTTTGTAAGTCACTCCATTGAATGATTTACATTTCCATTACATATATATTGCTTTCACTCATTGTATTTAAATTTTTTAACCAGGATTCATGAGGAATACATGCCCTATTTTAATGAGATGATGATGTTGTGTTTATTTTATTCTTGGAAAGAATTCATGTTTATATGCTTGTTCCTGATCTTTTTTTTCATCATATACCATAACCATACAACCTAAAGGGTCATTCAATATTTGTTACCTCACCCCTTTATTCCCCTGCAATTTTTTCTCTTGTAACCCTACTAGAGTTTCAAGCCTAGCTCTAAAGGTCCATTTTCATCCAACATAAAAATCCAAATCAACCAAACCCTAATATGAATATCTAGCCTAAAATACCCTTGATCCAGTCATATTGGATGTGAATCTCATTGAGAGAGCCCTCTCAACCTAATATAGCTAGCTATTAGGTCAAAGTGGTATGCGGTTACCTTTGTTGGTCTCTTTCTCAACCTTTGTAGATCCAATGGACTGCTAACATATTGGCATCATTTATAGGAAACGAAGTGACAAATATTACCTAGGTGTACCATAATTTCATCAAATTATAGGCCTATGGATGATAGGCCCTAATCTTCATGAAGGTTTATTTGAAAATTCCAGAGAATGAAGTTGCGGAAACAAAGAACATTATGGCTTCTAGAAGATACACAAGATCTAATCTAGATCCTCTTCCAGCTTCTCTAGCTGAAGATGCAGAGAAACTTGTCTGAAAGCGGAGATCCCGACACTCAGATTTTTAGTTGGAGCCATATTCATTGGTAATATCTTCATCATTACCTGCTAAAGTATTATACCTTGAGGACATTCCATTCGATTTGATGTTTGAGTTGTCTCTGTTTATATCTAAATCGTGAAATTCATTATCTGAGATAGTGTTTGATCCATTAATATTATTTGAAGCGAATAATTGTTTGAAGTAGTTTTTGATTCCCTGAAACTTGAAGATAGTTTAATTTCCAAGGAATCTAAATCCGAATTAGATTTTGATAGAAAATTTTGGAGTCAGTGTGATAGGCTTGAAAAATTAGCTAATCAACTTCTATATACATCTGAAAAATCCATCATCCAATACCAACAGGAGTCCTTGTTCATTTTGACACAATCTCGATTAGTTGTTGCCTCCTCTTCCATCCCTTCTACTTCATTACCCTCTCAGTATACCCCTCACATTTTTACTTTACACCACACTCAACAAGATTCATGGAGATATTTGCACCCTTGATTTTACCTACTCAACTTGCACCCTTACCACAAGGCTTGGTCAGAGACTCCCTGTCTTTGATGAGAATTATGAGATTAGTGTCAAACAACACTTACTCAAAGTCATTGATTTGATTGACTTAGAAGATATAGTTTTTGATGATTCCAAGGTGAGAATCATTGCCCAAATATTCTCCAAAGATGTAAAAAAATTGTTTTGATCTTTGACTTCCCATTCCATAGGAAATCTAGAGCAACTTACTAATGCATTTATAGCCAGATGGGAAGTAAAATATAATCCACTTTATATTATTTCTGAGTATGACAACTTAAAGAGAAATCAAAATGAGTCAATTCAGGATATCACTGCTCGTTTCAATAGAGTGTATAAATCAATTACAAATGAGATCAAACCTCCTCTAGGTTTGACTCTCTTGCTCTATCCGGATGCCTTTGATCTAAACATGGCATACCAGCTCCGAGAGAGAAGTCCTGCAACACTAGAAGATATGTGAAGAAATGCATTCAGTGTCGAAGAAAACTTGTTAATCAAAAAATAAAATACAAAAGGTGGGAGGAAGGTAAAAATAAAGGAAGAACCTTCCACATTATTTATGGTCAAATTGGATACTTTGATCAAGATTGTGGAAATAATGGTTGACATAATGTCCATCACAAAAATACAAACAGAAGCACAAGTTAGGAATCCTAAGTTTCGAAGTCAGCAGCAGCAGTCTCAGCTTAGGATCAAACAGAGAGAACAAAGAGCTCCAGAGCAGCCAACACAACAATAGATCCAAACTCCTTTGCAGCAGAATTATGCTCAAGAGGTTGAAGAAGAAGATGATATTGTGGAGGAAAATCATTTCTTCACAGAAAATGTCAAACCTATATTCTTGACAGAGGATGAAGAATATATTGAGAAAACATATTTTCCTAAAGATGAACATTACATACTTGCTAATGATGATGAGTTGGAGGTTTAGTCCGGTGATTATCAATCAGGTTATCTTAATGCACTCAGATCACAACAGACGCAATATTCATTGAGAAATAGAGATTTTCCTGTGACTCCTATCCAGAAGAAGGAATACCATCAAAAAGATACTCAACCCAAGAAAAACCCCCAAGCTCATCATAACAAAGGAAAGGAGACTGCAACTGTAAATTAGGTCAAGATCAATCAAGCATCTACAAGCACACCAGCAAAAGAAAAGGAAAGTTAGAATAAGGAAAATACAACAAAGGACCAACCCGACAAGAGGGACACGTCCATTAAAGAGGTAGATAAGTAATCCAATCTTTTTAGCTTAGAAAATGAAATATCTAAGTTAAAATTCTCTATCCCTTTAACTTAGCTTGTTAAAAAAAATCAATAAAAATATGACGTGGCCAAATTGATGAAAGTAGATCCTTTGTCTGATATGGTAAAAGTTGAAGATGATCAACCCGAGATCATTTTTGGTCCAACCATAGATGGTAAATTAGAAGATAGTGAAGTTTCCCCATTTTATTTAGTTCTGAGAATTCATTAGTGTATCCTTCACAATGCCATGCTTGACTCTGGAGCTTCTCATAACCTGATGCCAAAAGCCATGATGTAAAATTTGGACTTGGATATAAGCTGTCCTTACCATGATATTTACTCCTTTGATTCTGGTAGAGTACGTTGTCTTGGTATTATTAAGGATTTGGTAACTTCACTTGCGAAAATCCCAGCAAAAAATGTCCTAATGGATGTGGTAGTAGCCAATATACCGCCACATTTTGTCATGTTACTGTCAAGGTCTTGGGGAGCGAAGTTAAGAGATAATTTTCAATTGGATTTCTCTTATGCCACCATCCCGGTTTTTGGACAATTGAGGAGGTTGTACCGGGAGACAAAAATGAAATATATGATTACCAAAAGAGAGAAACCCAAAAATCATCCTATTAATGATGTACATACTGATATAGAGTCATTTATTTTGTTTAAAGATAGTGGTTTAAATGATGTAGATAGTCAGCTCATAGAAGTAGAGGAAATTCCCAAAATTTCCAATAGTGTCAGAGTAGTTTTGGGTGAAAAAAGGCAATCAGCCTAGTTATTCAGACTAGTTATCAGATAAGTCAAAAAAAGGTTCAGAAAAGATTGAATAAGTGGCCCAAAAAGATGAGACAAATCAGAATACATAATTCCAATTTTCGGATGATGAGAATGGTCTTTGGACCATGGATTTCGATGGTGCCACAGGGAAATATGGAGCAGGAATTGGAATCTAGATTCATATTCCTCTTCATTAACTAGGTAAAGTTCCAAAAAGTGTGAGATTATGTTCATATAATTTTTCTTTCAATTTTTATAATAATGAAGCTGAATTCAAGGCATTGATCACCAACCTCACCAACCTCAAAATTCTGAAAAATTTGGGCCCAAAATGAATCTATGTTTATGGCGACTCTGAGATTGTAATCAAACAGGTAAAAGGAGAATACCAGGCTAAGCATCCACGAATGAGAGCATATAGAAATGATGCACTTGATATCCTAAAGATGTTTCCTAAATATACATTGTCATATGGTAGATTCACTTGCTACAACAATAAGTAATTTTAAGATTCCCATATATTCTAATAGGAAGTTTGAAATTCATGTCAAACATAAACCAACTTTCCCTGACAACTTAAGGTATTGGTAAGTGCTATGGATGACAAACAAGTGAGAAATTTTCTGCATATGGAAGGTGAATTTGAAAATTCCTTTATTGATAAGGTATATGATAAAGATGATCAAGTCATCGAGGCCACTCAGGTTGATGTATTACAACTGAAGGATAACAACATTCCAAGGGGCCTTGTACCTTTGGAATAATTTTTTGATCAAGATGATGTTGCTAGAAATCCAATCATAGTTCCCACTGATAAAGGTGATGAGGATGTGAACATTGGAACAAAATACAAGCCCAAGATGGTCAAGTTATCCAAGTCCTTATCTCCAGAGGGAAAAGACAAATACATAGCTTTGTTGTATGAATTTTCTGATGTATTTTCTTGGGACTATGCATATATGAAATATTATGATAAGAATATCATTCAACATACAATTCCAGTCATGCCTGACCAAAAAACCTTTAGACAAAAGTTGAGAAGAATCAACCCAAGGTTTTTTCCGTTGATAGAGAGAGAAGTAAACATAATTTTTAAAGTTGGTATAATTGTTACCATTACATTTTATGATTGGATGTCAAATGTGGTTTTGCGGAGAAATTTGTCTTTGCATTGGTTTCAAAAACTTAAATAAGGTGTCTCTAAAAGATAACTGTTCCCTTCCTAAGATGGAACATATCCTACAAAGAGTGGTTGGGGCCTCTTGAATGTCACTTCTTGATGGATATTCGGGATACAATCAGATCTTAGTGCATAAGGATGATCAAGACAAGACTGCTTTCACGACACCTTGGGGCACATTCAAGTATGCTAAAATGCCATTCGGGCTCAAGAATGTAGGAGCCACCTTTCAGCGGGCGATGGAAATAGCCTTTGCAGATGAAAAGGATGTTTTTTTAGTTGTGTATCTTGATGATTTGATAGTTTTATCTCATTTCGATGACGAGCATTTGCATCATTTGAGGATTGTATTTCAGGAATAAAGGAAATTTGGGATTTCACTTAATCCCAAAAAGAGTCTTTTTTCCATGGAGGAGGGAAAACTTCTCGGTCATATCATATCCAAATATGGTATCTGTATTGATCCTTCTTGGATTGAGGCTATATAACAAATTGATTTTCCACACAGTAAGAAAGAGATTCAAGATTTGAATGATAAGATGAAATTCTTGAGAAGATTTATTCTAAATGTTACCAAGAACCTTCGAGAGATGACAAATATTCTCAAAAAGGATAGTGAGGTAAGGTGGTTGGAGGATGCTAAAAATTATTTTAATTTAGTGAGCTTTACCTTAACTACAACTCCTATTTTGACCAACCTCAACTACTCCATTGATTTCATCATATTTTCATTTGCCTCTAAACAAAACATGGCTGCAGTTTTTATGAAAAAGAAGGATAAGACCGTGCAACCCATTGCATTCTTCAGCCATACCATAAGGGATGAAACCATTAGATATAACATCATTGAGAAGCAAGCCTTGGCCCTAGTAAGGGCATTGAAGGACTTCTGAGTGTATATCCTTCATTCACATATTCTAGCCTATGTCCCTAATGCAGCAGTGAAGGAAAGGCATAAGAGGAAAGTGGATAGCAACTATGTTAGAGTATTGCCTTGAGACAAGCCTACAAAGCTGATCAAAGGTCATGGATTAGCCAAGCTCATGGCTAAATCCAATTTACATGCTCTTGATATCAATCTCATTTAATTTTTGTTCGATGAAGAAAATGATGGTGCACTTATGAAAGTATCTGATATTTTTCTCTCATCTCCTTGGTATTCCAACATTATATATGCTCTTCAACATCTTAATCCTCCTCAAGACATGTCTAAAAGTAACGGTAGGTCATTAAAGTTGAAGGCTTACAAATACTTCATTTTGGACAACGCTCTATATTGGAAAGACCTGGGAGGTGTCTTCCTGAACTTCTTGGTAGAAGATGAATCCAAGGAAGTAATGAATGATTTCCATAAGGGAGATTATGGAGGTCACTTGGTTTGGAAAACCACGAAAAATAAGGTATTGAGGGCTGGAAATTATTGGCCTACTCTTTTTACATATTTATATAAAACTGTGATGAGTTGTCACGAGTGTCAGATATTTCAAGGTAAGAGGAAGCTTCTCCCATTGCCTTTGTAGCCTATGTTCATGCAAGCACCATTTCAGCAGTGAGGCCTTGAATTTATTGGATCAATTCACTCTGCATCTTCTGCCCAACATAAATGGATCTTAATAGCTACCGGCTACTTCACCAAATGGATCGAAGCGATACAAACAAGGCAAGTAATAGATTTAGTCATTATTTAGTTTTTGGAGACTAACATTTTGTCTCGTTTTGGCTATCCTCATAAGATCATTATAGATAATGCGACTACATTCAAGTCAAAGAAAATAGTTGAGTTTTGTGACAAGTACAATATCAAATTGGGGAACTCAACTGCATATTATCTGCAAGGTAATGGATTGGTGGAATCTTATAATAAATATTTGATCAACATTATAAAGAAAATGTTGGAGGCAAACAAGAAGAACTGGCATAAGGATCTTTTTAATGCTTTATGTGCAGACAGGGTGAGTAGTAAGAAGTCAATAGGAATGTCTCATTTTCAATTGGTATATGGAGTAGATACTTTTTTCCCTACATCACTTGCAATCCCGGTTATGAAGTTGTTACAAGAAGCAGGTAGTGAAGAGAATGATGTGCAACACCAGATCAATCAGATAATCCATCTTTATCAAACCAGAGATGAGGTATTTCAAAACACCTCAAAGATTCATGAAAGGATAAATAAGGTATATAACCGCAAGACAAAGGCAACTAATTTCAAGATTGGATATATGGTCCTTCGTTGGAATGCTATAAACAAGGGGAAAGGGAAGCACGGTAAATTTGAGAACCTATAGAAAGGACCATAAAAGATTTCAGCCTCTCATAGACACATGATTTCCTATTTGAAGAAATTAATGGTGAAGATTTTTTAGGAGGACCATTCAATGGTAGGCTCCTTAAGCATTACCTTTTATGATGTAGATTTCTGAAAATTTCCCAATTCCATTGTACATATCAGTTTAATTTTTCTGCAAAGTGTGAAGCGGAGAATCATCGAAGCTTGGAGCCCGAGGTGAAGGCCATAAAGTTCCATTGAGTTGCTGTTGTTTTCAAAGTTTAGTTGAATTTAATTCAGTCCAGTTTTTAGTTAGTTTAGCATGTCAAGTTTTTAGTATTTAGTCTAGTTTTTAAATTTTGACTCCTTTCCCAATGGTTAGGCTACTTGGTCTACGATGTTCTTCACACCTCCAAGGAGTTTTCATCCCTAGCTAGAGCCAATGTTAGTGTCAGTCTTTGTATCCCGTCACCAGTGATAAAATGGACTCTTATCATGTATTGTAAGGGTCCCATTGTCAAATTGTTGTCATTTCACTAGGTCTTCAAAAAAAAATTTGGTTACTAGGAATTAGGTTTAGGATTATTTTCCACTCTTTCCAAAAATTTAAATTGTTGGTCCATACCATAAAATAAGTTGAGAACATCATTATTCAGAGATATTCATCATCATTTTATTCATCTCCACCATGATTTCATTCAGTTCAAAGTCTCCATTAGGTCATTAGGGTTTCAAGGTCACCAAATTGCCATTTCATACACAAAATCTAGCAAATTGGAAGAGTGGTAATAAAACTAGTTTCTTCAATGAATTTTTATTTCTAAATGTAATTTTATGTTTCTATATGTAATAAAAACTTCAAGTTCTTAAAAATCCGCAGTTCAATGTTCCAAGGAAGATTCAAAAATGTCAGATTACAAATGTCCAAAGTTGTGAAGTCAAAAAGGGAATGAAATTCATGCTACAAAAAGAGATGTGGGGCTCATTATCACTCAAATAAAGCCATTCCATGCTTATAAAAAAGCCAAAAATTCATAAAAAAATTTAATTTTCACTCCTATTTCCCTTAATTATCGAGCTCATCCTCCATTTGGTGATAAAAACGCATTTTTACAGCTCTGACAGGCAAAAACGAGGAGGCGATGCGCATCTGTGAACCACATTGCACATATGGAGGAGGTGCCACGCATCCGTGAAGTGTGTTATGCATCAGAACTGTGCATATGTGAACTGCACTACGCACGGGGTAGAGTTGCCTAATTTTTCTCAAAATTCACTAAATTCAAATATTCAGCCTCAATTCCAATTTTTCAACTCTCCAAATCATTACAACAAGTAAGTACACTCATTTTTTAGCCCTGTTTTCCAAGGCAAACCAAGAAATGATTCCTAGCTTATTTCCCTAGGGTTTTATAGGAATTTCATGCTTTTGGTTGTCAGATGATCAATTTATGTTGTGAAACCCTAGTACCATTGTCCCTCCACTTGTTTTTGCTAGTTATACATCATTACCATACCTCATAAACCATTTCCCATCATTTTTACAACATCTCCCTACCAACCCTAGCTCTATTCTACCAAATTGGGTCATTCTACTAGCTAGGACTATGTTTCAAATTTCCTATCTCACTCCCCTCACTCATTTACCTTCATTTTACTCCCTAAACATTCCTAAGATCTCTACCCCTCTCCCTAAGTTTTTCTAGCCCCATCTCCCTTCCTTAACTCCCTCATTTCATTCCCTTCACTCACTTTTACCTGTTTTTCCCTTCCCATCATCTAGGGCTCTCAAAACATGGAAGAAGATTCCTCGCCTTCAGAGAAAAGAAGACAACACAAAGGGGGGAAGATAGTGAGGTATGATCCATCAAACTGCAATGAAATCATTTGCTCACCCTTCATCAGAAAATGCTTTGAAGATGTCAATTACCTAGGGTTATGTCAAAGGGTGGAGGAAGTAGGTTACCATGAGGAGCTTACAGATTTGTTTGCCAGCAACTTGAAGGGATAAAAGGCCACCATTTCAGGGATTAATTTTAAATTTTCAGTTGATGCCATCTCTCTTGCTAGAGGGATACCAGATCATGGGGAATATTGGTTCAAAGGCATGAACCTTGACCTTGAGCAGTACATTTTTTTCATAAAATCACAGTACAAAGAGACTCATACCCACATTATTCCATTCACATACTTGCTGGAGAGGTATGCACCATTGATGAAGTTTGTGATGAAATTATTCACATGTGAGGGAAGGTTTTCCAGATTATATCGATATCATATCAAATTTCTCATGCACTTCACAATAGTGGAGTCCCTAAACTTACACAATTTCTTGTATAGGAGTGTGACCAAGATGACAGAAAAGGTGCAAGTCATGAAAAAAAATAATTGCTCTAGCCTCTCTCACCACATCTTGGTGAAAGTCATATTTATCCATAAATTGGTAGAGATGAACATAAAATGGGATAATTTCATTGAGACATCTTTGTAGATGCACACAACTACTACACCAACTCAACAACAAAACATATCACCTGCCATGTCAGCACAACCTATGGAGGTGGGATAATCAAGAAAACTTGTTGAGGTTTCAAAGAGGCCTAGGCCTGAGGTTACTCTCACCTATCAGAGAGGCAGGAGGATTGTGTTTTCCCCTCGGAAAAATGAAGGGGGAAATCTTACTTCACTATAGGGATCACCATCAGCACTCCATGAGATATCCATACATGATGATGAGGAACATGACTTTGAATTTGTTGACTTGGAGGACCATGATGACCAGGAAAACTTGTAGAAGGAAATCAAAGAAAAATATTCTCAAATAAAATATACCCAAGATAACTTAGCAAGGGCCCAATTCATCATTTCATTTCTTGAGCAGGAGAACAATCGATTGAAGACAAATCAATTGATTTTGGAGAAAAGGTTGTTTGAGACAAAAAAACATGAGAGAGGAAAAGCAGTAGAAGAACATGAAAAGAATGATGAGCATGAAAAGAAAGTGAAGAGGAAGCGGCCAAGAACCATGGGTCTCAAGAAGGCACTGTAGAAAGAGAAGAGAAAAACCCTATAGACGAGGAGCTCGCTTTTGAGGAGAGGATTGCAAAAGAGATCAATGAGGACAATGAGATTTGGTTTGAGAAGGTCAATAATCACTTGGAAAGCCTCATGGAAAATGCAAACAAGGATAAAAATATCCACAAACACATGGATAGCCGCTATTAAACAAGAAATCAAATTGCACACATCAAAATCAAGCAATTGCAAGACAAGCTTAAGCAAACCCAAGACAAGCTTAAGCAAACCCTAATAAGCCAAGAGGTGAAGGGAAACATTTATTTTCTTACTGATGCCTCCATCGTTGCATAATATACCTGATGGAGCACCTCTAGACCAATTTTGAGAAGATTGGGAGCACATTTTGTTTTTTTGTCAAATTTGGTGCAAATTCAGAAAAACAAAAAATTTCACTAAGGCAAGGCACTGTGTTTTTTCCTCGGGGCTCGAAATGACAAGTGGCTTAAATTTTTGGAAATATTATGCCCTCCTCGCAAAACCCATTTCCTCGGATTTTTCATAAAGGGCACAAATTTTGAGAAAAATGAGAAAAAGTGGTAAAAAACAACATTTTTCCCCTCTTTTTTACAGGCGCTGCACATCAAGGGACACCTTTGGAGAATGCGTTTTTTGAAGGCCTTCCCATGGGTAATTTTCAAAAATTCAAAGTGTTCTAGAAACTAGAAAGGCAGGGCTAATTTACCATTCTATCATATTTCTATTTTGACTTTTGGAAGGTGCCCAAATGTGGACTCCAAATTAGTGCCGCGCATATGCAAATTTATGAGTTTTTTATAAAAGTTTTACTATGTAATTTTCTTCAATTTCCAATTCGACTTTTGTAAAAGAGAAAAAGTGAATGTAAATGAATTTCAAGGTCAAAATGAAAATTTAAATGGTAAATATAGAATTAAATAGATGTCTTATCCTCCATTTATTGTTTTGAGGATATGTCTCTTGATGGTTATATAAAGGAGGAATTTGTTGTGAAACCTCCCTAGTGTGTAGATGACCTCAGATAGGTGCATGAATTTGATTTTCTTGCTGGAAAATTCGACCTCCAAGGGAGGATTTCTACCTCAGCAGCTATATGAGGCCTTTTGTAATCATTTCCAAGGTTTGGAACATTAAACTAGGGTATTTCAGTTTGACAAAGTAATACAATGAATACAGAGAAAAGTTGCATCATAAATTTAGGGATTCATGTGCTGAGTTTGTATGGCTATGTTTCTATTTTTTAAGTCACTCTATAGAATTATTTCTCTTCCCATTACATAACTACTGATTTCACTCATTGTCTTTAATTTTTTTAAGCATGATTCATGAGGAATACATGACCTGTTTTGATGAGATGATGATGTTGTGTTTATTTTCTTCCTAAGGAATGAATTCATGTTTCTATGCTTGTTCTTGATATTTTTGTTCATCCTACAACATAAGCATACAGCCTAAAGGGTCATTCAACCTTTCCTACCTTTCCCCTTTATTCCCCTGCAATTTTTTCTCTTGTAACCCTACTAGAGTTTCAAGCATAGCTCTAAAGGTCCATTTTCATCCAACACAAAAAGCCAAATCAACCAAACCCTAATCTGCATATCTACCCTAAAATATCCATGATCCAGCCATATTGGCTATGAATTTTCAACAGGTAAAGGAAGAGTTTAATAATCCAGGTTGATTTCTATAGTTTATTCCTATTCCAAATTGGAAATGGGAGGTCATTTCCATGGATTTCATCACAGGTTTTTTGAGAACATCTAGAAATAATCATTCCATCATGGTTATGGTCGACAAGTTGAGAAAGGTAGCACACTTCCGATTCCAGTGAAGTCTACATATTCATCTAATGATCTAGCAAAGGTATTAATCAGAGATCTAGTGAGGTTGCATGGTGTTCTAAGGAATACTGTATCAGAAAAGGATGTTATTTCACTTCTAGGTTCTGGAATGAGTTATTTATAAGTTTGGGTACAAAGTTCGCATTCAATGTAGCTTATCATCCGCACACAGATAGATAGATAGAGAGGGTCAGTAGGATTTTGGAGGACATATTGATGATGTATGTGACGCATCAACAGAGGAAATGCGAGGAGCCCCTTAAATTGGTTAATTTATCTCACAATAATGGGTATTAGGAGTCTCTGAGGATGAGTTTGTTTGAGGCACTCTATGGGATGAATTGTAACACTCCCATCACCTAGAGTGATCCATTTAATAGGGTTTTGATAGGACCAGACATGTTGGTAGAGATGGAACATGAAATGTAGTTTATCAAGAAGAATTTAAAGGTAGCAGGGGAGAGATAGAATATTTATGCAGATTAACAAAGGTTTTTTAAGGAGTTTCAGTTTTGGGAACAAGTGTATTTGCACATCAATCCCAAGAAGATCTCCTTGATGATTGGATCATGTGCCAAGTTGGCACCTTGGTTTTGTGGACCTTTCAATATTCTTGAGAGGATTGGACCAGTATCCTACCAACTTACACTCCCTTTGATAGTGAAAGCCCATGATGTATTCCATGTGTCATTGATTAAGATGTATGTTAAATATGTTGATCATGTGATTGAATCGTCTATATTATAGGTGGAAGCAAAAGGAAAATTCTAGCCAGAACCTCAGTGCATTTTGTAGTGAAAGATGCTCATGCTCTGAAATTGAGAAATCGATCAGGTTAAAGTGTAGTGGAAGCACTTTAAGCTTGATGAGGCTACATGGGATATGGTTGATTAGATGTAGGCTATGTATCCTATTCATTGGCTGAGTGGATATATTTTTTAAATATGTTTTAGTATGGTTTTTTTCTATATGTATATATGTATATGAATGTAAATACTGCCATGAGTTGTCTTATAAATCTCCAATAAGATGTATGGGTGTCATGGAATTATGGTTTCTATGATTGTTATGGTTTTCATGTTGGTTTTCTTTCTAATAGGTTGTTCATTGTAAATACTACAACGATCTAAGTTATAAATTTTCATGGGTAGTATGTTTTTCTTTCAGAAGTGTTGTTGGCTGCAGGTGTCATTAAACACCGAGGACAGTATTCCCCAAGGGGGAGGGTTCTATAATAACCCTGGTTAAAAATACATGTAATAAAGTTAGTAAAGGTAAAATAATAACCAAGGTCATGGGACACATATTCCAAGCTAAATGTTGGGCAAAAACATAGTGATGGGGATCACTGGTGATTAATTAATGGCTATGGAAATTGGAAAAGTCAATGAAAAAGATTTGGAAAGGCATAAGGCATTCATTGGCATATGTTTTTGAAAATAATGGAAAATAGGAGAAAAGGAAGGTGAAAGGTCACAAATTGCACGTGAGGAGGAAAATGAAGGAAAAATAATGGAAAATGAAGAAAATAGAGGCCTTATTAATAAACAATCTTCTGAGGATCAACTTTTGGATTCTTTCAGTTGAGACTTTTGAAATTTTATTTTTGGAGCTCTCATTCTACTCTCTCTCATAATATTGGACACTTAGATTTTTCTTGGACCACTCTTTTAGGGGCGTGGAATACTTTGGATTTGGAGAAAGAAGGGAAAGTAAGAGTAGGAAAATGCAAGGGGAAATCGGTATCAATAGATACACCATGTTTTTCTTGCAGGTACTAAGCTGCATGTATGATTTCCTTGCTAGTTTTGGCATGCATGGAATATGCATGTGGTTTCTTGGTCATGTTATTTCATTGGCATGAAGGATTTCCTAGATTAACAGTGGAATTTCCTAGCCTTGCCATTTCCTAGCTAGCCATGGTGTTGTGGGTTTATTTCCTTTTGTTTTGCAGTTCCTTCTCATGTTCCTCTGGTTGTGGGTTGAGTTACTAGTTCTTGGAGCCTTGTTTGGACAGACACTCTGAACGCCCTGGAATAAATTGGGTTGAGTTACTAGTCCTGGAATCCCTGGTTGGAAACATGATTTGGAGCCCTTGTTAGGTTGAGTTATTGGTCCTAGAAGCCCTGGTTGGACAAACACTCTAGATTATGGCAACAACCATGGGTCGAGTTACTAGTCCTAGTAGCCTTGGTTGGAACAAATGTTATGAAGACCTGGAAAGCTTGGGTAGAGACCGATTTGGAAATGGTTAGTGATGTATGACCGTGAGGTGGAATCAATGGTTGTGGGTTGAGGTGGTTTGGCCTCTAGAAGCCTTGGTTTGGTTTTCTTGGTTTGTTCCATGAGATCCCACATTCATGCTTGGAATATGAAACAAGGGTGATTGGTTGAAACAGAGATTTGGTTCCACTCAATCTATGGTCAGGTGCTACATGGAAGTCCTAAAATTGGTTGGATTTTTCATATGTTAATAAAATCCCTTTTCCTTTGCTATTATATGTGTAAATTTTCTTTTCATTATATAGCTTTAATGGTTTCTTCATCCTAAATATATCTCTGGTTATTTGCTAGTTATAAGAATTTTTTATGACAATATTGATGTTTGGGTTTCATCATGTTTTGGGTAGTAGATGAAATATCAATAAATGAATGACCTAATAGATAACACTGCATCTATTGAGAGGATACATCTATCCTCCTTGGTGATTCTCAGACAAGTATGATATTCCTCTGTTGAAATATTTTGTTATGGCCTATATATTACATGTTCATGACTTGTTTAGAAGAATTCCTGTCATGGATGGTATGGGTCTAGTCAATTCCTTATTCAATTTTTTGAAATATTAACCTTTTTTCATTTTTATTTGTCATTTCTATAAGTTTCATGAAGTTTTGGGTAGTGGCCTGAGACCTAAGCCTGAAAAAGTGGCTCAAAATTTGGGGTCACTAGCACAAAATTGTTTAAAAAATGCCACAGTTGCATGGATTATTTGTTGTGGGAGTGACTGGATGGTATCATTCACATGATTTCCTTATCATGGGAGTGACTAGGGGTCTAGCTCACCAAAACAACAAGTTTTCTTAGGGATTGGACAACTCAAGGGGTTGGTTCACTCCTGATGGTTCTATAGCTCCCGAGGAAGGTCAGATTGGTATTGTATTGTTGGTTCCACTTCCTTAACTATACATGGGGAGTTGAATCATATCATAGTAACTCTTTGTCACATGTTTACCCCATTGGACTAGTTAGCTTGGGTAAATGTTGGAGGAGGGTGTTATAGTTAACCTTTTCTTCTGCATTTGATAATGTATTTTTAAAAATTTAATATGTTCTTAGGAAGGTTAAGATATATTTGTTATATAATTTGTTCTTAATTTATTAAATGTGCAATATATTGAGGATATAATGTGCATATCATGTAGGAGGCCAACATGAGAGGATTATGGGTTTTTCTCCTTGCTAAAGGCTAATAACAAATTGGCTAGCTCAAGGAAATTTATTACTTTCATGTGGTTGTGAGAACACTAAGGAACCATATCCTCATTTTTATGGATTTTGGAGGGAATTAGTCCTCCCTTCAAGGAGGCTGACCCTAAAGCACTTTATAAATAATATTCCTTAACAAAACAGTAGGGATTTGAAACTCTAGAGGAAGATAATTAGCATTAGAGAAGTGCTTCTACCTATAATTTTAGTTGTCATGTTTCATGTATGAAAACTTTTGAAGATTAATAAAAACAATTTATTTGTTCTCGGTCTAATTTTATTCTAAGGGACCTTAATATCCTTGGATTAGGGCCCAACCCAGGTGGTCATGCCCCCTTATTGTACATTTCCTTTCCATTCATTTAGTGTAGTTGTAATTTTTTTGAAAATATTATTTTTGAGAAAATTTATTTTCTTTGCAGGGTTTATAAGTGATATCCTTACTAAAGTTTGCTTATGTACCCTATTCTCATAAGCACAAAAGAATTTTCCTTTATGAAATAATAGCATTTGTTTGAAATCAAACTCATCCTTTCCATTATTTTTTTACTTCCTACAATTAGTGGTTTGACAGCTGTTTATACATATTATTTTTATCAGTTATCCATGCACTTTTATTGCAGATGGATGGTATTGTTTCATAGGAAAAATTAGTATTTTTTTCATGCATTTGGATCGCTCACACCATCACCATTTTACCTGCTTCTTCACATCACTATAAGTTTCTAGTGAGCCAAATTATTCCTAACCGAGCTATAGGAAACCCATAGTCTTATTTATTCCTTGCATAAGTTGACTCATTGAGTGTGCCTGAGATTGGTAAGGACTTATTTTCTCTTCCACAAACTTCAACCACATTTTCCACTCTTCAAACTACATCTAGACTTCATAAAGTTTCTCTCATATGTTTCCTATAGCAATACATAGATTTCCTTAGAACGCCTCCAAAATTGCACAAAAATATTTTCAATCATCCCTCAACATTTTACAAAATCCATTAGGCCTTTAAGATGGATTTTATAGGTTCATGGTTTGCTTAGTAACTTTTACCTAGTAGTTGTAGCTTTCTTCTTGCAATTAGGGTTATTTTTTTAATGTCTTTTTTTCGCTACAAAATTATTTTTTCATGCACCATAGATTAGGATTGATTTTCATCCAAAATTCTTGAAGTATTTTATTTTCATTCTTTCAAGCATCATGGGCTTATTCCAATCATCTCCCTTCCTGCAATAACATAGATTTAATTTCTTCAAAATAGAGTAAAATCACATATTTTCATTTAACTTCCTGCTATAAAATTAGGGTTTACTTTCTGTCATTTAATTTCCTGTAATAGAATAGTATCTCTTCTAGTTATTTCCTTTCCTACAAATTATAATAGATCTATTTACTATTAATTAAATTTTCTAAGAATTTTCTGCAGCGTAGTGGTCTCTGTGCATTTTGACTTCTCTTCAACTACATCAACTTAAACCTAAGTAGAATATATAGACTATTGTACAAATAATACTGATACCTATTGCATTTGTATGAAAAAATTGGTTGATAATTAATCTTGATCCCTCAAGAGTTACAAAATTCTTATTGTAATATTGAGGGTCATCAATATTGATACCCTTGTTGTTTCTTATCTCATACTTTCCCAGAATGATGATGATCTAGTTTGGGCTCACTCTACAATGGGAATTTATACTCTCAAGTTGGGTTATCTTCACTTAAATTTGGCTGTAGTCGAGATAGTGGGGGTGGTGGTGGTGGAGAGGAGTTTGGAAGATAAATTTCCCTATAGATATTTCCTTTTTATGTGGTGTATCCTAGCTAAAATATTTCCTACTTGGTATTTATTGTAGAAGCCTCATAAGTTTGGTCCTAGCTAGTGTTCGATATGTAAATCAAATGACGAATCCATAAAGAATATTTTTTCTAATTTTCCTTTTTGTTGTCGGGGATGTGTTTGGAAAGGACCTTATTTTGAGGAGAAATGGAGGTATTAGGTGCAAAATATGAATACAAACTCTTTTACAGGTTTTCTATTACTCATATGTTGGGGTGTATGGCTAGCAAGGAATAATTGTTTTTTTCAAAATAATCCTTCTCCTTTGGATCGGGTGGCATCT
Source organism: Pinus albicaulis (assembly GCA_034641835.2). NCBI lineage: Eukaryota > Viridiplantae > Streptophyta > Pinopsida > Pinales > Pinaceae > Pinus > Pinus albicaulis. The sequence goes on from CM076584.1 coordinate 1,640,527,828, forward strand.
GAGGTTCTCACTATTCTTTCTAATTTTCCTCAGCCCAATGCTCCTCCTTGACATAGACTTGTGATCCCAGAGGAACCTGAAAAAATTTAGTCATGGGGTTACTTTGATGGGGCTCAATAATGGGAATATATCTTCTCACGTGGTGACTTCATTATATATTTATCTAAACAACGTTTTTACAAATTCAACATCGGTCTAGAGAGGGGAATAAACAATATGGTTGAATTTTTATGTTGTTATTCTTTATTGGATTTTTCTTGTGAGAAGGGATGTGATCATATACAAGTTTTTTGGGGATTATTTGTTGGTCATTAGTTGGGTCAATCAAATTAAAAAATTTCACATATTACACTTTTCACACATTCTAGAGGACTTGCACAGGATCAAACTTACATATGTATGTTTTTCCCGTACTCATATTTATGGGGAGAAAAACTGGGAAGCATACATGATTTCTAAGCAAGGCCTTCAACTTGATTGGGGTATTTAAACCATTGATGAGTTTTTAATGGTGAATATTTCAATTTATTCCATCATCCTATTTATATTTTACTCTTTCTACTTTTCTTTAAAAATATTGATTATGTTGTATTAATTCCAAAAAAATTGAAGCATGGATGCTTCGATAAATAAATGTAAAAGAGGGAGGTAATTCCCAGGAAAATGTTTCCACATTGCTACTACTATGAACTAGCATATTTATCCTATTTCTATGGCACTTCTTGTATAACAACGTACAAACTAAGACTTGAGGAAAACATATTTGCACTTCAGGTTTTGATACAAAATTGTTTGGAATATTGATGGTACATATGGTAAGATTCTATTTTCTCATCACTACTAGGCCTGGTTGATGGAATTTTATTCTCCCATGGCTCAATTTGGTTCTCTATTGTTTGATTCAGAGTATTTTGAATATTTCCATTCCAACAATGAGATTCGTTGTTCCAGTGAAGAGATCTAATGATGCTAAGTAGATACAATTTCTTGGAGAGAGGAGATATCCTTTTAATTATGCTTGAAACATTGGTTTGTTTAGTTGAGTGCTTCCCTAAGTGATGATTCTTGAACTTGAAGAATCTTGATCTTAGAATTCAATTCACATTCAGACTTTTCATTCCAACAACATTGGATTTCTCTAGTTCAAGCCAACTCCACATTGAGGCTTTTGTAGCATCTATAGGGGGATTTAGAGGATCCATAGGGGTCCATTGCAGAAGGATCATAAGTGGAGGGAAAATGATGGATTTAGGAGGAATAATTGAGTGTGTGAGACAAGTGATGGGATACAAACATGAATGGGAGGAATTAAAAAGCTTCCTATCTTGCTTGTAGTGTGATGCAAGAAAATCGAGAGATTAGTATCCTTGTGTAGATTCGTATGAGTAAAAAAGAGGGGTATTGAAGAGGATTTGCGCTAGACAAATCATCCTTAAAAAGTATGAGAATCTATTAAGAGGAGGAAGATTAGAATCTATAATTTACTTTTGTGATAAAGATCTCTACTAATACCAGATTTGGAGGAGGTTACAAACTTGGTACTTCTTGTGGCTAGAACAAGTTCTAATGAAACACTTACATTGACTCTCATGTTCATGGAATAGGGATGTTTTGAATTTCAAAGTTTAATTTTGCTTCTCCTTGGGGTCTCTAGAAAGCAATATTTTCTTGGAAATTAGATTCCTTGTTGTTTCCCCTTAATATATTATAGAAGGTGTCCCCTTCTGGGTGTGATAGGTGAACACAAATGCGGGTTGGGATTTCTATTGACTTAGCATTGTTGGGACTTATGCCTTTGAAAAGATGATTTATGAGAAGAGAAGAATCACCTAGAATTATGGGGTGTTATATCTTAAGTTCATGGAGGATCATGACACTGAATAAAAGGGTGTAGGCCTCTGCTCGATTGTTGGATTCATGTCCTAGGCCTCATTCAAATGTAATTCCTTTTTCTCCTATGGGTGTGATAATGAACCCCCATGATTTGGCCTTCCCTGGATTGTTTTGGAGGCTCCATTGAATATAATTTTTTTTTTTGTTATGCTCCTTTGTCCATTCTAAGAAGTCGTATAATTTCATCCTTATTTTTGAATTTTGTAGTGCAGGTGATTTCTTTAGAGGATTTTTGACAACCTAATCAATTTTTATGAGAACAAAGTGGAATCATTGTGACTCTACTTCCTATAAATTTTGAGGATCCATATTTTTACTCCCTTTTGATAGAAAGCTTCAGTTTTTAAGCCCCAAACTTTGGCCACGATCTTCCTTTTTCTGGATTTTTTTATTCAAATGTACTCTTATTCCTTGCTAGCTAGATTTTCCATCAAAGAAATGATGGTAGATTGATCCAAAAGTTTATGATCAAGGTTTCGTTTTGAGGGGAAAGGGGTAGAATATGTTCCACTGAGCAAGGAATTCATCAAGATTCAGGGAAAATTTTATTTGGATCGGGATGGGATGAAGCAAGGATTTCCAACATGCCTAAGGAAAGGGGCATAAGAGGAAGATGTGTTGAATTGTCTCTTCTGAATTCATCTAGAGGGGCATCTATAAGGTCCCTAAATATTGCACTTTCTTAATTTTGATACTATCAATATCTTTCCTATGAGAAGAGTTCAGGAAAAGAACTTGATCTTGGGAAGGATTTTAGATTTCCATATGATATTCCAGTATAGCCAAATAGGTTATTTGGTTTTCTCTTCTTGGAGTTCCCTGTATCTAATCTTGACTGTGTAATATTTTCTTGATAAATTCCATTTAAAACCATCCTTCTGGGTTTTTATTTGGGAAACACCTTTAAATTTTCAATAAGCAAAATCTAGAGCTGGGATATTCTGACTAGAAGAGGCAAAGGTCCCATCCCTTCCATGCCATTCCATTTTTCTCCCAAGAATATATTTGCACCAAATGAGATATCCCACTATAGGTACACCAATTTATTAGAGGCTAGAGATTGGGAAAGGTGGACATAATTGGATTTCCAAGAATTTTTCTTCCCATAAATTTCGTGTCCATTCCTCGGGACTCTATAAATGTGAGATTTTATGAGAGGGACAACCTTCTTAAAAGGTTTCCAAATTGGAGATAAATTTTGAATAGGAATTGGAGACTTGAGAATTTGTTTTCAGGAGGTGTACATATATTTTCATTCAATAACATGTTTCCAACATGTTGGTCCCTTTGTGATGAATCTCCAGAGAAGTTTTTCTCTCAATGTTAGGTTCATAAGTTCAGGCTAACTAATATTGATCCCCCGTATTTCACATGGAACTATAACCATTTTCCAGTTAAGGAGATTGAATTTTTTTATGTCTGACATTCCTCCCGTCCATAAAAAATTCCTAAGAAGGATTTCAATTTTTTTTTGAAATACAACTGGAGCTTCTAAGATCACATATTGATATATGGGAAGAGATGATAATATGTATTGTATAAGTATGGTTTGACCTACAATATTTCGGCATTTCATCCTCTCAAGGATGCATATTACCATGTCCATTCCATTGTCTAATTTTTTTTCAACAATCCTTAAAGCCTCATTACATGCTTATAAAAATTTAGTGCATATTTGAGAGATTCTCTTCTTCCCATGATAATCCTTACGGAAACATAATTTTTTTTCTTATGATAAGTTCTATTATGTGCATTTCATTCTCACTCACTTTCCAAGTCATTTCATAAAATATCTTTATCCAAGGACATTATTTCCTCCATTATACATAATAAAATCAGTACACAACAAACTTGATCTCCTTGGTAGTAGGTTCTACTTCCTTTTCCATACTTGTACCAACATTTATGCCATTGGCCATGAATCCATACCATCCATTATATAAGGTAATCAATCACGCCTTTAGGAATGCATTGCATACCTTTATATTCTTACATAAATTCCCACATGTACCACCTACAAAAGAACTTATAGTTTGATTTGATTCAATCAAATTTATAAGACTTTATCTCCCTATTTATCCATTAAATAATATCCAAAAGTATATTTAAAAACCAATATCTCTTTTTTAAGAGATTTATCTCTTGCACCATTGATCCTATGAGCACCATGTGCAACATGGCTTTCTACGAGGGAAAAGTAGGTAGTTTTAATTTTTTCCCCTAAATGTAACAATCAACCCTTGCATATTTCCCCTTAAATAATTAATACTCCATGCATACATCCTCATTAATTATATTCAATAAACATTCATATACACTAATATTTAAGAATATCATAACCACATCCATTATATATGCTTTATATCTTGCTTTTTCTATTCATTTCAATGCATAATGCCTCAACCTACTAGGAAATATATCGAGCTGGGAATAGGATTAATTATTTATAACATAGGTTATTCCAATTATACATAAAGTGTAGTGGCAATTATTATACCTAGCATATATATTTTTATCAACTTATGCCTTTTATCATTCACCCACTTCCCATGTGCTAAATTGGGTCACTAGGAACTATCATTTCCAAGATAATCATAACCTTTAAGACAAGGATACTAGACAATATCAACATCACCCAAAGTTATAGAAAGTCATAATTATTCTTCAACTAAGCTCATAATCATCCCATTGAGATCCATTAATTTACAATATCCATTCCAACATTGCATCACAACATTTCCTTTAATCCTTTCATTTAGTACTTCTTGCATACACATGATTTTTCTCATACATACATAGAAAAATAGGTGTGGAAGCATTTCCTCTACATACTTTTAGCTATTAAATTACTCCTTGTTGATATAATATCAATACCATTCCCAAGAGTTCACAACCCCTTTTTTTAAATAGAACAACTGTTTACACAGTTACTCCATCCTAATGTAATGAAATCTTCTTTTGAGATAAATTTATAGCTACTACTAGTGCCACCACACATAACTAACAAGCTCTATATCTTTCTCCAAATATCATCTATGTGGTGTATTTTTGGCCCTTCGAGTGCTATGCTAAACCATAGTTTCGATACAACTCAATAATAGATACAACCCCCTAGGCCGCCTTAAGGAGGCAGGGGTTGTAAAATTTTTACTTCATTTACTCAACTCAAACCCAATTTTTGACGTTGTCATGATCTAGGGCTTATCTAAATATTTTTCAGCAATATAAATTTAATCTTAAATTAAGCTTAAGGTATAGATATATGGCCCTCAGAAGATCTTGTAGATGATTCCATGTTAGCATAGTCATATCACTAACACATGGTAGATGATGTGATACCCCAAGTCCACATATATCTCCAAGGATGGTGCCCATTAAGCATTGAAGCAACCTATCCTTACCATGACATCCACTTGATCGATTTCAATTATGGTTCATATATTCAGATAAATGAGATTAAAAATTAATTTAATTAACCATTAATAATGTGCGTGTCTACATGTATACATACACATATTATTAATGGTTAATTAATCTCATTTGTCCAATTATATGTACCATAATTGAAGTGGAAATTATCATGACATTATATATAAAATACATGATATTTACAACCACGGTCTAACTCTTCTATGTTTTGACCCTTTTTGGGAATATTTCATCATCAATTTTGCTTGAAATCCAACAACAATTAATTACAATCACAAGTTTTAGTTGTGTAGTCTACAAATCCATGTTAATTAGGGCTTTTTTAGGAAGATGAATCCAATATGCATATCAAAACTTTTGATTAGGGAGGATTTGATTCTCCCAAAAGGTTCAATACCATGGTTTTAACCCATACTATTCATTAGTTAAGTTCACCATTTCCTTTATATTTTGAATTTTGAAGTTGGAAAAAACCACTTAGCCAATGTTTTCATACTACCAATTCATTCGGTGCTAAACCCTCATTCTATCATGGCTCCCATGTCACATGAATTTCTTAATCCATTAAGTTTACTTTCATGTAATGTCCACATCATTGGGAAAACAACTTTACAAACTCTCTTCCTCCATTTTCCATATGTATAGGGCATATTATTTTAATCTCCATGACACATTGGGATAACATATGATACACCTCTACACTCTCGAAACTACCTTGTCAAAGAGTTTGGGTGTATCCACTTGGGGAAACCACAAGGCCCTTTCCTCAACTAATTTGTATCCCATTCAAGGCCAATAACCACCAAACGAAAATTTGGGTTAGCTCTAAGCTAGAAACCTTGATACAAATCACCATCTTGGTGTTATGACGATAGCCAAAAGGTTTGATCTCGGGCCTTTCCCACATTACTAAAATTTCCAATTCACCATGGTTAAAAAAAAAACACGCAAATATGTATAATAATTGATACTTTAATAACAATATGGTTGCATTCATCTTATTAAGGGCTCGTTCAATTCTCGCATGATTATATTGATATGGATTGACCACTTGTGGAGGAATGTGGGTGGGCATGTATAGATGGTTGTAATTTTTCTATTTATCAATTTTTACTTCTAAACTACCACATTGTGGTCCTCTGACAACCCCTATTCTTCCCACACCTCGACTGATAAGTATAGACTAAGACTACTACCTTGAGGATTTTCATTCCCAACTAAAAGGGTGTACATAAGCTTGTGTTTAATAAAATGGAGGAATGGTTTTTGGCTTCCTATGTGTGTGTGTGTGTTTGTGATGCAGGAGCATTAGCTTGGAAAAATACCTTGTATTTTATTTAAACCTAGGGGTCTCATGTTTTGAGAAAATATTAATTTTATGTAAATATTAGTGAGATTTTTGAGTCATTAAGTTATATTTTTAATTAATTATATGTGAGGATTTGTAATGTTTCCAAACAACTGGAAAACATGAGAGAAATTAGACTTCAGATATCTAAGAATTAATTAAGAGGCCTAAGTTAGATTTTAGTTTCAAGATTTTAGGGATAAATCTAGATTATAGGATTTGTTGAGATATTTGAGGGCTTGTTGAGTTATTAAAGGGATGTGAACCTAAATTGGTTTAATTAAATTTGTATAAATTAATATGCCTCAAAAGCAAATACATCAGGTAGAATAGATCAGAGAGGTAGGAGATAGGGTTTTTCCTGTAAGTCTACGGACAGTTGAAGGGCCATGGATTTTGAATATCTGACCATGAACAAAAATTTCTTGTAATTGTTTGTTTTTATATATATATGGGGATTTTGCTTTTGAGCCATATGCACATTGTTGAATTTGATTCTTTATGAATATGTTTGAATTTAATAGACTTTGTGATGTGACTCTGCACATGGGTGAAGGAATCAATATTATCAATATCGATACTGCAGTTGTTAATTGGAATGGTAAATCCGTTTGAACTAAATGAGAGATTAAGTGCATGGGTTTGAGTTCAATGTCAGGTCTGTATATATAGAATATGTACAACGCGAAGAGCTGTATGCTCAATGTGTGGAAGCGTATGAAAAAGTGTATGATGAACGTTGTTCACATTTATTGTTAATGGCACAACAATGAGAATCGATTAATAAATTGACACATGATTTGGAATTTGAATTAAAAATCCGGTTAAATTGTGTTGACAATTGCATGCTACAGGTTAGAAGACACATAGGCTGACTCTGTGTTATGAGTTGATGTGTGGTGTAGGTAACCAAAAAATCGTGGAAATCAATCCACAATAGGAAGATGAGAAAGCGTTGAAGAATGAACAGTTCCGTGAAGATGGGTTCGAAGCTGAAGAAGGGAGCTTCGATCAGGTCTGAATCAGTTTGAAACAAGTTCTCGCATGGAATTGAAGTTTCGTTGGCACATAGGTCAAATGATAGAGAGAGCGGCATCACTTCTATGAAAATATACACAGAGTTTGATGAAACGCTGTAGCAAAATGTTTAATGGGGAATTGACTCATTGAAAGTTTCCAACAAGAATGGTGCTGGATTTTAAAGCAACGAGACAGTGTCTTGAATCTTGAATCGATGGAACAGTGAATTTATTAATTGCAGAGGTGAATATTGAAGGCACTTAAAACTTATATATGGAGGTCGACTATAAATTTGTGTGTGTGATGCTGGATTGCCACAGTCGAAAGTTTTTAACATCGAAATGCCATATTGAGTTAATTTTGAATTTCCACAATCAAAAGTTCTTGAACAGCGAGATGCCGGATGGAGCTCATGCTGAGAATTGTATGTTGAAGATTCTGGAAATCGATTTGCAGTAAAGTGGTATTAATTGAAATCAAACGCTGAAGGGACGGAGGCATAGCCGTAGCAATCGAATGAAATCTAGGTGAAGATTATTGTACGCGATGGCACAAGCATGGAGGTGAGTTTTGGACATAATATGTCTGTATTCGTGGCGTTTGGAAATTTAAATATCCATTGGCAATTATATATAAGAAATGAGTGCATGGCTAAATGATATGCATATGGTGTAGCGCTAGTGCGAATGCACAGAGGAGGTAAGTTAAGGGATGAGAGTTGAATATTGTTATATGTTAATTGTGGCACTTTAATTAAAGTTGAGAGAATTGCATATAATAATTATTGATGTTGGATGGATAATTTCCATAAGGGTATGTTATGTATGCATTGATTTTGTCCAATTCAGTAACACATGCAAATGAAAGTGTAGGAAAATTTTACATTATGGGATATTAATCTCCATTTCATGAGATCAAGTTATTATTTGGTTTTCACCTTAGGCTTGGAAGAAGGAGAACTTCACTTGAGTAATGGTTTTATAACCATGTGTTAAAATTTAAGAAATCTTCTTGAAGGTTTAATGTATGAGCTTCTGCATGATAGAGTCAATTGAATTTTGGGTTTTATGGAGGAGCCTTGTGTATATGTTGAATGGTTTTGAACCATATGATTGAGAAGCTTCCGAGAATGATATTGTGTAAATTTCCCTAATCTGGAGTTTTATTGGGCAGTTATTGAGATGCATTTTTATATGCATAGTATTGGAGAGATTCTGGGTTTGCAGGGTTCTCCGGCATCATTTTGGTGTCAAAGCTGGAAATAGCTCTATGTGAAGATTCAAGTTTTTAAATTGAATTAATTGCATATGATGAATAAATGTCAGATTTTCAAACTAATGAAGATTGCAGCACAGGGATGCAGTGCAGTTGAAGAAGTGAAGCGAGATCAATAGGATCTTGGAGGTGAGCTGACAGGTATTATTTAACTCTGGTTTGAAGGTTATTCTTGGATAATTTGATTTACAGGCATAGTGAAGAAAATCTCAGCAGAAAGAAGCAGATCACAGCTGGAGAACAGTGATGGAGAATTCCAGCAAGGGATTCTAAGAGAAAGTGGCAGAACCTGGAGATTCAACAGAGGTTGAATAAATTTGCAGATGAGTGAAGCCTAAAGGAGCAGAAGAGAGTGCTCAAAAGGTTCCAGCAGAGGACCGGTGATTACCAAAAGACCAGATCTGGAGGAAAGGATTGGTGAGGTAACTGGCAGCAGGAGAGCTTGCTGTTGAAGAGGCTTCGTGCCACTCATGCGTGAGAAACTCATGGCAAAGGAGATGACTATTGAAAGTCATAAAGGAGAGAGCAGAGGTTCAGAAAGAGGCCACAATAGAAAGAGGGAGAAAGAAGATGCCAATGCAAATGGCATAAGACAGCAGTTGACTGATGAAGAGTATGAGAAAGAGAAAGCTGAGATCGCAGTTCATCTTGAGTTATTGGTGGAATTGTTACAGGAAAATACGAGAGACCATAGACATGGTTGGACCATGAGGAAGAAAGTGAAATGGTAGAGGCTACAACAGAAAAGGGATCAACAGATAAACATGCAGTTAACAGAAGAGCTGAGGGAGCTCGAGCAGATGATGGATGTACAGTTGGGGTGTACACAACTCAGAGCAGCTGCGTTGAAAGTGGACGTTTCCATTGATGAAACAGAAGAGGATATCATTGATGATTTCTTGAACTATTGGGCAGATCCAGATCAGCTGGATAATGTAAAACCTTGTATTTTTATAGCTGACAATTGTGATGTGATTACAGGTTTTACTGGGGAGGATGTGCAATCTTGTGAAGCTGTCACAAGTATGGAAAAGTATATTTCAGGAGATAAGTACTCTGAAGAAGAATGAAGTGATGCATTTGTACTTGAAGCTGTTATAGTACAAGAGGAAGTTCTTGTCAATGAAGAAGAGGATCAACTTGAAGAGCTGGTATATGAACTAGTAGTTGAGACTGTTGAACTTTGTGATTTTCAAACTGAAAGTTTATGTATGAATGCAGGGACTGTAAGTGATGGTGAAATGCTTCAACAATGCTATAGAGAAATTGCATTGTTAGAATACTTGTTGGTAAATTCAGAGTATGAGGGGGAGATTTCAACAGAAGAAAGAGTTCAGTATAGTGAACGAGAGAAGAAAGACATCATGGAAATAGATGGTGTGAAGGAAAGACTAGTTGTCAGTCTTGAGAATTCTTTAGAGAATTCTTTGGAAAGTTTGGATCATCATACTGATGTGCTGATAGTGGAGGAGAATTCAGAACAGCATACTGAAGTGCTGGTAGAGGGAAGTAAGGCACTGAGGCCTTATGATTTTTATTTTAACAAGTGTTTTGTGAATGTAGGTGTTATTGCAGGTGCTGAAGAAAATTTGACTCAGTTGAGCAGTCAAATAAAGGAGGAAGATGAGAATTCTATGGAAATTTCTAATCCATGGGATGAGGACGTTATGTTGCTGGAAAGGATGCTGAATAGTCAAAATTCAGTGCAGGAAGAATCTCACTTTCAGGATTGGAAATTGTAGATGCAGAGAGATGAAGACAACAGAAAGAAGTACATAATGTATCAGTCCAGTAAGTTGCTTATAGGATAAGGGAACATAGAAGTAAGAAGTGAGCGAGTAAGAACTGAATGAGTAAGAGCTCAGCAAGCAGCAAGAAATCAGCATTCTAAAGATTTATTGGACAAAGAAATTGAATTAATCAGAAGAATCATGTTGAAAGTGTCTCAGAGGAAGACATAAACAAGGAAGAGAATCAGTAGCAGCAAAATGAAGACAGAGACAGATTGTGAAAGTGCAGCGAGTGGAGAAAGAAATCATAAGATATGGAGACCTGGAGAAAAGCAGCAGACAGCAGATATAGATGATGAGTTACAAAACAAAGTGTGGGATCCAGGATGACAAAGATTTAAAACGCATGATCAAGAGATCATGATCATTTTCAACCTTGGGAGTCTGATGCAGGAGCATTAGCTCGGAAAAATACCTTGTATTTTATTTAAACCTAGGGGTCTCATGTTTTGAGAAAATATTAATTTTATGTAAATATTAGTGAGATTTTTGAGTGATTAAATTATATTTTTAATTAATTATATGTGAGGATTTGTAATGTTTCCAAACAACTGGAAAGCATGAGAGAAATTAGACTTGAGATATCTAAGAATTAATTAAGAGGCCTAAGTTAGATTTTAGTTTCAAGATTTTAGGGATAAATCTAGATTATAGGATTTGTTGAGATATTTGAGGGCTTGTTGAGTTATTAAAGGGATGTGAACCTAAATTGGTTCAATTAAATTTGTATAAATTAATATGCCTCAAAGGAAAATAGATCAGGTAGAATAGATCAGAGAGGTAGGAGACAGGGTTTTTCCTGTAAGTCTACGGACAGTTGAAGGGCCATGGATTTTAAATATCTAGCAATGAACAAAAATTTCTTGTAATTGTTTGTTTATATATAGATATGGGGATTTTGGCTTTTGAGCCATATGCACATTGTTGAATTCGATTCTTTATTAATATGTTTGAATTTAATAGACTTTGTGATGCAACTCTGCACATGGGTGAAGGAATCGATATTATTAATATTGATACTGCAGTTGTTAATTGGAATGGTAAATCCGTTTGAACTAAATGAGATATTAAGTGTGTGGGTTTGAGTTCAATGTCAGGTCTGTATATATAGAATATATACAGCATGAAGAGTTGTATGCTCAATGTGTGGAAGCGTATGAAAAAGTGTATGATGAACGTTGTTCACATTTATTGTTAATGGCACAACAATGAGAATCGATTAATACATCGACACATGAGTTGGAATTTGAATTAAAAATCCGGTTAAATTGTGTTGACAATTGCATGCTACAGTTTAGAAGATGCACAGGCTGACTGTGTGTTATGATTTGATGCGTGGTGTAGGTAACCAAAAAATCATGGAAATCAATCCACAGCAGGAAGATGAGAAGGCGTTGAAGAATGAACAGTTCCGTGAAGATGGGTTCGAAGCTGAAGAAGGGAGCTTCGATCAGGTTTGAATTAGTTTGAAAGAAGTTCTAGCATGGAATTGAAATTTCGTTGGCACAGAGATCAAATGATGGAGAGAGTGGCATCACTTCTGTGAAAATATACACAGAGTTTGATGAAACTTTGTAGCAAAATATTTAATGGGGAATCGGCTCATTGAAATTTTCCAACGAGAATGGTGCTGGAGTTTAAAGCAACGAGACAGTGTTTTGAATCTTGAATCGATGGAACAGTGAATTGATTAATTGCAGAGGTGAATATTGAAGGCACGTAAAACTTATATATGGAGGTCGACTATAACTTTGTGTGTGTGATGTCGGATTGCCACAGTCGAAATTTTTGAATAGCGAAATGTCGGATTGAGTTAATGTTGAATTGCCACAGTCGAAAGTTCTTGAACAACGAGATGCTAGATGGAGCTCATGCCGAGAATTGTATGTTGAAGATTCTGGAAATTGATTTGCAGTAAAGCGGTATTAATTGAAATCAAACGCTGAAGGGACAGAGGCATAGCCGTAACAATCGACTGAAGCCCAGGTGGAGATTACTGTACATGATGGCACAAGCATGGAGGTGATTTTTGGACATAATATGTCTGTATTCGTGGCGTTTGGAAATTTAAATATCTGTTGGCAATTATATATAAGAAATGAGCACATGGCTAAATGATATGCATATGGTGTAGCGCTGGTGCGAATGCGCAGAGGAGGTAAGTTAAGGGCTGAGAGTTGAATATTTTTATATGTTAATCGTGGCACTTTAATTAAAGTCGAGAGAATTTCATATAATAATTATTGATGTTGGATGGAGAATTTCCATAACAGTATGTTATGTATGCGTTGATTGTGTCCAAGTCAGTAACAGATGCAAATGAAAGTGTAGGAAAATTTTACACTATGGGATATTAATCTCCATTTCATGAGATCAAGTTATTATTTGGTTTTCACCTTAGGCTTGGAAGAAAGAGAACTTCACTTGAGTAATGGTTTTATAACCATGTGTTAAAATTGAAGAAATCTTCTTGAAGGTTTAATGTATGAGCTTCCGCATGATAGAGTCAATTGAATTTTGGGTTTTATGGAGGAGCCTTGTGTATATGTTGAATGGTTTTGAACCATATGATTGAGAAGCTTCCGCGAATGATATTGTGTAAATTGCCCTAATCTGGAGTTTTATTGGGAAGTTATTGAGATGCATTTTTATATGCATAGTATTGGAGAGATTATGGGTTTTGCAGGGTTCTCCGACATCATTTATATATATATATATATATATATATATATATATATATATATATATATATCTTAATTCCCTTATGTATGAGAATTTACTTATAGGTATACATACAATAGCATGCATGTTATGCATTATACTGAGAGATAACCCAATTACCATTATGTTATCATCTAAACACAAACACATTTGATGTCACATCATGACCTCACTTAGTTTCATTCAAAATTGTACCATGCATAATCTAACTCACCTCATGATCTCTTGTGTTTGGTGACAAACATACATACATATTTAAAAAAGTTCCTTCACGATTTAACAACACAAGCACTTATACTAGTCTTCATCAAAATAATCAAATTGGAATCCTTATTATGCATATGAAAGATGATCAAATAGAGTTTATTTATTATTAGAAAGTTTCCATTACAATTTATATGTATTTTTTCTAACATAACAATAACCAAACTTCCTCTAGAGACGCTCAATTAAGGTTGTAAAGGTTGTTTTCCCCTTAATGGGAAAGTCTTGATTGAAATACATCACTCGTCTTAATTTTGATAAAGTTAAGGCTTTATGCCCATTATAAATAAGTCATGAGCCATATTTTATGCCTAGTTCTTGAGGAACAAAAGCCTCATAGATTTCTTATCAGTTAAAAATATTGTGTCGACATATACCTTTTTTAGGTTTACAACTTCTCATATACCACTTGAATTTAATCCATGGTATTGAGCCATGCACATAACAACCCCAATATTGGAATGACCTTCTCATCTACTCAAATGATACAATTAGAAGAAATACCTCCATGTCTCCTTGATTCCACTCATATTTTTATTTTCAATAGTATCGACATCACAACTGCACAAGCAAAAGGCTAGACAATTAATCTTATTTGAGAAGGATCTAAGAATCACCATTCATACCATTCGACCAATTTCATAAATTCATGAATTATTTAGCAATTTTGTTATTATTATTATTATTTAAAATGTTTTATGAAGACTCCTATCATTGACTCTTCAATATAAAGCTATTGCTTTTACTCTTACATCCAATTTATAACTTATCTAAATTGTTTTTCATTGAGTAACATATTGAGGATTCTTATTTCCTAGTTGGGGCAAGCATGATCTTCATTCTTAAGGCTCACCGGGAGTCTTCCATTATCAATCAACCATCATGTAGCCATAGATCTCTTATCAAGAGGCCTATCAAAACCATGTCATTATAGAGATAAATTGATTAGAATTTATCCTTTAAACTATACTTTTTCTCATTAAAATCCAGCATAAAATCATGCACATAAAATTTCAAAATTTATTTCAATGGATAATTAGGTTTACTTCACATTCTTGAGCATAAATAACATAGCATACCACAATAAATACAGTGCAATTGATTCATTATTAAAAGAAACTTATTTTATTTAATTTAGAAGTTTCTGGTAATCGATAAAGGGTGAACTATTTTCTTTTACTATAAAAAGGATCACATGATATCCTATATTCTACCATTAATCAGAGACGTTTTTTCCCATTTCCACATAGATTTGGTCCCATACACTAGAATTTTTTTCTTGTGAATTTCCTTTGTTCTCTACTCGCTAACATGCAATTTCAGCACATCCAAAAAAATCATGGATCGACTCAGAAAATTCTATGTGGGCACTTTCCCATACCTCTTGGTACTCTCATCATTATGGAAAGTTGATAATTAAACTACCCATTACATTTTCAATTAATTTCTTAGAAATTGAAAAAATTTAGTTTTTAAATTTTTAGCAATGATTTCTACCATTCTTCCTTCTGACTTCCCATTCATGGAAATAATAAATATGGCCACAATCAATCTTAATTCATATCTTTACAATTACATGGTTTTGTAAATGTTATTTTCATCATTATTTTGTTTTTTTCTATTTTATTTTATAATGTTATAATTTTTAAAAATAAATATCGAAAATATTAAAAAAATAAAATATATTTAACGATTTTAACTTAATTGTTTATGGATATACAATAGACTCTTAATGAAATTGGAAGAGATATAATCTCATTAATTTCTATGTAATTTATGGATTAAATCTAATTTGATGAAATTGTTAATTGAGATATAAATTTATTAATTTTTATGCACTTTATGGATCAAATTTAATTTGATAAGATTGTTAATTTAATTCTTTTCATATAGGGATGTATTTTATTTTATGGGCAAAATTTAGTTATGTTAAAGGTTACGTATCATGTTACCAAAGTTCAAATGGTTTAAAATAGATCTCACGTCATAGATACCACCTGAAGTGTAACAACTTTGGTGATATCGGAATGGATTTAGTAAGTACATATTATTTACATTTTCAGAGTTGTAATCCTTTTTCAAATATGTCAAACTTAATGATTTAAAAATGTAAAATAAGATTTTAAAAATTGTAAAAATGTGATAATAATTTAAATATAAATTTGAATATATATATATATATATATATATATATATATATATATATATTAGTAATTGCATTACAGGTTGTAAAGGAAATGTTGTAAGGCTGTGATATAGGAAAGAATAGCATAGAAGAAAGAAGAGGTATTAGGAACTTTCTTGGCTCCAATTGATTTTCCAGAATAAGGGGTGGAGAATTATGTTTACTGGACCTGAAATCAAAATATCCATATTGGGTAATTAATGTGGAACAACTTATTTATTATTAATTACATGTAAGATGTGTTTTTTCATAATGGATGAGACATTTTGGCCAAAGTACTGAAGACCTATATATGACGAAATATGCATGTTTTTTTTCGCATGAATGATGCACTTGGTTTTTATGACCAAGTTGGGCAGACTTCACCCTTCCACAAAATTATTTGCTTCTATCACATTCGTAAGGTTGAATTCCTCTGATACTACTCCTAGAACTCTGAGTTTTCTCTACAGCTAAGATTATTTAATGGAATAAAAAATTATCACTATGACATGTTGTACTTCATAACAGACTACTAAAAAGCTTAAATATGGTAAATCCACCTTCACTTGTCATTTGAACATAGAGCATAGAATTATCTTAATCGGATTATGTATATTTGGATGTATGAAAATTTAGATACATTTTATTAAGTAAAATTTTAAAAGAATAATGGTTATAAACATTTAAAAATAATTTTATTAAATAATTAGTTTAAATCCATAGTTAAAATTGATTTAGGCTATCTTAATTCCCCCCTATAAAGAAACTACATTCCACATGAATACCATGAGTCAATACCATGGGCTGTATTTATAGTTTATCATTATTTATTTTATTTTATTATTTTTGTTTTTTATTGTATTTTGACATAGTTAAAATGTTTGTTACATTATGTCAATATTTTTATTTAATTTACTTTTATTTTTAATTTTGTGTAAAAGACTAATATTATAAAAAACATATATATAAATATTTACTTGATCTAATGGCCTAAAACATTTCAATCGTCTATCATTTGATGTAATGGCTCAAACATAGACACAGTAGCAACTAGGGCAGTTGTTTTCAAATAATAACACCTTACAACGTAAATATTTAGTAACAAAGATTACTAAATTTTTTTAATAATCATAAAAAATACTAATACAATTAGAAATGACATAAAGATTTTTTTTTATAACATCAATAATGCTCTCTTTTAATAATCCTAGAATTTCTATATCACATTTAATTATTACAAACATTTTCTAATAGAAAAGATAATACAAGTTTCTTTTAATAATGCTAATTTTTTATATTATATTTAATTATTAGGTAGAAATAAAATTAAATGAATTTTAAAAAATAATTCTTTCACCACAACTAATTAAAAACATTGTTTATATTTATTTTTATAATTATGAGTATAGATTTATTTTAATTAGAGATCTAGCACGAGGCAACAAAAATTAAATATCTTGAGGTAAATGCTTTTTTTATAAAAAAATTAGTGCATATATATATATATATATATATATATATATATATATATATATATATATATTTCATTTTTCAGAGTGCATATTTGAATGCATAAATTAAATCACCCTCTTGATAATCCCTTGAATGCATAGAATACAATAGCATAAAGAGGTATTTGTTCCATTCAAAATTAGTCCTTAATAAAAGGGTCAAAATGTAAAATAATGATACTTCAACAACAAAAAATTATTTTTGCAATTACTTTATATAATATATAGACATATTATTATTATTAGAAACAAAATTATTGGAAACAATGTGAATAGAGGGGGTCAATAAGTATTAAGGATAACTTTAACTTTTATGCCAATTTATATTTTCTGATTCAAACATGACAACCATTCATGTGAGCAATCAACAATATATCAAGTGCAACAACATAAATCATCACATAAATACAAACACCATGAGTAGCATACACATTGGACACAAAGGTTTAATGTGGAAACCCTTCAGGGAGAAAAATCACCAAAGCTTGTTTTTTATTTAATGTAAATAAGAGCACTTGCTCTATTACATCAATGTTTGTGAGCCACCACTCCCAGGAAGCACCAACTCCCTATGATTGTTTGCTAGCACCCACTGGCAAGAAACACCAATTCCCTTCTTTTGTAGACACCTGATCAGCTTACTAGAAGCACCATATGAAGCACTAACTTCATGGATTTTGGTGAACCCTGATATTGCACCAAGAGTGTTGCAACTCCCACAGGCTACTCTACTTTACTTTATCAACCTGGGGTTCATAAAAACTTGGAGGTGACAATTCTATATACACAACAATGCATTCTACTCATGCCATCCTCTTCTGAGTCCTATGAAAGGGTGATATTTCTAAGGTTTCTAAGTCAAGTCTGTCACACTTTTGAATTAGATCTAGAACTACAAGTAACTCAAAATTTTTACACTATCAACAATCAAAGGACTATTCTAAAGAAAGAAGATACATCTAGCTATTCTACAAGGAAATAAATCTACAATTTAAGCTATGCCAAGAAATGGAAGCAAACTAGGAATCTTCAAGAAGTAAATTGCCGAATTGAAATTGCAGAAGGAAGACTAATATAATCACACATTGTTGGGCCAAATGGCTGAACACGCTCTGGCTACTTCATGATTTAAATATCATGATTTTAATTATGCATCTAATCATGAACTAATTATGCTTGTAAATGCATTGTTTTGTAGCAAGGAGGAGAATGTGCTAAGATGGCTTAGGAAGGTCTTGAACTCATGGATGCACAACTAAAGGTGTATTGATGGTTATGGTAGGTCCAGATGAGGTTGATGATGGTTTCTAGGCTGAAGGTGAGGCTAAATGGTGCTACTATATGGCCTGCTATAGGTTTCCTCTAATGCTACAAGAAAGCCCTGACTTGCTACAAGAAACAGACTGAGGGAAATTCGAGGAAAAAAATGATGGAGAAAAGTGTATGGGAGGTGGAATGAAGGTGTGCTTGGATGTATGGAAGGCAGAAAACCACTTTTCCAAGCTCATAACCTCTTGAAAATCCTGTCTTGCACTTTTAGGGTTTCTCATGGTGTGAAGGTGAAAATCTCAAAAACACGGTTGAAGGCTATTTGGTTGATTAAAGGTGAGAAATGAAGCTAGGGGTGTTGGTGAAGCCCTCCTCCATTGTTCTATTTGAACCTGCAAGAAAAATACCTGCTCATGCAACCAACATTGACAAATCTATGATGAAGAAGATGGAAAAGATGAGTTGAATTTGATAAGCAACCCTACTTAAGCATTAAAACAGAAATATAACTCACTATTCTCAACATGTTTATGACACTACAAAAGCTATCTATTATTTCCAATAAATCCTAAACTAAA
This sequence comes from Pinus albicaulis, assembly GCA_034641835.2. Classification (NCBI taxonomy): domain Eukaryota; kingdom Viridiplantae; phylum Streptophyta; class Pinopsida; order Pinales; family Pinaceae; genus Pinus; species Pinus albicaulis. The sequence continues at coordinate 1,640,547,093 of CM076584.1, forward strand.
GAGAAAAATTGGTTCTGTGGTGAAGATCTGCCCTCCTCAAGCACTAATGGAAGAGATCAGAGAGGGAGGCTTTGACACACAACTTTATGAGTTTATATGCTAATTTACAAATATCTATGCAAGGATAACTACAACGAAGATAAAATGAAGAAAAATAAAAGCAATAAATTGAAATGTAAACAAACTATCTAAAACTCATCAAGCAAACTAGCTACAATGGCATAAAGATAAATATGAATACACAAGGGAGAGACTAAGGATAATGGATTGGGCCCTCACCCACAAGCCTAGCCCTCTAAACTAAATCAGTGAAAGAAAATTTGAATACTCATATTATTGTAGAAAATAGTTTCATTACATAGTCATGAAAGTCTCAAAAGCCTATTACAAGAGCTAAGAGTCTACTAGCTTCCTCCAAAATTTGAATCCTAATGACCTCTTGCTCTGCCCTATTTAAGCTAAAGGGTAGCTACCAAAAACTCCCTAGAAAGTAGGTTATGTGTCTCCTTTGACTGCAAGAGAAGTGGAGCTTTGGTGCAATTGATCTCCCACTTGCTTGGCCGCCATTGATTTTGAGTTTTTAGAGGGAATCTTGAGGATCCCTTGTCTGCCTTTGGGACTTAAGGAGGTGGAAAACCCTCCTACAATCTCTCCTTGCTCTCTAATCCGAGCTTTAATTTCAAAATATTCAACAAAAGTGGAATATCTTTGTGATTATCCTCCATCTAAACCATATTAGGCATTCTAAGTATAACAAGCCTTAAACACCATCTACACTAGAAACATATGACCATAATATAATTAAATGTGAGAAAAAGAGACTAGTAACTCTAAAAATATGACAATTAACCCCTCCAGTTATAACTAATGATGGATTTCATCATCACCCGCCTACCAAATGTTTTCTCATCCTCTGAGAAACTTAGTCCTCCTTCTCCATCTCTTTCAATGCTTTAGTTGCCCCTTTAGACTCCCAAGGAAGAAGTGACATAGTTCCTTCGGGAGGGTAGAACCATGCATTCTTTTCTGCCTCTTCCCATTTTTTATTTTTCTCCTCTTAGTATTTCCCATCACCCAGTCCCAACAACAAAGGTGGACTGATTTTCAAGCCAAGCCACTATATTTTCATTTCTTTCATAGCTCTTTTGTATAGTGGTGCTCTTTCTAGAGCACTCCTCAATATCTCTGGGGTGTGGTATTCGATGTTTCTGAGACTGAATGGGAGGCTATTCCATCTATTTTGACTGGCCATTATAAATTCATCTACAAACAACCTAGAAACATCATCAAAATTGGAAATGTCTTGTGCTTATGTGTTAAGTTACTTGTATGCAAGTGTGGCATCTTTTTCTATCTTGAGATAGTTATTGATGAGTCCCCTAGGGATGAATAGTTCTTCCCTAATGTGTAGAGGATCTCTTCTTTCTCTCCTCATTACCCTCTATACTTCTTGTGCTCTTGCTTCCCCATTAACCACCCAAGAGGCTAATTACATCAACTGCATATCTCCCATTCTAGGGCCAAGGTCCAAAATGTTCAAGTCTATCAACACAAGATTATGCATGTAGAATTCTGCCATCTTTTCCTTATCTACCATGCTTGACTAGTTGCAAAAGCAAATGAGTTGTCTGTAGTTCTGAAAAGGTAAGGAACCATGAGAGGCTAGTGTCTTGATTTGAAATTGGAGCCATTGTTCTTTGAGGTAGACTGCATAGGAGTCTAATGAGTATCCATGTTGAGTGGCCTCCATGCACAAATCTTCCATGGTGGCCATTTGTTTGTCTTTTTGTTGAAGCTGAATTTGCAATCTTTCATTATATGCCTAGGATTCCTGAATTTGTTCTTTCAACATGGATTCTATGAGCCTAACATCATACAAATCCATTCCCAACTCAATGACCTTTTCCTCCACGTTTCCTATGTCATGCACACTTTTTTGTAGCAATTGTCATCCAATGATGGGTGCATGCTCTTTCTTGTTCTAACTAATAAAATAAGGGGACTGCAAAATTTTTAGGAATCAATCTACCCCCTTCAATAAATGTATAGTAAGAACTGAGATTTTCTTGAGGGATAGGACATCCTGTATTCCTTAATCCACTTGAATCATAAGGGAAAAGTGGTGATTTTGCTGATTAGTTCAGGTGAAATTATGATAGATAGGCATCTAACCACAGTGGTGGCTCTCTCCTCTGAGTGTGATTGTAGAGCCACTTATCAAGCTATATCCTCATCAAAACCCTTGAGAAGCTCGAAGAAACCTAGCTAGTGGTGGTTCCTGAAAATCTCCATTACTTGAGGGTGCAGTCTTACTCTTTTGATATCAATGGGCTCCCTTCTGTTAAATCCCCCTCCCATTTTGTGGCTATGATAGGAAGGTGGTAGAATGGTTTTTTTTTTAGAGTTACTTTTGAAGAGGTGAATTGGAGATTACGATATCAAACAAACTCATATTTCACCATTTAATTTCTAATTTCTGACTGACTGTCTATAAATTTCATTGAGAAATTGCAATTCTGGAGGGGGGAAACCACTTACCTCTATCCTCTGGTGGATTTTATTATTATTAGTCTTAGGAGGTAGTAAAACCCAAGAGTGGATCTTCTTTGTTCTTCTTAACCCTGTTGATGTTCCTGTGAAGTTTCATGTAGCACTTCACTGTTTCATGCAGCACGAGGGTGCATGCAAGCTCAGACTGGATGCTTTGCTCTTTGTTGGCTCCTCCGACTTCTCTTACTCCCACTTCTCTTGAAATGTGAAACGAAGTGGGTACAATGAGCCAAAACTTACCTTTATGGCCTCTTAATTGAATTTGGAGTGGAGTGATGACTTGGATTGGGCATGAGTTTTCCTCTTTGGGAAAATTGGTCCCACTCTAGTTAATCATTCCCCCTACCTCAGACTCACCTCCTTTTCCTTTTTAACTCTCCCTTGACTAATTTTACTTGTTCAGGTGGCATGTACACTCAACTTTTCATACACTTTAACTCTACGAGGGTGGCCAAGTTAATTGGCCACCTTTTTGCCTTTTTAGTCTCTAAATATCGACATTAAGTAATTTTGATCAATATGAGTGCATAGCGAGAGGTGAAGGGCCATACCTGAGCCTACACATTGTTGGTGTGTTGCAGACATGATCTGGTGCAGGGAGATGGAGTTTTGAGACAACGATGGCTATCTTTCTCTTGTTGTGTTTTTATTATTATTTTTATTATCTGAGTGAGCAACTTGTTTTTGAGTGAGGTGCTTAACTTATTTATTTGTTTTTAATTCTTGCAGGTGCTGCATGGAGGTCCTCAGGATCCTTGGCTAGTGCGTTCATTCTCCCGGAGTCTGATCATGGTCCTTTGGAGATGAAGGGAAATGACTGATGGAGGTTATGGATGGAATTAGAATGAGTGGACTGATGGAGAGGTAAGGGGAGCGGTCTCATGCCATGGTATAGATGATCTAGATGTTAGTGGTGCAACATAGGGTTTAGAGTGAATCCTTGTGCATGGACTGAAGTGAGGGTTAAGAGTGGTAGGTATAGGGAAACAATAAATTATCATGCTATTTTTGAAATTTAGAAACCTTTGAGAGAGATAATTGCTTTGTAAATAAATTTTCTGTAGAATTTACTGGCTTTCTTGTAGTCCTACAAGAATCTTGTAGTTGCTAGGACTTTCCTGTAGCAATTATAGTCAAGAGTAAAAATGGAGTTTTATGCCTACTTGAAAGGTAAAATTAGTGAATGGGTGCATGGTATAATTGTCCATGGAGTGTGTAAGAAGAGGAGAGAAAAGAGAGGAAGAAACTTCTCCCCTGGATCTAAAAACTCCTTTGATCAACAACCTACAAAGCAAAAAACAAGTGAGTGCATAGGTATCATTTTTCTCTTTTTCATTTTTTTTCTTTTCTCTTTTTTCTCTTTATTTTTCTGAATGTAGGTGGGTTGCCTCCATAGAGGTTTTCAACCCATAATCTTTCCTTGGATGCCTCAAGGAGGTTTTCTCCTTTTTCTGCTCCAAGATTTCCTCATGGAGTTTTCAACCCTAGAGTTGGCCTTGGGCACCTCAGAGAGGTTTTCACCCATTCCCCTTTATTTTTTCTAGGAGGGGGAGGTGTTGGAAACTATGGAGTTTCCAATGAAATACATCTCATTTTTTATGGAATTTATAAACTTAGCCCTAGACAGGGTATTTTTGTAATCTTTGAGTCTATAACCATTGACAAGCAAGGGGATCCCCTCCTCATCTGTTGTCTTGATCTGAACTGTGCCATTATCATAGCATTTTTCCACTTTGTAAGGTCCCATCCATCTTTCCATTAATTTTCCTTTGAAATACTTGAACCTTGAGTCATACAAAAATGCCCAATCTCCTTCTTGAAAGTATTCTCCTTAATATGCTTGTCATCCCAAACCTTCCTTTGTAGTTGAATAACTTTTATGTGAAGGAGTGCCCACATCCTGAACTCATCCAAACCATTTAATTAAAAAAAAAAATTCTTGTTGGGCCTTTGTGATATCTAGGTCTAATTTAGCTACCATCCTCAAGGTGTTGAACTCAAACTCAATTGAAAATAGAGCTTTCTTCCCGTAGACCAAGCCATAATGAGTGAACCTAATTGTTTTCTTCCACGTGGTATTGTAAGCCCAAGTGGCTTCTACCAATATGTCCGCCAAATATTTTATGCTATTTCTCATAACCTTGGTGAGGATATTCTCCAAGGCTCTGTTGGTCACTTCCACTTGGCCATTTTATTGAGGATGTTATACAGTGGAAGTCTTATGTTTAATCTTGTTCTTGCTCGGAAGATTTTCAATGAGATGACTTGTGAAATGAGCTCCCTAATCAGTGACTACCTCTCTAGGGTATCCAAACTTATAGAACACATTATCTCTCAGAAATTCTGCTACCTTCTCCTCAGTTGCTACCTTGACAACCTTTGTTTCAGCCCACTTTGTCTGGTAGTCATTGCAAACTATGATATACTTTTTCTGCCCTGATGGTGGATCAATGGGACCAATGAAGTCCATGAACCAATTTTCAAATGGATCTAGAGCCACCTGAGGGTGAAAATGCATCTCATTCCTCTGTGTAGTTTTCCCTATCCTTCGGCATTGATCACAACTACTAGTGTATCTCCAAGAATCTTGGTGAAGGGTAGGCCAATAATAACCTTCCTGCAAATATTTGAAGGTCTTTCTTCTTGTAGAAAAGTGGCCCCCACAAGGACTCTCATGACATGTAGAGAGGATGTCCAAAATTTCTTCCTCCCTCACACATCTCTTGAGAATTTGGTCAGGTCCTATCTTGAAGAGATTTCCACCGATCCAGGTGAAAGGGGAACTTTTTCTAATGATCTTTCTTTTCTCCTTGGATGAGAGGTTTGGAGGGAACTCATTAGCAACCAAGTAGTTAGCTATGTCAGAAAACCATGTATAGAGTGTTAATATACAAAATTGGTGTTAATCCAGAAGCTGGTCATCCACCATTCCTTCCTCATCTACTGGTAGAGCTAACCTAGATAAAAAATCTGCAACAACATTCTCCTTCTGAGTTTTATCAACAATGGTTAGGTCAAACTTATGTAATAACAATAACCATCTAGTTATTATAGCATTAAAATCAGGTTTATTCATTAAATATTTGATGGCTACATGGTTAGTGTGCACAAATGTCTGATAACCAGTGATATAATGTCTAAATTTGTTTAAAGCATGGACAAAGGCTAAAATTTCCTTTTCTATGATAGTATAATTGAGTTTAGCCTTGGACAAGTTCTTACTAATGAAATAGATTTCATAAGGTATTTTTCTTCTAACTGCCCCAAGGCTGCCCCCACAACTTTCTCTAATGCATCTGTGTGGATGTGGAAGGGAAGAACCTAATTTTGACCTCGGAGAATGGGGGTAGTAGTCAACTTTTCCTTAATGAGCTCAAAAGATTCTTGTCAGAGAATGGACCAGGTAAACTCAGAGTCGTTGGCCAAAAAACCAAATAATGGTGAAGCCTATTTGCTGAAGTCTTTGATTAACCTTATGTAGTAACCTACTAAACCTAACAAAATTCTGACATCTCTTTGATTTTGAGGAGCATGAACTCTCTTGATGATGGTGATTTTGTTCGAGTCTACCTGTATTCCTACTTGCAATATTGAGTGGACCAATAACCTTCCTGCTCTTTTTAATAATTCACACTTTTCTGGGCGAAGGGAGAGATGCATCTCAATGCATCTTCACAACACTTTTCCCAAATTGGAGAGAGATTCTTGGAAGTCATCCCCATAAGGTGTGAAATATTCCATGTAGATTTCAAGTAAGTCATGGACTATCTCAGAGAAAATTCTCAAGACAACTCTTTGGAAAGTAGCAGGACATTGCACAACCCAAAGGGTAGGAATGTGTAAGTGAAGGCACCCCAAGACATGTGAAAGTGGTATTGTCCTTGTCTTCAGGGCTAATTTGGATCTGGTTATTCCCACTGAACCCATCTATAAAAGAAAAGAAAATTTTCTTTGCAAGGCCATCCAAAACTTGATCTATAAAGGGCAAAGGGTGGTCCTTCTTGGTGGCTTTGTTGAGTTCTTGATAATCAACACAAATTCACCATTTTCCATTCTTCTTTGAGACTAAGATAAGAGGATACACCCACTCAATATTTGATATAGGATAGATGAAACCTACATCCAATAATTTCTATAGTTCTTCCTTCACTATGTCTTTTAGAGTTGGGTTCATCCCTCTTTGGGGTTGGCACACATGCTTGCATCCTTATTTAATTTAAATATGATGTGTGCACACCGAGGGATGCACCCCTTTCATGTACTAGTAGTCCCAAGAAAATACATCTAGATTTTCTTTCAAAAGTTGGTATAGCTACTCTTCTTCTCTATCTGAGAGGTTTGATTTAATTTTCAGATATTTTGACAAGCCAAATTCCACAGCCTTGGTGGTTTCAGAGGTTGAATCAACTAAGTGCAGTTCCATCCAAGGGTGGCTTTCAGACTCTTTAACCATAATTTCAAGTGAATTGTTAGTGGGGGACTAGTTCAGAATGATTTGGTCGATGAATTCATCTTCATCAAGCTGCCCCCCTCCAAGAACAATATCTATGGTACAAATGGGGTGGGGTATAGTGTTGTATACTTCATCTTGTTCTTCTTCATCCTCCAACCATAAATGTAGATCATGGTCAATGGAAGGTTGGGTCGGAGGATATAATACCAACTATTTAGACAAGGGCCCATTCTTGATAGTCATGTTTCTGCCCTGACAACTCATATAAGCATCGAGAGTGGCTAACCAAGGTCTCCCTAAAATGAGAGGATACCCATTGAACTTGGTTTTTGAATGAAAAACCAATAAATATGTAGGGTACTCCCAAGATTCAATTGAAACCATAACATCCTCAAAAATTACTTCCAGAGCTACTGCAGACCAATCTACAAGTTGCAGAACCATTGTGGTTCTCCTCAAATTCCCTTGGAGGTTGAGTTTAAGCATATTTTCCTTGGTCATTACATTGATGGCATCCTTCAGATCGGGGATTGTGACACCATCTATGTGCACATATACAACTGAACTACTAGGGTCCAGGTACTTCACGAAAATCACCCTTCCGAACATTAAGTCAGACAATTTCCCTACTACATTGATGGTGGTGGTATCTCTCTTGTTTCTCCCAAGTTTCTTAAATAAATTTTCCTTGATGAGCCTATTGTAAATAGGGACATCCTTAATGGCCTGGAAAATGGGTATTTTTACACATAAAATTTTTAGTTCTCCCAAAAGTTCAGTTTCCTCTCAGGTGTGTTGACTAGAGTGGATCAAGCGCTCCGGAAAAGGAGGTTGTTGGATATTAGTGTGATTTTCTTTCTTTTCCTCCTCAACCTATGTAGGTGGAGATGGAGTATAGTTTCTCAGGATTAATCTTCCCAGCCTTAGATTAATCTCATGTATCTCCACAATGTAAGCTGGATAGGATGTATCCCCACTGTAAACCTATTGTGCCTTCTTGTTCTTCTGGTTCAGATTGGGCTATGTAGGGATCTGAGGCAGCTTGGGTTGAGAAGAATGAGTGAGTTGAGGTTGAGGTTGGGGTGGAGTCAGCAGAGAAGGTGGTTGATTATGTTGAGGCCTCCACCCTTGTGATGGGTTGCTCCACTGAGGTGGTTGAGGACCATGCTACTGAAATGGTAGGTTTACTAGCTGAGGATGATATGGAGGGTTGTAAGTCCAAGTAGGAGGTGTAGGCCATCATGGAGGAGTGGAGGTGTACCAAGACTACATTTGTGCACTCTGATTGTTATGATAATAGGAGTAAGGTGCACCTTGCATACCTTGCTGATACGGCTGAGGGCCTTGAGGCCTTCTCTAATTGATGAAACGAAGTTACTCTGATCCTAGTTACCTACCTTGATATACAACTTTGAGTCCAAGTAAGGGGGGACACTTATCTATGGCATGATTCTCCTCACAGACTAAACAAACCTCTATGAAATTTAATGGACATTCGTTCTGAGGGTGTTTTCTAATACATCTAGGGAAAAATATAGGCAATTTTTTTTATGCTTCCTCTTGATCTACATAGTGTCCATTTGCAAAGAAAAGGTTTGCAACATCTCACTCTTTAAGTCCTCCAACATATTTCCAATCTCATTCTTGATGGAGGTGGAAGAGGAAGGGGTATTGGTCAGACTATGGATAGCTCTTCCTTTCTTCCCAGCTGCCCTAGAATGGTTCCTGAAGATAGTTTTGATGTCCTCATAAGGCAGTTGGTAGATATCTCCTCCTGATAACATATCAAGGATTTCTATCACCTCCTCCCTGATCCATCATAGAAGTACATGTTTAAGTGATTCAGGATCAATGGTGGAGTTGGATCATTTGTAATTTAACTGGAATACTTCATCATAATATTCTAGGGATTCATCAGGCCCTAGAGTCATCCAAAATATTACCTCTTTAGTTTCCTTCGACCTACAATCGTCCCTGTACTTGTTGTTGAAGGCCTCTTGCATCTGTGTCCAGGTAGTGATGTTGTTCCTAGGTAGACCCATGAAACAGAGAAAGGCTTCATCCTTGAGGGTAGATGGGAATAACTTCAGATTTTTATCATCCAAGTCATAGTCATAGGTCCTACAGACAACATAAAATTAGAACATCAAGGTGTCAGGGTCCTCATAGGTAAGTCCATGGAAATGTGGAAGGGCCGAGGGGCTGATGTTCTTCATCTTAGTCTCCCCATATATCTCTCTAATGGGAAAGATTCCTTGGGTTCCTGTCTCAGCCATGCTTTGATTGGTGAAGCAGGTTCCTCTGGTGAAACAAGTTCTTCATCTTCTCCAATAGGTTCTTCAAAGTTTTCAAAAGGCTCACCTATGGCGTATTCAACCTTGCAATCACTGAAGAGGAGTGAACGGTGACTGTGTGGGGATGTGGGGGTTTTTGTTAAAAATTTTCCTTGATTATACCTACTCCTACGAGGCATGAAGATCATTTATTTCAATATTTTTGAAAATTCATGTAAAATAAAAGCATAGAATAATGATAAAACAGAATTAAAGCATCTACTTAGACACCTCCCCAACAACGACGCCAAAAAGTAGTGAGCCCTGGTATTGCACCAAGAGTGATTCACCTCCCAAAGGCTCCTCTACTTTACTTTATCAACCAAAGGTTCATACAAACTTGGAGGTGATAGTGCTATATACACAAAAAATGAATTCTACTCATGCCATCATCTTTTGAATCGTACAAAAGGGTGTTATTTCTAGGGTTTCTAAGTGAAGTTTGTCACACTTCTAAATTAGACCTAGAACTACAATTATCTCAAAACCGTTACTTTATCAACAATCAAAGGAATATTCTAAAGTGATAACATCTAGCTCTTCTGCAAGGAAAGAAATCTACAATTTAATCTAGGGCAAGAAATGGAAGCAAAATAGGCATCTTCATGAAGTAAATTGTTGAATTGAAATTGCAGAAAGAATACTAATATAATCACACATTGCTGGGCCAAATGGCTAAACACACTCTGAATACTTCATGATTTAACTATCATTTTTTTAATCATGCATGTAATCATGACCTAATTATGCTTGTAAATGCACTGCTTTGCAACAAGGAGGAGAAGGCGCTAAGGTGGATTAGGAAGGCATTGAACTCATGAATGCAGAGATAAAGGTGTCTTGATGGTTATGGTAGGCCCGTATGAGGTTGATGATGGTTTCTGGGCTGAACGTGAGGCTAAATGGTGCTACTTCAAGGTCTGCTACTGGTTTCCTATAGTGTTACAGGAAAGTCCTGAATTGCTACAAGAAATAGGCTAAGGGCAATTCAAAACCAAAACTGATGGAGAAAAGTATAGGGGAGGTGAAATAAAGGTGTAATTGGATGGATGGAAGGTGGCCAACCCCTTGGCCAAGCTCAAAACCTCTTGCAAATCTCGTCTTGCACTTCTAGGGTTGCTCACAGTGTGAAGGTGAAAATCTCAAAAATAGGGTTGAAGGTGATTTGATTGAAAGAACACTGATGAAAGGTGAGAAATGAAGCTAGGGGTGCTAGTGAAGTCCTCCTTTATTGTGCTAATTGAACCTACAAGAAAAATACATTTTCATGCAACCAACATTGGCAAATATATGATGAAGAAGATGGAATAGATGACTTGAATTTTATAAGAAAACCTAATTAAGCATTCAATCATAAATCTAACTCACTATTCTAAACATGTTTATGAAATTACAACAACCTATCTATTCTTTCCAAGAAATAATAAAATAAAGAGAAAATTTGGGCCTGTGGTGAAGATATTCCCTCCTCAAGCTCCAATGGAAGAGATGAGAGAGGGAGGCTTTGACACACAGCTTTCTGAGTTTATATGCTACTGTACCAAGATCTATGGAAGCCTAACTACAAAAAAGATGAAATGAAGCAAGCTAAAAACAAATAAATTGAAATGCAAACAAACTAACTAAAATCCATAAAAGAAAACTAGCTACAATGGCATAAATATGAATATGAATAGATAAGAGAGAGACTAAGGCCAATGGATGGGGTCCTAACCCACAAGCCTAAGCCTCTAAACTAAATTAGTGAAGGAAAATCTGAATAATCATCTTATTGCAGAAAATAGTTTCATTACATAGTCATGAAAGTCTCAAAAACCTATTACAAGAGCTAAGAGTCTACTAGCCTCCTCCAAAATTTGAATCGTAATGAGCTCTTGCTCTACCCTATTTAATGTAAAGGGTAGCTACCAACAACTCCCTAAAAATTAGGTGATATGTCCCCTTTGACTGCAAGAGAAGTGGATATTTGGTGCAATTTATCTCCCACTTGCTTGGTTACCTTTGGGAGTTAAGGAGGTGGAAAACCCTCCTAGAATCTCTCCTTGTTGTATAATCCGAGCTTTAATTGAAAAATATTCAACAAAATTGGAATATATTCGTGATTATCCAACATTTAAACCATATTAGGCATTTGAAGTATGACAAGCCTTAATCACCATCCACACTAGGAACATATGACCATAATATAATTAAATGTGAGAAAGAGATACTAATAAGGCTAAAAAGGTGACCATTAACCCCTCCAATTATACATAATGATGGAGCTCATCAGATTTTTTGCAAGCACCAACTTGAAAGAGATACCAACCTCCAATCCTCCCTCAAACACACACTAGAGATGGAAGCACCAAATTACTATATTCAGGTTGTATATGGAAGCCACTCTAACTGATATCAACTTTGTTCCCCTATGCAACCTTTCCTCTACACAACCCATGCAACACTTTATTTTATCTACTCACTATGAAACATACACTCTTCTCTCGACCCTTGTCCACTCCATAGGTTCTCTCAGACTCTTTACTGCAACACGGGAAGACTTGGACTCTTCTAACTAGCACTCACACAGAGTTGTCCACTTAGCTCAATCAGCAATGATGCGTTCCCCCACTTTTTCAATTCCAATATGAGGTTTCCTTCTTCTACTGCATACGGAATGATGTTTTCCCTATTTCCATCCACATTTCCCAAGATTGTAGTTTTTTAATGGCTCTCCATACTACTATAACATCTTCGTTACTTCCTAATACTACTATATTAAATTATGAGCATGGGATCTTAAGCATTTTCTCCACTCTGCTACTTGATAACTACAGCTGCAGCATAATTAATTCAATGAATGGGCCATGGATGATTATCAATAGTGAGATTTAAATCTTCGTCAACCTGCACACTCAAGGAAGCTCTCCATTCTTATTTATTACTCACATAGCTCGAGATGTACACCAACATGGCTTCTCTGAGCTTGATATGGTCTCCATTAATTCTCTCTGCAAATCGTTGTCCTTGTTTCCTTCATGCAATGATATTTGTCATAAATGTTGACTTGATTAGTGCAACCTATGCATTTTTTCTCTTAGTTTCTGACTCATTCATTGCAAAGCCCATAGGCTTTCTACTAAAGAGCTTTTAAATTTAAAATCCTCGACCCCTTTTAAATTTAACTGCAAATTATTCTATTTATGTCGATTTCATCATTTAGCTCCTTTTGCTGGCACCTTTACCTATTTTTCTGCCATGGGACCAAGTGTTGTGACCACTGGATTATCCTTCAGGCACTTAGAATATTTATGGTATTCAAGGGATTGTTTCCCTTTATTAACTTCTCCTGGACCCTTGGTCTTTACCTATTTCATATGCCTTCATTGGACACATATCCATTAGCTCCCACATCCCAATGCTTTTACATGCCTTCTCTTTAAAATCCTTTGGGCTTAGTTTTCCTGTGGGGTTTTCCTAACACTTTCAATGCCTAATGAAATACCTCCTAGGGATGAAATTTCTAACCAACATGTCCTGAAACTTACTTCCTGGTCCTTATTTTCAGTATCCATTAGAAATCGTCGGGGTCTTCCTTACGGGGTGACGTGTCCTGATGGGACCACTGTTTCACTCGCGCACCAATTAACTTCCTAATAGGATGAGATTTCAATACACATATGCCCGATGCCTAGTCCATTGGCTTGTTCTCTGACACTGAGACGTCTTCTTGACATTCTCCTCCCGACGGTTCTCTTTGTGCGCTCATTTATCTCCACCAGGGTATTCCTGCTGGGTGAGGGTATTAAGTGGGACCACCCATTGCGGCCACCAGCCAGTAAATTTTCTACTGAGGAGAGTTATCTATGGAAATTCCCATGTCATTCTGATGCCCAATCAACCCAACACTCCCTCTATGTGTTGCTACAAAAAATTACAGGGTCTGACCAGTGGGATGACGTCATGCTAACATCATCAATGCTATTATATGGCGCCTCCTTAGTGGTGACACATGTCACCCAGATTTGGACAATCAGGCCACCTAAAAATGAATAATTTTTCTGCAATGTGTCCCCTATAAAACTACACCATGTTGACATCATCAACCATTGTCATCTCTTGAGAGCCAATCAAACTTTTTTGTGTGTCATGTCGGAGAGGAAAGAGAAAGGGTCCCTGGATCCTTGGTTTTGCGAGCAATTTCTTTGTTAAATTCGTTTATCAAAAACCACCATGTTTAAGAAATTGACACAAATCCATTATAGTTTGTGGTATTTAGAGGAGAGGTCTCAGGTTTATTCTTCATATTTTATCTACATGATTGGTGGTTTGGGAAACCACCTCCCATGGCCTCCAAGCCTGACAAGACTATCGTATGAATGCCTATTAGAATGCCACCACATGGCTCGACGCTTATCTCTTGGTGCTTCCATTTTCCCCCCTTTGCAATCCTCTGGGATGCACCCTTTTGGGTAAGTACGTCGGGATGGATTTACCACATAGCATCATCTCGCTCCATATATTCTAGCGCTAAATACTTGTGCACCATAACCATTCCATTGGGGTTTTACCACCAGGGTGACTTTGCTGGGTGGGCTCTACCATGCCCAATAGAAATTATTCCTGCTGCTGAGTTGTCACACCATGTCAGCTCGAAAATCCTTTTCACACTTTGTCATGATTTGCCATATATTTTAGCACTTCTACCATCTTTGGCTATGCGCCAAAGTTCCTCCAACCCTTTTATCTATGCACCTTTTTACTTTTGGGGTCCATATATTTGACTGGCTCTATATTTTTATCCAAGAGGCCATTTGTAGACTTCCATATATCGTTGGAAAGATATCTTCGAGCAATAACCAAATATGCCATCCAAAAGATCATATGAGTTAATATCTAGATGTATCTTCTCCTCCAAATACTCGGACTCCAATCCATATTCATCATATTATGGCATCTACAACAAGGCTACTATTATGATGATTCTCTGCAAAATACTGCAACAACCATGGGACTCCTGTTAGTAGGAGAAAATGTGTCAGTTTTTTAACCCCTTCCTACCTTAAAACCACAATCATAAACCTCTATTTTATCCTCATAAAATTCCTTATACTCTCACTAGTCCAAGAACCAGGTCCTATCCCTACACTAGTTTTATATTTTATACTTAAGGTTTATTAAGTACTTAATTAATCATTTTTAATAGATTTTATGCCTTTCATATTATTGAAACTAATATTTATCTTCCTGAATTATGGGGATTAGAAAACATATTAATCTTGAATCAACATGGTCTAGTGCAGGCAGATTCCTACACCATTGGCAGTCGACCGCTCCTAGACTTCTGCAACAACTCGTTACCTAATGCAGGCTTATCATTCAATATCGACCCATTCAATTGTGGTCATATTGAGTGGAACTCGGATAGGAGTATAGTCAGGGTTATGATTGAAGATTGGGTTGTGGACCAATGAGTAGTTTAGCATTTTGTTATAGTTGCTGGCTTATTTTGTAACGTTGATTGTTATTTCGTTCAGTCGAAAGGTTGGAATTATAATGGATGTATGTAATTTTTTTATGGCCATATGCCGAAAGGGTTGTATAAATATAGATTTTAGATATGAAATTAGGGAGCGATAGCCATGCTACTGTAACTCTGGAAAATTTGTAATTCTGTGTTGTCGCCCTCATTCTGGGATGGATCCATACTTATGATGTACCTTTTATGATTCGAATTAATACAAGGAGCTATGCCATGTTGTTTACATTCTGGTTTTTAATCTATCATTGATGCGTCTTTGAGTGTTGAAGCTTTATGTTTCCTAAAACAAGGAACAAGTTGGTTGGCTAGGGCCCATCCAACCCAGCTCGTTTGGCCTTTCATGATTTCGTTCAGTTAAAGGTGTGTGTGTTGATTTTATTCATTCAAATTGTGGATTGAGTTTATGATTTATCTCTTCATAAGAATTCTGGTTTTATTTCATTAGCAGTCAAGTGTGATGGATCTGTGGCATGTTTATTAATTAAAGTTTGATTTACTTTCAGTCATTTCCCTTTTTATGAATCTTAGTTGATTTCTGCCTGGAGTAGTGCAAGACCATTCCTGCACTAGTGTGTTTATAATTTCTACAACTTGTTTTTTGGGTTCATCACAACAAGATTGTTTCATTTCTTTCCTTTGCAAGAATTCGATTTATTTCCGCAAGTGAAAGTTCACTAGTAAATAGAATCCTTTTTAATACAAAGGGTTAAAATCCTAGGAATTAAAATATGCTTTGTTAACTAATGAATGAACAACATTATGACACATCGATCTGTGCCTGCACTTCATATTTTTAATAGGAAAGAATTAAAACTTAAATCTGAATAATTAAAGTGAACCTTTTCTGATTTAAAAAATATTAAAGGCAGATCTGGTGTATGTGAGTAACTATCACAAGGATAAAATCATGTTGTCATACTTGAGTTATTTCTTTCATTGCATTGAAGAAAGTGTTCTTTGACTTTTGAAGTTTGTTTTATTTCAAAGATATTTTCATTGCAAGATCCAGTTTGATTGAAGCATTATTTTGCGTGTACAAGTTATTTCAGAATTCTGACTCACCTTTGCAAATTTATTTCATAGATTAGCAAACCCTTTCCTTTCCCGAAAGTAATTGGAAAAAATGGTGTAAGAATCTCTGTTCCAGTACAGGAACCAATATCATGTTACATGAATAGAGTGCTCAAAGCCTGAAGCTTAGAGCCCCTGTACAAAGACATAAATCTCCAGCGTGAGTGTAAACTATACTTCCCACACCCAAGTCATGTACCTGGATTATTACAAGCATATTGCAGGAGTATAAGAATAACAACTTGGTGCAGGAAGGAAAATCCTTAACAAGGCAGATCTTTCCAAGGGCCCACTTGTGAACCTGCCAACCCCCATACTGGAGATAAACATAGAATTTCATTTCAGAAATCAAGTTTGTTTATAACAAGTGTGAAAGTTCCTTTATTTGATTTCTTTGCAATGTACTTTCTTTCGCATTCCGGCACTAGAACTTCTTTGTTGTAAATTGTTGTGTGATATTTCTTTTCGATTCTGCAAGTTCTTGATTTAAGAAGTAGGAATAGATAGGAAAATTTCATACCACTTCTATCATTTTTTGTGCTTCATCTCTAGGTTTACAAACCTCGAGTTGACAATTAAGTGTTGAAAGGAGTTAGATTAACTACGATTCTTGCACCCAACATTTTGGTGCCGTTGTTGGGGAGGCGATTTGAATTGGTAAGAATTTTCTGTTTTCTGCAATAGGGGTAAGTATGATATTATTTTTTCTATAGTGTGCTTCTATTGATTAAAGGAATTTATAGGTTCTGAGTTATTTCTTTAATTTGCAACATTTTATTAAACTTTTGTTTTGTCATTTTTTGAAATGAATGCCTAAAAGGGGTAGGGGTCGGAAGCCCACTAAGGGCCAAGGAAATACTGGTAAATATGAAAAAAATTCTCATATTGGGCCTTCTTTTTCACGCAGAAAGTCCAAACAAACCCAGACTCATCACGCAGGAACTGTCCACTGGGACTCTGGAAACAGTAGTCCAAGGGTGACACAACTCACAAAGGGGAGGAAGGAGACTATTATAGCCCACAGTAAACCTTATTAGCCTATCGAGAGTGGTTTGATTGAAGGAACAAAAAATGGCAGATCACGAGGACCATGCCGAGGGAACTGGCGAAAATGAGGTAAATGAGGAACAATCCACTTTTGGATTCCTAATTGTGGATCTTGACGTAATTGTGCAAATGAAGAATATTCCACCATCAAATCTTCCTCATTTCTATGGTAAGGTACATGAAGACCCATACTCTTTTATATTTGAGTTTGATAGTTTGTGTAGGAGCTATGATTATTCATCTGATGCTCATAAATTAAAGTTGTTTCCTCCAACTCTCAAGGATGCATCATTACGCTGGTTCACGGGACTAGGGGGAAACACTATAGCTTCATGGGAACAGATGAAGAGAGTTTTCTTGTCAAAATGTCAAGAATATTGTAAAACTAGATATATTCAAGATGAAAACTTTACTATTGTGCAAAATGATGATGAGACCCTAGAGGACTACTTAGAGAGATTCATGTATATCCTTCAAAGGTCAAAGAATTTTTTTTATCTGAGTACCATTAGGACCTTGTTCTTATGTGGACTTACTAATGATGCTAGGAATAATTTAAATTTTTTAGGACAAGGAGATATTTCCCAAAAACCCTTTGATCAAATCTGTGACTTTTGCAGGAAATTCTCAAGGAATCAATATAGATCCGGTAAAGGAATTTGAAACATAAATAAGAAAACAAAATCTACTGATGCTATGATCATTGGATTGGAGAAAAAAATGGATAATACGAAAATTGAAATAATGAATAATGTTAGAAAACAAATAGACTCTTTGAAATTTCAGCAAAAACTTGTAGAGGAACAAGAGTCATTATCTATTTTTTATCCGAAATGTAGAAAAAATCATTATTTAAGAGAATGTCCTCTTGATGTGAAAGGAACTAATAAATGTGCAATTTGTGTAGATAACCATGACATAGAGAAATTTCCTTCCATACCTAGGTTGAAAGCTGTATTTGAGAGAGGGAAACTTGAAGTTGAATCATTGCATGCTATGGGAGCACGAAGAAACTAGCCTCAGGTAAGTGCAGGTATGGCTCCTGAACTTCCATCACATTTTTTTTGTTATAATTTTCATCCATATTCGTATCTTAACACTAGTCACTCTCAACATTGGAAACATGGGAACCAATATCATTATGGACAACCCTCCCAATCTTGGCAACAAGGATGGAGATTTCTAAACCATTCACACCAGTCCTATCCTGCACCTATGCAATCATACCCACCTACATATGTAGCTTAACCAATCCCACGACCATCATTTCCCAAGCTGAGTTAGCCTATGCCACCATTACCTTTACCTCCACCATTCCGACCTCCTCAACTTCCTGCCCAAACCGTACCAAATCCCAATAACAAGTTGGTACAAATGATCCATTATATGAACCCTCTTTTTCCATCCATATATCATTCTATTCTAGTTGGAGTCAATGATCTACAATTGAAACCGAGGAAGATAGTAACCTCAGAAAAGCAAAAGCAGCCTATGGTGATTATTGAAGAGAAAGGTGAGGAGGAAACTCTTGACCATTCTGTGAGAGATGTCACCATTCATCCCATCCCTGTAGAGCCTTTTCCATCCTCTTAAAACTAGCTTCCCTATCCAGAGAGTCTATTTTTGGAGAGGAATGAGCCCATTCCTAAGTCTAGCTTGGCTTTTGAGCTCAGGAATATTTTTATAAAGGTACCTTCACTCCAAGCTATCAAAGATATCCCCATATGTACAAAAATAATTAGGGATATCTATCTCAATAATCCAGGAAGGAGAATATTGGAACCCCAAACCATTCAATTTGTTGGAAGAGCGGCAGAGTTAATTACAAGATGTATACACATGGAAAAATACACTGACCCCATAAACCCTATTGTCTCTGTTCAGATAGGTGATGTCATTGTCTCTAATGTGCCCATAGACCTGGGGGCAGCCATTAATGTTATAACCAATCAAACCATGTATCAACTTGGATTGGTTCATATTTTTCCTACTCCCATTGTGCTTGAATTGGCAGACAGATCTAAAATCAAGCCAGAAGGGGTGTTGGATGATGTGATCATTTCATTATATTCTTGGGAATATCGCGCAGACTTCATTGTGCTTCAGCAAAGAATCATATGGGAGGACATCCCTTGATCTTGGGATGACCATGGCTTGCTACGATTGATGCTTAAATTGGATGTCGTTCTGGTGACATGTATATTTCCCATGGAAATTCTAGGAAGAAGGTCACCTTATATCTACCTGCTAGATCCATTTAGGAGCTCTGATACACCTTGTGGCTAGATTATAGTAGTGACGAGGAGACTCAGTCTGTCTCTATGTTACATAATTGTGCCGAGTCCTCACAAGAGAGTGAGATACATGACTTCCTGAACAATGAAGACACCATGCCTAATTTCGAGTCATTGAGCCAAATTTTTAGTCTGGATTTTCAGGAAAGTCACAATTCTGAAACTCCCTCATCACCATATCTAGTAATGCCTATGTGTACTCTTGAGCCTGATACCACTCTTGTTGAGATTAGTCCAGAAAAATATTTTCATATCAGTTCAGAATTGGATTCATCCCAGCAAGAGAAGCTTGTGAAGTTGTCGTGAAACCATCTTGATACCTTTGCATGGGGTTACAAAGATATGAGAGGCATCCATCCTTAAACATGTACTCATCATATTTATATTCAGGATGGAGCCCGGCCTGTTTGAAAACCCAAAATGTGTATAAAGCCAACTCTATGAGATGTCTTAAAAGAAGAATTCCAAAAACTCTTGGATGCTGATTTTATCTATCCTATTTCCGATAGCCAGTGGGTCTCCCCATTGGTTTTAGTCCCAAAAAAATATGAGAGATGGCACATTTGAATTGATTATATAGAATTGACAAATCCACTCTTAAGAATTACTTGCCCCATTCCTTTTATCGATCAAGTGCTTAATACCCTTGTAGGTAAGAAGTACTTCTCTTTTCTAGATGGCTTTAGTGGTTATAACCAAATACAGATCAAACCCAAGGATCAAGAAAAAACCACATTTACATGTCCATGGGGTGCAATTACTTACCGAGTGCTTCCCTTTGGGCCATGTAATGCCCCATATACCTTTCAAAGGTCATTCCTAGCCATTTTTGTTGACCTTGAGTGTGTGGAAATCTATACGGATGAACTCTCTGTTTTTGGTGATTCATTTTAGGAGGGCCTAAAAAATATGGAAAAGGTGCTTCTTCATTTCCAAGAAGCTCATCTTTCCTTGGGTAATAAAAAGTGTAGATTAATGTGTAAGGTAGGTGTAGTTCTTGGCCATCTAATTTTTGACAAAGGTATCCAGGTTGACCCCACAAAGATAGAAATTATTTTGAGTCTTCCTGCACCCAAAACTCAGAGGGAAGTGAGAGGTTTCCTAGAACATGCGGGCTAATATAGGAGATTCATTGAAAACTTCTGTAGGATAGCTACCCCCCTTTTCCGACTTTTAGCTAAGGATAGTGATTTTTCTTGGTCCACAACTTGCCAATAGTCCTTTAAGACATTGAAGGAAAAAATAATGCACGCACCAGTTTTGAGAGGACCAAACTGGTCCCTGCCATTTCATATTTCCTTTGTTGCCTCAGATACTACCATTAGCATATCTTTAGGATGGGAAGAAGACAAACAATCCTATGCTATCTACTTCATCAATAAAAAATTTTCATCTGTTGAATTAAAATACACAGTTATTGAGTTTTTAGCTGTAATTTTTCCTATTAATAAATTTAGACACTACATTACAGGGTATGAAGTCTTTGTGCACACTAATAATTATGCAATAAAATATTTGATGAATAAACCATTAACTAGTGGTAGAGTGACTAGGTGGTTACTATTATTACAAGAATTTAATATCATTGTTTTTGATAGACCAAGAAAATGTAATGTAGTAGCAGATTATCTTTCAAGATTAAATAATATTGGTGAAGTAATTCATGTTGATGATGATTTCACTGACGAACATATTTTTGTTGTGTCAACAAAATCTCGATGGTTCGTTGACATAGCTAACTATTTAGTCACCGGAAAGACACCACCTCACTTATCTGCTCGTGAAAAGCGGAATATTATACAGAAAAGTGTTGCATATTCTTGGGTTCAAGGAGACCTCTTTTACACTAGGTCAGACCTCATTATATGAAGGTGTGTAAGAGAGGAAGAAGTGTTTGAAATCTTAAAATCTACTCATGAAAAACCTTGCAGAGGTCACTTTGCTGATAAGTGGTTTGCATACAAAATTTTACGAGCTCGCTATTTTTGGCCTTCCTTATTTAAGGATGCCAAAAAATATGTCAAGCAATGTGATAACTGTCATTGAATGGGCCAACTCAATGAAACTAATGAAATTCCTTTATGTCCTCAAGTTATGATTGAGCCTTTTGAAAAATGGGCTATTGATTTCGTAGGACCAATAAATCCAACATATCAAATAAAAAACATATTTTGGTTTGTACATATTTCATTACAAAATGGGTAGAGGCTAAAGTTGTTTCTTTTGCTACCGAAAGAGTTGTTGTTGATTTTTTTTTTTGCTAAAATATTTAGTAGATTTGGTGTGCCTAGAGAGATTATTTCTGACAATGGTCCACAGTTTATTTCTAATTAGGTATAGGGTGTTATGGAGAAGTACAAAATTCAACATAGGAAATCTACGCCATATCACTCGCAAGAAAATTGTTAGGTGGAGTCCATGAACAAGGTAATTGAGTCCATCCTCATGAACACAATGAACATGCATAGAAAGGATTGGGCTAATATATTACCAAAATCCTTGTGGGCATATCGAACCACTTGTAGGAACAACACAAGACATACACCATATGAACTGGTATATGGGAAACATGTCCTTTTTCCGATAGAATTCTAGATCAAGACCTTCAGAAATGTAGTACAGTTGGGACTAGACCTCTCTAAAGCAAAATGCAGCGTCTCTTACAACTGAATGAGTGAGATGAATTTTGAAGGGATGTTTTTCAGCAAAACATATTGGTTCAACAATAGTGCAAAAAGTGGCATGACAAGTCCATCCGAAAGAAGAAGTTCCAACCAGGTGATTGGGTACTCCTTTATGATTCCACATTTAAATATTTTTAAGGGAAATTCCATACACGATGGATGGGATCTTATGAGGTGGTCAAAGTATTATAAAATGGAGAGGTATAAATTAAAACTATTGATGGACCTAATTCAGTGTTCCTAGTGAATGGGCATAGATTAAAGCTATATTTTCAGCCCCTCACTAAAGGAAATTTTATGCAGAAAGTCCAAGAGAAATCTGAGAAGTAGATGGTAGGTGGCAACGCAAACCTACTGAAAATATGATTCTTTATTTTCCTAAAAAATATAATAATAATAATAAATGACAACACTAAAAAAAAAAAAAAAAAAAAAAACCGAAGGAAAGAAAGAAAGAAAGAAAGAGAGAATTTTTTTCCTGTAATTATGAAAATCAATTGACTGACACAATTGCAAAAGGATCAACCTGAAAACCAGCATGTTGGCAGGAAGATCAAAATTTCAAGAAAAAGGGAATGTTGTTTGATTTTTAGATATGTTGGCTATCACCAAAAAGAAGTGGGTTCAAATGGGAACCAAGTCCTTACCCAAGTTTGGGGTAGCTAGCATGGAATTGTTTATTCAAACAACGCTCAATTCCTGCTGCATTTACCTTTTTCGACACCAGTGCAGGCATATTTTAAAGGTATATT
The DNA here is from genome assembly GCA_034641835.2 of Pinus albicaulis. NCBI lineage: Eukaryota > Viridiplantae > Streptophyta > Pinopsida > Pinales > Pinaceae > Pinus > Pinus albicaulis. The sequence continues at coordinate 1,640,569,798 of CM076584.1, forward strand.
CTGACCTTCTTCTATTTCCCATTTTGTAATTTCTTTCTATTTTTATTCTTCTAATCTTGCATTGAACTACCATCCTTTTTCTTCTAAGAAAATTATCCCTATCCGATTTCATACTTCCCTCTTTTTCCCCCAAAGTCCATTTTTCGTTTATCCCTCTTGGTGGTTTCATTCTTAGAATCCCTTCCATGATATTCCTTCCCATTCTGGAAATTAACCTTTCCCACTTCTTTTTTCCCTCATGGATCGACTACAAGATCTGATATGAATTTGTAAGTCAGATTGGAAGGCATACTTGACACCAAAGAATGGAAAATAAAACTTTCCTTGTATAATTAGGAAATTTTTTTTCCAACCAATGAATTGTACCATATCATAATTTATTTTTGTCCCTTTTTCTCTTCGATGTTACAGAAATTCCTGGTGCAAGAACGTCTCAGTGTAAGCACGTCTTAGTGCAAGCACGTTTCAGTGCAAGAAAATTTCAATACAGAAACATTTCGGTGCAGGCAGGTTTAGTGCAAGCAAGTTTGGGGAAAGCACGATCAGTGCAGGCACGCACCCAATGGTGAAAACATATGAAAGACTAATTAATGTAATGCAGGGATGCCTGATGCAAAAATGTGCATTAGGAAGTCTATCTCTTAATATTTTTGCAGATAGAATGACTACACCACCAATGGACCATAGCATCTAATTATTTGAATTATGGTTAAGACTTTGCTTTGTGATTTACTAATGTAGGAAGAAATTATTTTTAAGTACAAGATATTTTTGGTCATGAAGTCTTATCTTTTTAATGAGTACTAAAGTACGCCTTATGTGAAATTATGAAGAAAATGTGGGATAGTATGAACCCATCTCAAACCCAACACTTACCTCTTTTTGAAAAGATTTTTCATCACCTATCAATAATGGCGTTACCTCATAACTAGACCGTGCATAACTGTTACCTCCGCCTCTTCCAATCATTATCGCTTACCTGTACTAGACTGATTAGTGTGTACATCAGTCCTGAAGGAATAATTATGGAGTGTGATTGGACAAAAGAGGCAAAGAAGGCAGTGGGAAAACAAATCCATCATCGTAAAGTCTTGACAACCCCTTTGAGCTCCTCGATGTGATATATATTTTTTTCGATAGAGAATTATGATGAATTCAGAAAGAGATGGTGCCCGTGAGAAATGAACTGTCTTCTATGAAGGAGGTAAATCAGACAACTAAGTATCGGAATAGTCTTGCACTGTTGCAAGAATCAGGAATTCTCCCATTTCTACAAAAGTTCGATGGATTTGATACAGCTGTGGCATTAGAATTTGCAAGGAAGTTTGAGGGAGGCCGAGCCAAGGTCGGCTCACTGGAATTTGAGGTCACATAAGAATCCATATCTCAGCCTATGGGCCTATCGACCATGGGAGAAAAATCATTCAAAAAGGAGAAAGTAGAGAAGAAAAGGTGGCGCACATTTGTGGTCGACTGAAATTTGAAAGTTGATTGGAAGAAGGGGCTTCCGCACAACGCAATACTTGGGAAATGGTGAGACCCCCTCTACATACTGAAAAAATTTCTTTCCTGCAAGGGACGTTATTCGTGAACATTCATCTACCATATCCACTTGTTGTCACACTTTGAGTCAGGAAAACTGATCAATTTTCCCTATTTCTGACTCAGAAGTTTGGAAAATATGGCGAGGGGTGTTCAACAGGGGAAGGTGAGTTGGGTCGTATGAAAACTATACCATCATGGCCTAATCGTGATTATGGATAGGAAGGAGCTAGAGGCCAAAGGAATGACTTGGAAGGTATTTTTGAAGGAACTCCAGGGAAAAATTACAGGGAAATCGTCCGAGAAAAAGAATGCAGGAAAGAAACTTCAAAAGCTCTGATGTTGTGCCCTACCAAAACAAAAAGAAATAAAATACTAGTGCAAGCAGAGGAGTGCCTTGTCAAAGTCACACCATCCACAGTAAGAAGAATGACCTAAAACTCGACGAATAGAGGGACTGCCTCTTTGAGGGTGAGTCACAATTAGTTGAGCTCCCCGATTTTGCTGGATGAGTGACCACTGACTTCTCCCAGAGCTCAGAATCTCTCAGATCTTGTGGAGGAAGTAGCTCATACTAAGGGTAATGAAGTTCATGTGGAGAAGGAGGAAGAAATTCCCTTGTCGAACTTCCTTCATATATTAAAGAAACGAGAAGTGACACTAAGTGCAAGCAGAGAACCGATAGAGGGTTGGGAAGATGACGAAGCACAATATATTGGAACCCTCAATAATTTTGAGGAACAAGGTACTTAAACCCCTAACGAGATAAATTTACACGTTACCGAAACCCCTGAGGAGATAAATGTGTTGGGTATTGAAGCCCTTAGCGAGGTGAACTTGGAGGATGTTGAGATCCTTGGTGATATCAAAGTTCTAGGCACTGAAACCTTGCATGAAATTGAAATACAAAAATTGGGTGGCCAAGATAACATTGACCTCGATGATGATGGTTCATGTTTAGAGTAAGTCGCAGAGAATATTATTCCACAAGATGAGTTGGAAATAGAGAAAAACACCCTCTATATAAATAATCAGATATAATCACTCGAGAAGCAAGTTCATGTCTTGGAAACATTGAACCAAGCCCTGAAGGATAAGGACACAGTGCAGAAGCAAGGAAAAAATGAATTGAAAAAAGAAGTTAAAGAGAAAAAACGATAAGTCAAGGTATGGAATTTTTAGGCCTCAAAGTGCTATAAAAGGCTTAAAAAGGTGACCCCATATCTTAAGAAGGCTCGAGGTAAAATAATAAGTACAATGGAAGCAAGGTTCAGTATAGCAGTCCAGGACTAAAGGGAGACTTCCTATTTTTGAATTTTTACAGTAGGTAAATGTTGTGTGAGCATGCACAACAACTTAGGGATGGGAGGAATCCTGCACTAGTCCAAGAATCTTGCCCTATCCTTGCACTAGTTTTATATTTCATACTTAAGGTTTATTAAGTGCTTAATTAATAATTTTTAATATATGTTATGCCTTTTATATTCTTGAAACTAATATTTATCTTCCTAAATTATTTTAATAAGAAAACTTATTAATCTTGAATCAACATTGTCTAGTGTAGATAGATTCCTGCAATGTTGGTAGTTGACCACTCCTAGACGTTCGCAAGAACTCGTTACCTGACGGGGGCTTCTTGTTCTAGTCCACCCGTTCATTTGTGGTCGTCTTGAGTGGAACTAAGAGCAGAGGATAATCGTGGATATAATCAAAGATTGGGTCACCATCTAACTATTATTTTAGCATTTTGTTATAGCCGCTGGCTTATTTTGTAACACTGGTTGTTATTTCGTTCAGCTAAAAGGCTGGAATTAGAACGAATGTATGTAATTTTTTTATGGCCATAGTGTGAAAGGTTGTACAAATATAGATTTAAAATATGAAATTAGGGAGCGATAGCCATGCTACTATAACTCTGGAAAATTTGTAATTCTGTGTTGTCACCCTTGTTCTAGGATGGATCCATACTTATGATGTATTTTTGCTGATTTGAATTAATACAAGGAGCTATGCCATGTTGTTTACATTCTGCGTTTTAATATGTCACTGATGCGTCTTTGAGTGCTGGAGCTTTATGTTTCCTAAAACAGGAAACAATTTGGTTGGCTAGGGCCCAACCAACCCAGCTCGTTTGCCCTCTCGTGCTTTCTTTCAGTTAAAGGTGTGTGTGTTTATTTTATTCATGCAAGGTGTGGATTGAGTTGATGATTTATCTCTTCATAATAATTCTGGTTTTATTTAATTAAAAATAAATGTGACGGATTCATGGTTGTTACACTGAAAATTGTCATCCTAACATTCTGCTATGTGTATGAGCTCATTATTACTCATACTCCTCCCTTTGCAAGTCTAGCATATCAGTTCCTCATGTCAAGCCTTGAAAATCAGAGAAAAGTTCCTAAAAATCTCCTAAACTTTGGGGTCGCACTTTCTCTCTATCTTGCCTGCAGTCCCGCACCTGATGTTTAGCTTTCCTGCGTATCAGAACGCACTTTATCTGTGTTAAAAGTACGGACCCCTGTAAGATCAAAAAGGCGCAAGTAGTTTCCAAAAAGCTCAATAAAAGTGAATTCTAGAAGCTTCCAGAAAATATCTTGCGGTGATAGAACCGCTCTTATGAGGTGCATGTATCCCTTACCTTATGGAGCTAACCCCTTGATGTGAGGAGCTTATCCCTTCGAAGGAGGATTCTATCCCTTCATAGTTGGAACAAGAAAACTCCTCTATTCTACTATAAAAAGAGGCATTGGGTAGCCTCAAAGGGAGTTGAAGCTTTAGAATATTTCAAGTTAAGTGCTGTTGAGATTCAGACTCAGTTAATTAAGACTTTTATGAGGAAATATTACATACCTCTATTCGTCTTGGTTGAAGGAGTGCAGAGCTTATCAAAGTAAAGGAGATTCCTGCTTCGGACCCTGGAAAGTCCTGTGCAACATCAAGGCTCAGGTTGTAAGGATTTTTTTTCTTTTGAAATTAATACAAATATACTCATTTTTCTCAATAAGCTTTCAATCAATGGTTTATTTCATAGATTCCTTGATCACTATGATGAGCATGGCTTATGATGATTTCTATACAGGTGCTATGTAATATTTTTCTTGTTTGTGACTGTAGGTTTACGAGGAAAACTCCTTCAAGCACGCGAGGGACAATAACGACTTCAAACAAGCACTGGACAAATGGTAAGTCCTTAACACCTCTATATAGATTTTCATAGATCATATATGCTTAGAGAAAGATTAGTTTATTTGGCTGTTTGTTGCTAGATACTTTTAGTACTAGGGAGATCGGTCTTGTCCACAAAACGGATTTATCCGCCAACAAATTGGCGACTCCACTGGGGAAAGAATTTATTTTTTTTGGTTCTCTTTTATTTTTATCTGAGGAAATGTTTTTCCTAGTTTTTGATTGATAGACATCTGCCTGGGTAGCTTAGGTTTTCTCTGTTTTTGAAAATTTTGAGATCTTTTATGTTTTTCTCTAATTTTTCGTGGGACCGCACTTTTCCTTCTTTGCACAGTGCGGGCAGTTTCGCATTTTTGCTTTAGTAAACAGTGTGGTACCGCACCTATTCCTTCTGCAATCCTGTGGACCCTGTTAAAATTTTGAAAAAACTTTAGATTTATTTCTTTAGTTTATCTTTATTTTGATTTAGAGTTTTTTATTTCTACCCAGATTGATGATTGTTTCTGTCAAAAACTTTCTGTGAATGAATCTTAGCAGTATTGGTGTTTTGATGATTTTCTAGAAGTTTTGCATTTTGGATTGTCTTTCACTTGGTCTTTGTAGCGATTCGAAGCATTGACTGTTTGAAGTACCTGAGATTACATTGGTCTTTTGTCTTTTGCTGAATCCAACCTGATTGTGAAATCATCCTTTATTGAGAAATAGAGTTGCCTGTTTCTTTGCAAATATTTGAAAAGAAACTTTGTTATTGGTTTTTGAATTTCATCTTTTATAAAAACATAATTGAGTGTTTTTGATCTGTTTGTTATTCTGAACAAATAGATCCTTAGTTTGCTGAATAACTAAGTAAAACATTCTTCAAATTTTTTTTAAGGCTTTTATTCAAATAGGTTATTAAAATTTGTAGATCTCAGAATTAGTTTTATAGTTTTGAGTATTTTTTATAAAAGTTTGTAGATCTCTTTTGAAGGAAATTTTTTTTATAGCTTCAAGTTTTTGAAAGTGAAAGGATTTTATTACGAGATTTGATAGTTTGTTTCATTTGGAATTATTGTTGAAAAGACAAAAATATTTTCTTTCAATTGTTCTTTATGTTTAAAGAAGGAATTGTTCATTAAAAGAATTGCATTCTCTAACTCTTCCTTAATTAGAATTTCATTGAAATAAAACGATCTGATTATCATTTTTAGGTGCATTTTTAGTGTTTTTTGGAAGTCGAGTCTTCACACCATCAGAGTTTCACTTCCGCACCCATTGATTTAAGAAAAAAATCCTAAAAGTAACGCTTAATTAAAATTCATCTAGCAATATTTTTATTTTCTAGGACTCTTATCACCAACATTGCTTAGGCTAGTATCTTGGAGTAGGGAGTAATTAACTCTCCAAGGTAGTAAAACAAACAAGTAGACGAATCTTGCGGTAGGAAATAAATCCAATTGTAATTTGTATAATCTGGGAAGCTTCTCTTAAAGAAGTGAATCACGAGATCATGTCTGAACCTTTGAGACAATCAATTTTGTTTCATTGGGGAAGATAGAAGATTTTGCGCACATTACAAACGGTAAACCTCGGATTAACCATTGTCGAGGAGCCTGGGGTCACTTGTCGGTAAACCTGGGATTAACCATGTCGAAGAGCCTTCAAGGGGATTGAGCTTTGTTACTCTGGCCTTGCGCGTGAGATCGGATCGTAGACTGTTCCCCCAGTTATATTTGTTACTGTTGGTAACCTTAGTGTCTGAAACTTAAGATTATTTCCTAAGGTGACGGTGAAGGAAAGATCTCACTGTACCTGGAGCAAACGTCAACTAGACTCACTTGGACTCTCTGGGGGGTTCTCTTCACATGAGATGGTTTTTTGAGGAAACTTGTGCCAGTCTATTTCATTAAGTAGGTTGTCGGGGTAACTGTTCCAATCGCCCTTTCTGTATTAAAATTCTACTAAGTTGGATTTCATCACCAACTAGTGTTTTTAGTACGGGAAGTTACTGTTTATGTGTGGTTTGAACTCTTATATTTTTAAGCGTGTGATTCAATTGTTTGTTTCTTAGAGACTTTAGGTGTTTTTGTTGAAATTTTATTTGTTTGCGTGTGATTAGTTAAATAATTAATCATGGCGGAATTGCCGAGATAATCCGGAGATTACAAGGGAAACCCCCTGAATATTCACCAAGTCAGCTTGAAGGGCTTCGCACTCTGGTATCATCTAGTAGTGGTAGGATTAAATCAAAAAAAGTCAGAACTTCATCTATAGTAGTTCATCCTGGTTATCAAACACCCATAATAGAACACATTCAAGAGCCTATTTCGGTTTCTGAAGTTACTGGTAGTATTTCTCCTACTAGTGAACTAGCTGACGAACGTGAAATCTCTGAACCTGAAACTGAACCTTCTATTTTGGAAAAATCTTCAGGATTTATTACTCCAACTTCTAGAGATCCTAGTTCACCAAGGGTAAGAAATATTGTCACTGACGATCTTCCATCTGGACTAATTTCTATTGAAGAACTTACTAATCCAGACGAAGAGTTATCTCCTCCCAATTCCCCTCAATCGTTAAATCTTAGGGAACGTGAATCAATTTTCTATAGCCCTATTCGAACTACTGCTTGGTATTTATCCTTAACGAATTTTTTAGAGAATCCGGGTCTTGCTTTTTCTCCACCTCGAGTTCCATTTCATCCAACAACCATAGGTTACTATCCATCATCCATTATGGCAGGAGAGTCATCCATGTTTTCCCAGACACCGGAAACATTTTTACATGGTGGTCCTTCTATTCCTTCGGGATATCAGGCTCTGTCTGGTACTTTCTCCGGAGCAGCTCCTCAACCAATAGAATAAGTGTTATCATCTGGTTTAAGTGGAATTAAAATTGAAACATCGAATGCAGAGAAAATTTTTATGATGTTTGGTAATATTCTGAATCCGCAACCTCAAGGCTGTCAGTTACCGCCTGGAGGGAAATATCTAGGAAATCGGTTACTGCCTGGGGGGAAACCTCAAGGTAGTTAGTTACCGCCTAGGGGGCAACCTTCAGGAAGTCAGTTACCACCTAGGGGTCAACCTCAAGGTAAATTTTTCCCAGGACAAACTGTGGAATCATATTATTTTGGGGGACAACCCCAAGGACAGTACATACCTCAAGGAAATCAACCTTCAGGACAATACATACCATAGGGTCAACCCCAAATTCAATATGCTCCTCAGGGTCCTTATCAACCCCAGCTTTAGTATGCGCCTTAGGGTTATCAACCTCAAGGTCAGTACCCAATTCAAGGTTACCAAAAACCTTCTAATCAGACATATGTTCAAGGAGCCAGAAATTTACCACTTACTTATCAACCCTACGTTCAACCAGGTTATGGTCCTTACGTTCAACCTTCTGCGGGACAGTACCCCGGAATGAATATGCTGTGGGATCCATCCCAGTATCAACAACATATGTAGCCTAACGTGCAGCTGCCTTATCAACCTGGACAACCTTTCGTTTCTGGTTTAACCCCGCAACCTGTCCAGCCAACTATTCAAAATTTTGCACCTAGTTCTGTTCAGCAGGTTGGGCCTATTTCACCTCAGACTCCACCTCAAACTGCTGCAACGTCTGTTCAACCTGTAACACCTATTTCAGGAGTATTTGTAACTCCGAGTTAGGCTATCCCTGTATCCGTGAAAATCCCTCAAGTCTCTGTACCCCAATCAGGATCTTCAGTTCAGACTTCGGTTCAGATGCCTACAGGACAAGCCGGTACAAGTACAGTTGTCACAAGTCAACCACAATTCACCTATCAACCATACCAGGGATATCCTCAATACGGTCCCGGTTCACAAAATCCAAGTTATCAGTATCAAGTGTACCCTGGCTATACTTATCAGCAGCCTCAACAACCCTAGTTTGGTCTGGTTAATCCTGGTTTTCTAGGAGGTTACACGATTCCTAGCGCAAATCGGATTCCCAGTTATCCTGGGTATCTACCTCCTGGAACTACTTTGGCTACTCAAGGTTTTCGTGACCCTAACTGTTAGTTACCATTTATTGCAACTTTGGATTTACCTGATTTGACGCACCTTACAAATGATCCAATTTTATATTATCCGTACTGGCCGCCAATGTCGCATAAGTTGCCCAATGATATACCCAAATTCGAAGGTAAGTCAGGATAGAATCCATCAAATCACGTCATGACCTATCACCTCTGGTGTGCATCTAATTCAATCATTGATGATTCGATTCGCTTACATCTTTTCCAAAGAACTCTTATTGGTCTTGCAGCCAAATGGTACATTGAGTTACCGTGAGGCTCGTTTAATAACTTCAGTCAATTAGCAACTGCCTTCTTGACTCATTTTCATTTTCCTGTCAGATACGACAATGGCACGGAATTGTTAACTTCGCTAAAACAATCTACGTCTACGTATATTTCTGATCATATTCATGAATGGCGATGTAGAAGACGTTTGGTGAAAGTTTATATTCCGGATCAAATTTTGGCAGAATGGTTTGTTAAATCATTGTTATCCAAGATTACTGAAGATGTAGCTAAAGATGGTGTTGTTACTGAAGAGAAAGTGATTGCTCAAGCTCAGTACCTTGACCTTGTTTATATGCAGTCAGGTACTTTACACGAAAAAGTCCCTGACCTTCCAAAACAAGGTCAAATAGCTGCTGCTCCTTCAGGGTCTCATGCTGCTGATGGTATGATTGGTACGGTCAATACCAAAAGTAAGAAGAAATCTTCAAATAATTCTTCTCCGATTATAACTTTACCAGATTCCCCGAAAGGAGAATATTCCCCTGAAATTTCTGCCGACATTCATGTCGTAGAGACATCTACGGCTAAATCTAAATCTGGTGCTAAAAATATAGGGAAGAATAAAAATAAAAATAATTCAAAAGAGAAAAATGATAAAAATTAATCCAATGATGAAAAGCGCAAACGTCATTGCCCTTGTTACATTTGTGACGAGGATCACTTCACTGAGAAATGCCCACATCGAGCAGAGGTTGAAAAATTCGTTAAAGGTTCACAACAACCTGCTGTCTTGAAGGATCCTTTTCCGACTCAAGATAGCAAGATGGTTGGTTCTACTTGGACTACTTCAGAATAACCTATTTTTATGATGTCTCATGTAAGGATTGCGACGCGATCACAATATTATGGTACTAAGAATCATGTTGATGGTAAAGAAGCAGAATCTTCTAATGCAAATGCGTCAACTATGCCTCCTCCTATTTCTGGTCCGCTACAGATCGAGAAAAAAAATCTAGACTTAATAATCAAACCGCCTGCTAAAGGTGTTCTTTGTAAATCAGCTTTCAATCCACATGCGAGAGCTGCTCAGAATTACAACATTGTTGAATACTTAGCTATTTCCCCTTCAGAAATGTCGGCTTTGGAAGTGCTACAATCATGCCCAACACACCGTAATTGCTTTTGTCTGCTATAGGAGTTGTAGATGTTCAAGATTCTAATTTTATAATCTCTGATTTAGAAAATAGTACACCTTGTCTACCTCATCAAATGGCTTTCCAGATACCAGTGTTAGTAAAAAACAGACCGATCTATCAGACTGTGATTGATGAGGGAGCTTCAACATGTATTATGTCAATTCAGTGTTGGAAAACACTTGGTTCTCCTACACTCAACCAATCTCCGACGATTCTTAAGGCTTTTGATGGTCAAGGTTTTCACCCTTTTGGTATTTTTCAGGATTTACCCATAGGGGTCGAAGGTAAAACCATAAATCTAGATGTGGAAGTGGTTGATGCCCCTCTAGATTACAACCTTCTCCTGGGTCGTAGTTGGTCTTATGATATGACTGCTGTTGTTTCTTCGGTATTTCGACTCATAAAATTTCCATATCAAGGAAATATCGTCACAATAGATCAGTTAACTTATTTCTCTTCCAACCCAGCCTCTACAGAAACAATCTAACACGTTGGTAAAGCGGCTATCCCTTATAAGGATGTTGGATTAGGATTGGTTAAAGATTCTGGTTTACTAGGAAATTTTTCCTTTCCTCCTCCTAATGTATCACCTACTGTTGCAACTATTCACATGATTTCGTCAGATACTATTATGTTTGATGATCCTTGGATCATACCTTCTGATTCCGAGTTAGATTCAATTGATGGCATGATGCCTTTGAGTCCATTTGAAGTTGCATACCAGGCTCGACAGTCACTTTCCGACCCCTCTTCAACCAAAAATGATCCAATGAATGGGATCCGTGAAGAATCACTGTCTATATCCAGTTCAGCCACAACGACATTTCCTGATGTTGTTCATAATGATGAGCACATTCGTGAATTTTTGTCCATTGATGATTCACCATGGGAAGATCTGCATCACCGATCTTCATTTTTACCTGAACTAGATCATTTTGAAGATGATTTCGCTTCAATTTTTACCACTGAATATGTCAAAGAACCCCATAATCCATTGCAAAATCCTGATTCTGAGTTAAATTTGGAAAATATTTCTCGAACAGTTCCAATTGACATTTCAGTAAAACTAGGAATAATTGAAAACATTCATATAGGTGCTTGCTGTACTAAAGATGAAATTAAATCTTATAAAGCCTTATTTCAAGAATTCCGTGATGTGTTTGCCTGGTCCTATGAAGAAATGCTAGGAATTGATCCGTCAATCATCGTACATGAAATCAAGACTTACCCGGATGCCAAACCTGTTCGTCAACGTTTACGTCAGACACATCCTAGAAAAGTTGTTGCTATTAAAGTAGAAGTTGAAAAATTACTGCGTGCAGGTTTCATTTATCCAATTCCCCTAATGGATTGGGTATCAAATATTGTTCCTGTAACTAAAAAACAAGGAATGATAAGAGTATGTATCGATTATAGGGATATTAATCGAGCTTGTCCGAAAGGCAATTATCCAACTCCCTATATCGATCAAATAATTGATGATTGTGCCGATAGCGAAATGTTTTCCTTTATGGATGGCTTTTCCGAGTATAATCAAATAAACATACTCCTTGCTGATCAGCCGAAAACAACTTTTATTTGTATGTGGGGGACGTTTTCTTATTGCAAGCTACCCTTTGGATTAAAGAATGTTGGAGAAACTTTTCAAAGGGCAATGTCTTATGCGTTTCATGACATTAAGCACATTGTGCAGCCGTATCTCAATGATTTACCTGCTCATTCATCATGCAGGGCCGACCATCTCACACACTTACGAGCTATCTTTATGAGGTGTCAGCATTATAAAATTAGGCTGAATCCACACAAATGTGTATTTTGTGTAGAGTCGGGTCGTTTACTGGGCTTTGTTGTCTCGAAATCAGGCATTCGTGTCGATCCGTCGAAGGTCGAAGCTATTGTTAAATTACCTCCTCCTTTGAATTTACACCAACTCCAAAGTTTGCAGGGGAAAGCAAACTTTTTACGTCGGTTCATTCCTAACTATGCCGAGCTTACAAAGGGTTTCACCTGGTTGTTGAAACAAAATATTCCATTCTTTTGGGATGAGATCACTGATCGATCTTTTGATGCACTTAAACACACGTTAACCCATGCACCGTTATTGCATCCTCCCAACTACAACAAGGATTACATTTTGTACCTCGCTGCTTCTCATTCCACCATTGGGATGGTGTTAGTTCAGAAAGACAAGCTTCATACTGAACATGTGATTTACTATCTTAGTCGGAATTTGCATCCGACCGAGATCAAGTATACACATGTGGAGAAATTGGCATTGGCAGCTGTCCAAGTTGTCCAAATATTTAGGCACTACATCTTGTTACGTAAAACCACAGTAATTTCTGATTGCAACCCTATGATGTATATTTTAACCAAACAATTGATAGGGGGCAAGTATTTCAAATGGATAGTCATCCTACAGGAATTTGACTTAGAGTTTGAGAAATCCAAGGCAAATAAATCTTTGGTATTTGCAGAACTGATGTGTGATTTTCCCTCTACTGATACTGAAATTGTGGCAGAAGAGCCCATTGTGGACGAATCTCTGTTTCTTATCAGTACTCTCGATCCATGGTATGGAGATATTATTGTTTATCTCCAAAACCAATCTTTTCGGCCTGAAATATCACGATCTCAGCGATGGAAAATACGCTTCCAATCCCAACAGTATAATATCATTGGTGATACACTTTATCATCGTGGAGAGGATTCGGTTTTTGGACGTTGTCTTGTTCATGAAGAAGCTGAAAAAGTTTTAAATGACTACCATTCTAGAGCATGTGGTGGTCATATGTATGGGTATTCCACAGCCCAAAAGATATTGCGCGCTAGTTATTTATGGTCGTCGTTATTCAAAGATTTCATTTATGCAGTCCAGAAATGCCACAATTGTCAACTTTTTGATCGTAAGATGCGCGCGCCACTCGCTCCTCTTCATCCCATAATTGCTGTTGGTCCTTTCGCGAAATGGGGTATCGATTTTATTACTAGGCTGAGGGGCATGCATATATTATCTTAGCAGTAGATTATTTTACTAAGTGGGCCAAGGCGATGCCTACATTTTCGGCTGACGGAAAAACTACTACAACTTTCGTATTTAATCACATAATTGCTAGGTTCGGTGTTCCTCAAGCCATTATTACAGATCATGGAAGTCATTTTCGAAATGTCATGATGACAGAACTGACAGATCAACTTGGCCTGCGCCACGATAGTTCCACTCCGTATTATCTGCAAGCCAATGGTTTGGTCGAAGCTATAAATAAAGTTTTAGTCACCATGATTAGACGAATTATTGGTATTCACAAAATGAATTGGCATTCCATGTTGTTTTCAGCACTTTGAGCATATCGAACCTCAGTAAAAACATCAACTCGTTTCACTCCCTTTCAACTTGTTTACGGTCTGGAAGCTGTGTTTCCAATTGAATTCGAAATTCCGTCACTGAAATTAGCCATAGAATTACTCCCAGCTACGTCTGAGGAGGAGAAACGTTTCTTGTACTTAGCTCAACTGGATGAGAATCGATGAAATGCTGCAATAGCAAACGAGGCTCATGTTAAACGAATAAAAGCTCAATATGATAGAAGTGTTACCCCTCGAAATTTTTCAGAAGGAGACCTAGTCTTAGTTTATGATCAAGCCAACGATAAGCTAGGAGCTGGGAAATTTGTGCCCATGTGGCATGGCCCTTTCATTGTCAAGTGAAAGTTAGCAAAAGGGGCCTATGAGCTAATAGATTTTGACGGTGTCCCTTTAGATAAACCCATAAATGGACTTTATCTAAAGCGATACTATGCTTAAAACTTGGTATGGAGATTTTTTATTAGATTAGATTTCTTTACTGCTGGTGTGTCTTAGATTAGAAAAACATGCTTAGTTTAGAAGTGTGTTTATCACTATTCCTGCTTATCTGAGTTTTACTCTTGATATTGCAGATGTCGATGTCTCTTCAAACCTACATTGGTTTTGTTGATGGTGCTTGTCATAGTACACAGAACATTTCTTCCGCAGCTTGGGTTATCTATTCACCCTCTGATGAGTTAGTATCCATGCATGGGGTAAGCCTTGGTCAAACAACGAATAACATTGCCGAGTATAGTGCAGTGATTGAGTTATTATCTGAATCCATATCATTTGGAATTCGGAGTTTGATTGTTAGGTTGGATTCTGAACTTGTTGTATTATAATTAAACGTGGTTTATACCATTAGAAATCCGGTGTTATTACAGTTATTTTTAAGATTTTGTCTCTTGGAATGTGAATTTGACTACATTGAATATCAACATATTCCAAGACATTTAAATACATTAGCCGACAGAGTTGCTTCTAGTATGATAAATCGACATTTGCAATGATTAAAACAGTAAAACAAACAACATCCATAATATGAACACAGATAGCCAGTAAATAGTGATATATCATAGTGTAGAATGTTTTTCAAAAAATATATATCGTCTTCGATCATAGGTTGGAAACACCTTATGATCGGAAAAATGATAACACAAAAAGTCAAAAATATGAGTCTACAACACGATCATCCCATCACTGATGGTGATCACGATAAGAAACCACTGCCTGAGCCACCCTACACAAGAACCTTATAAAAGGTCCTGGAACACCAATCACGTATCTCTGCAATCTGAGTGGAATCTCATCTATGTTTGTCTCTGGAATGTCTAGAGTCAGACGCTCTAGATGATGCTCTAAATCAGACAAAATTTCCGCTGATTGGCCTACTAGAGCTGGTGCAACTGAAATTGGTTGTCTTCTGTCATAGGGCTGGAGAGGGGCTAGTCGCCGTGGACCCACATATGCATTCATAAAAACTTTTTTAGTTATTAATTGACAAGACGATAAAAAAAAAATAAAAAATTAGAACTTAGAATTCGTTGAAAATGATTTTACCTGATTCATCCCACTGTTCCCCTGCTGGGAGAGTCATCTCCCAGTCGCCGCATAAATCTATCCCGGCGTATGGAAAGTCCTCGATGACAAAAAGATGGCGGTCCAGCCAATGGAAATATGAAGGAGAAAATCGAACAATCTCAGCGCCCTCAATACCGTGACGGGCCATCAATGCAACCCAACGAACCATCCTAGGTTCTCGGGGTCGACCAGCATCAACAAGAATACTTTGCGGAGCTAGCATGGGTACCCTCTCTAGAGAAAAAGTGACCACGATGGATCCATATCCAAAGTTATTTAGTTTTCCATTTTTTGCTCTAGTCACTTGGCCTTTTACATTAGCCAACACAGCTTCGCACCAATTGAAAATGGTGCCTCGAAAACAGTCCACAACAATACGCATCTGGGAATTGGTAGCCACATGCAGTGTGGCACTCCCACACAGTCTGGTAACAGTAAACGCAATTACTTTCATCTCGGGAAGGATGATAGTTTTTATATCAATCTGTTTGTCCCTGGGGTCTGCTTCATCATTACAGAACTCTTGTTGAAGACTAGCGACAGTTTGGCCACCTGGCCTAGTCCCAAACAAGGAAAGTTTTTTACCCCTCTTGAACAAACCAGTCAGAAAATAAATATCCTCCAGCTCAATTTCGATCCGGTGGCCACCAATAATGAAACACTAGTCCTGCACATTCCACTTGTTTACCAGCCATGTCAGGAGGTCTACATGTGCCCTCATGCCCTGAATGGACCAAAATTTATACAAACCGCATGCTCTTAAAGCCTGCATTGTGGGAAAATAGAGCATCACAGCGTCATACACATCCTCGTGATCACGTTCTCTCCAAATAAACATCTTTCTGATCCTACAATGCATAAAAAGATAAGTTAGAACAATCTAATTTGAAAATTTTTGGGCGGGAAATGAAAATTTTGATTTTGAAATTCAATTGCGCGGGGACCACACTTTTCCTTCGTACACAGTGCGTAGGAACACATGCGTTCTATATAAAAGTGTGGACCCGCAACCTTTTTCTACATAGAAAAAGGTCGGGGTCCGTAGGTCCTGTGTGTTGTGCCTGCAGACCCCCGCGAGCGATTTCTTAAACATATTTTTCCCTTAAAAAATGAAAACTAAAGCCTAAAAATAATTGTAAATGGATGAAAAGCAATATTAAGAGGTTGTGGATTACCTGGGGCTGACGGTTTTCGATTTCATCAGACGGATCTTTCGGAATCTTCACAAGAACTTTTTTACCCAAAAGCTTCTACTTTTCACTCTGAACTTGAACGGTAAAAATGAAGTTGAAAAAGTCCTTTTTATAAGTTTTTTCGAATAGATGAATTTTAATTTGTTTATTTTTCACTTTAAAAAGGGTATTTTGAAAGCATTTTTACTTATTTTAAATAGGTATGTGTAATGTTTCAAATTTTTGTGCAAAAAATGGATTTATCAGGAGAATTGATCATTTTTCAACAAAGAGTATACTTTTATCACTTTTTCGGACTCTTTCAAAAATTCATGAAAAAGCGAAACATTGGAGTTCTATTTTAAGCCGTTTTCAGACTCTCTAAACATGAAAAGATTTCCGAGTACTTGATTGTTCGAACTCGTTAAAGTAAATGAATAATCATCCCTTCAGTATAAGTTTACCCCTTTTATGGACTGAAATGGACTATTTACGAAAAAAGTATACGTTGACTAATTACGGTCAATAGAGTTCTCTCCCGCATTATTTTATCCTTTTTCGGGTTCGAGAGACTAAACTTATGAAAAATTACACCCATGGAGTTTTCTTAAGTTTTTCTTCTAACTCCCTAAAATTGAAAAACACTGAGTTTCTCCTGTACTAGACTCGTTAAAATTTAACAGTAAAGGACCTATTTAATTTTCAACAGGAATGAACCACTCCTTCTTAGGGTTTGAATCTTAAACTAAGTTGGACTCATCCGAAGGATGAGCTTATAAACAAGAAAATTTTATCCTCCTCAAGCTTGTAAAAAATAAAGAGGTACTTGCCAGAAATGGTGGGGGAAAAGAGAGAAAAATGACTTATTTGTTGTATTTTGATTTTTCAAAAATCTAGTTAACCACTCTTGAACACGACATTTTCGATCACCTGGGTTGGGAAATCCTTTGCCTAACAGTTAATCAAACCTCATTTGAAAGTCTTCATCCGGTTTCTGGGTATTAGCTCTGGGTCAATTGCTACCAAGCCAACTGCATTGTCGTTATGTGTTCAAGAGGAAAGTTCAAATAAACCATTCATCTGCGAAATATCTATCATCCATTTTTTACCATCCCTAAGTCAGTCCTTGCCAATATATTTTCAAAACTTGATCTATGATTTCGTGTTGTGGGCTTGCCTACAACGGATCAATTTCTATCGACGACAACTCATTATCTAGAAAGTTGGTCTAGAGATCGTCAGTACCTTGAAATTTGCATGCCTCAATGGCAGGTTTCTCGCTTTCGACGATAGGTTGCATCATTGACCTTCGATCGAATGATTCCATGACGTGTTCAACTTCAACTCATTCATTCACATTTCAGGGATTGTACTGGGTACTTTGAGAGCCATTGAAATTACTAGTGGTTAAACTCACACTTTTTAACAATTTACATCATTGACTGGTAATCAAGTGGTTTCTACCATGTTCGACTTCGACACATTCATTCACATGGATAGAATCGTACTAGTTCGAGATGCGGAAATCAAGACCCTGGATCTAGTTTCTACCATCTAGGCTGCGAGGAATTTTGTTATCTTACAGTAGACTATTTACAAACAGATGGCTGCATCCATACTGTGTATACACATGTCTATATTGTGATGTACTCAAAATCATTCATGTATCAGAACAGTTTGAATTAATTAGTTTTGATCTGAGCATAGGAATGCCTACCTCAACGATGATATATATATATATATATATATATATATATATATATATTTTGCATTGAATGTTTTTACAGGTTCTGACTGGGGTGACCACAGGATGATCCTTGAAATAATAAAGTACTGCACTCTTCATATATGACAGACTTCGACATCATCTATTCCAGACTTTTCACTTTAGGGGGCAATCTGTTACACTGAAAATTGTCATCCTGACATTCTGCTATGTGTATAAGCTCATTATTACTCATACTCCTCCCTTTGCAAGTCTAACATATCAGTTCCTCATGTCAAGCCTTGAAAATCAGAGAAAAGTTCCTAAAAATCTCCTAAAATTTGGTGTCGCACTTTCTCTCTATCTTTCCTGCGGTCCCGCACCTAATGTTCAGCTCTCTTGCGTACTACCCACCTCTATCCGTGTTAAAAGTATGGACCCCGTAAGATCAAAAAGGCGCAAGTAATTTCCAAAAATCTCAATAAAAGTGAATTCTATAAGCTTCCAGAAAATATCTTGCGGTGATAGAACCGCTCTTATGAGGTGCATGTATCCCTTACCTTACGGAGCTAACCCCTTGATGTGAGGAGCTTATCCCTTTGAAAGAGGATTCTATCCATTCATAGTTGGAACAGAAAACCTCCTCTATTCTACTATAAAAAGAGGCATTGGGTAGCCTCAAGGGGAGTTGAAGCTTTAGAATATTTGAAGTTAAGTGTTGTTGATATTCAGACTCAGTTGATTAAGACTTTTGTGAGGAAAGATTACATACCTCTATTTGTCTTGATTGGAGGAGTGTAGAGTTTATCAAAGTAAAGGAGATTCCTGCTTCGGACCCCGGAAAGTCCTGTGCAACATCAAGGCTCAGGTTGTATGATTTTTTTCTTTTGAATTAATATTAAATATACTCATTTTTCTGGGCTGCTTTCAATCAATTTGCTTCATTTTGCGATTCCTTGATCACTATGATGAGCATGGTTTATGATGATTTCTATACAGGTGCTATGTAATATTTTGCTTGTTTGTGACTGCAGGTTTACGAGGAAAACTCCTTCAAGCGCGTGAGGGAAAATAACGACTTCAAACAAGCACTGGACAAACGGTAAGTCCTTAACACCTCTATAGAGCTTTTCATAGATCATATATGCTTAGAGAAAGATTAGTCTATTTGGTTGTTTGTTGCTAGATACTTTTAGTACTAGGGAGATCGGTCTTGTCCGCAAGACGGATTTATCCGCCAACAGTGGCGTGTTTATTAATTAAAGTGAAATTTACTTTAATTCATTTCCCTTTTTATGAATCTTAGTTGATTTCCACCAGGAGTAGTGCAAGCACATTCCTGCGCTAGTGCGTTTATAAATTCTACAACTTGGTTTTTTGGTTCATCACGACAAAATTGTTTCATTTATTTCCTTCACAAGAATTTGATTTATTTCTGCAAGTGAATGTTCATTAGTAAATAGAAGTGTTTTTAATACGAAGAGTTAAAATCCTATGAATTAAAAGATGCTTTGTTAAATTATGAACGAACGTTGTTACGACACATCGATCTGTGCCTGCACTCCATATTTTTAACAGGAAAGAATTAAAACTTAAATCTGAATAATAAAAGTGAACCTTTCTTAGTTAACCAATATTAAGGGCATATCTGGTTTATGTGAGTAACTATCACAAGGATAAAATCATGTTGTCATACATGAGTTATTTCATTCATTGCATTGAAGAAATTGTGTTTCAAATTTTGAAGTTTGTTTTATTTCAAAGATATTTTCATTGCAAGATTCATTTTGTTTGTAGCATTCTTTTACGTGTGCAAGTTATTTCAAAATTCTGATTCGCCTTTGCAAATTTCTTTCATAGACTAGCACACCGTTTCCTTTGTTGAAAGTAATTGGAAAAATTGGTGCAAGAATCTTTGTTCCGGTACATGAACCAATATCCTGTTACAGGAACAGAGTGCTCAAAGACTGAAGCTTAAATCCCCTGCACAAAGACATAAATCTCCAGTGCGAGTGTAAAATATACTTCCCTCACCCAAGTACTGTACCTGTACTAGTGCAAGAATATTACAAGAGTACAAGAATAATAGATTGGTGCAGGAAGGAAAGTCCTTAAGAAGGAATATCTTTCCAAGGGGCCACTTGTGAACCTCCCAACCCCCATACTGGAGATAAACATATAATTTCATTTCAGCAATCAAGTTTTTCTACAGCAAGTGTGAAAGTTCCTTTATTTGATTTCTTCGCAAAGTACTTTATTTCACATTCTGACACTATAAATTCTTTGGTGTAAATTTCCGTGTGATATTTCTTTTCGATTCCGCAAGTTCTTGATTTAAGAAGTAGGAATAGATAGGAAAATTTCATACCTCTTCTAACATTTCCTGTGCTTCGTCTCTGAGTTTACGAACCCTGGGTTGACAATTAAGTGTTGAAAGGAGTTTGGTTAACTGTGATTCCCGCACCAAACAACTCCCCATAAAATTCACACATAAAGCACATCTTCTGCCACCTAACATCCATGTCAGTCTAGTTGACATCAATGCCAACCCACTTGCTAATTGTTAGCCAATGCCAATTGTCCAACAATCTCCCCCTTTAGCATTGATGAAAACACCTCATCACTTCTCCACATTGATGGAAAATCCTCATGTTGCTTCCAAACTTCTCCTTACATGAGACACCAATGGCTCTCTCTCCTCTGCATGAGCCATCACAAATTACGCTCCCCATTTGACATGAATGGAAATGGGATACAAGCTACATATTCTCTCCCTTTAAACTACTGCTCGAGGATCATGTTGTTGATGTGAATTCTACTCTACAAATTTCTCTTCAAGGGTTGATATATTATTGATTTGGAACTTGAATTATAATATACAAACTCATCTACAAACATGCATCTCATAGATGCTTCTTTTGTATAAATTAAACGAAAAATAATACCAATTAAAATTTTTCATGGTATTTCTTATGCATGCAAATTCCAGCCATTAATGATTCAGTGAGCGTGTTCTTCACTGTTTGTTTTTTGTTTCTTCATATAATGTGCTCACTTCTCTTGAGCATCTTAATAGTCACAACTTATCCCCCTAAGATCATACCACTACACATCGATATTATTTCTTAATGGTACCAATTGCACTAAGAAGTTTATACAAATTGGACAAAGTATTAGACAATTTTTTATATCTCCTTCTCAAAAAGTAATGCCCTCTTACACAGAAGGTTACTCCATATAAACCTAAACCACCAATTGATATAGCGATTGGAATTGAAAAGTAAGGACATGCAAAACTTATACCAATTGTGTTTCACAAACTCAATTTTTCTAGGCTCAGTTAAATTCACAACTTAAATGAAATAAGGATATTTCACCCAAGATTCAAACATTTCATTTACTGAGAAATATTTTTTCCTGAGGCTGAATTATTTTTCATACTACTACTTACTAAAAGAACTCCCCTTGAGCCAATGCTCTCTAGTATCCAGCATCTGCTTCCTTGCTTTTGCATGGGACTGATCTTGTGGACTTGACTTAACTATGGGCCTCTTTTCATTCCACGCTTCAGCTACAATTCATCCTTTTCTCACAACATAAAGAGTTGTGGACTCCTAAAATCATGATGACTGAATTCTCCTCTCTCTTTCAATGTTGATAAAATTGAAATAAACAAACTCATTATTTTAATAAGCAAGGGGACTCAACTATACCTACAAGGTTCATGTGAATTACTTTGAGTATCCTTTCCCGGCTACTTAAATCTCACCTATTTAGCCTCTATTGAGGCCATTCCCATCTTTCAATGAAGAGAAAAAATGGATCTACTCCCTCTGAGAAAATTATGCTCTTTCTTCATCCAAACCTTCAATAGCAGATTCCTAGTAACATAATTTCTTCCTAGCTTCTCCTGTTCCCATATTTGGGCTTTTTCTTGGTTGTGCATGGCTAGAGGACACTCCTCTTTACATTCTATTTTGTTTCTCCATATCTTCTTGATTTTCTTCTAAATTATTTCTCCTCTTTTCAACTTGCTCCTTTGGCACAAAGCGCAAAAGACAAACTCGTATTCCTTTGTTCTATTGTTCCTTTTTTTATTCAAAGCTTGAGTTGTTATATTTTCATGCATATGCTGAGAAGCATGTTTTTTATTCTAATATCTGCAACTTGTTGCCTTGTGTCTGAAATTTCCATATTTGTAGCATTCGACATGGCTTGGGAATGGAAAAAAAATACTTCTATGCTTGGAAACATTCCTATCAAATCCTCTCTCATGGCCAACATGCCTTTTGCTAGGCACTTTGTGTAATCTTGGGTTACTTCTACACAACACATTTTATTTTATTGCATGCCATCTACAATATATCGATTTATGCCCAAAATCATTGCAAGAAAAATAATAGCCATAAAAGATATTTTGAGAACTAAAGAAACCTTTTCATTTAGGGCTTTGTCCTTAAGGGGGAAAGGACCTCTATTGGTTCTTCATATGCCTTCCATGGATGTGAAAATTGTTTCTTGCATTATTCCTCGTTGCTGCTTAGCTCTCTTATGTTTCTCCCTTTCCTTCTCTTGTTTCTGATGCTTCCATTGTTGTTTTTTTTTCCAACAACTCCTTTTCCCTTATTATTGTTGGAACCTAAAAATTCCCTTTCATGGGTGGTTGACCCTTTAACCTGTGCATTCTTAAAGCTTTTTTTCTTTGAAACCCAAACCAACCTTGATGAGAGGGGATCTCTACTTAACAATCATCTCATTCAATGCCTTTATACTCTCCCAAAGATTCTAATACCGAGACACCTCTTTATTTTCCCTTCCTAGGTCAAGTCTCAATAAGACTACTTCATTTTTTAGTCTCTCACAGTGAGCTTCTCTTTCACCTAGTTGAATGGTTAGCCTCCTATTCAATCTGATAGCCTCTTATTGTTGAGAATTTAGACCAACTATTGTTTCACTAAACTTTTCATTCTCAAGCCCATGAATTTTCAATTGATCCTCTTTCTTTAGATTTTCCTATGATAGTTCCTTGATCTCCTTTAGAGAAGATATCAAAATATTTCTAAATTATATCCTTTCATTTAGATCCTTCTCTTCACTATTAGAGGTGCTATTTGAGTCACCATATATATATAGATTCCTCTCTATGATCATAGGATATTCCATGAATCTGAGAAGTATCCCATATTCATCACTAATAGGGGTACTCTTATTTTCTCCTATGGATGAGCACACTTGGGATCTCTTTTCTTCCTTTGAGGTACCCTCACTGGCTATTTCTACAAATGTAGGTATCTCTTCACAACCAGTAGATGTACTTATATCTCTCTCTTCATAATATTCACATGCACCTCTATAGGATAAATGGCCTATCTTTCTACATTTATCACAGATCAATATCTTAAAGTTTAAGCAACTTGGCATCTCTTTTGATTCTTCATCATCCTGTCGAGAGTGATGAGTAGCAACTTTCTCACTGGAAGAAGAATTTTCACCCTTTTGAGCTTCTTTCCTTTGACATGCCTCCTCTCTCTTCCTTATCTTCTTCTCATTATTAGTAGCCTTCACAGATTCAGGCTCACTGCTTGAGAAACAAGGTTCATCAATCACGTCTATTGTTGCGTGAATTTCTCCTCCATGTAGGCATTGTAATATTTCCAATAATTCTTTTGTTGTCTCACAATGCATTACTCAACATATTACTTTAATAGCCCTTTCAAGATAATCTCCTTGGCTTATGCAATAAACTCATTACTCTCTCCATATATCATAGACAACCAAATTTTTTCATTGATTACCATCAAATAGGATTCCATTCTAATCTTCTAGAGCTCATATTATAATCCATTTAGAAATGGAACACCTTATGCTATTAGACAAACTTGATTAGCCATTGTTTCCTCTAATTTACATTCAAGCAGTTAATTTGTTCCTAAAGGAACTTGTCTCTTATACCAATTTTTGGAAACAACAACGTAAACTTTGAAACGGGAACTCAAACAAGTACCCACTTTTTTGAGGTAGAAAAAAATCATCTAATTTTCAAAAGTGTTGATTCATAATACACATTTTTTTTGAGGTAGCAAAAATTCATCTGATTTTGAAAAGTGTTTTTATTTTATTTTATTTTATTTATTATTCAGGTAGCAAAAAATCATCTGATTTTGAAAAGTGTTTTTTGAGAATACACCTTTCTTTTTTTAGCATATTTTTGACACTTGAAATTTTCTTACGTATCAAGTAAGAATATTTTTTTCTAAATGTAAGTGATTTTCATGTTAATTTTGAAAAGTGTTGATGTAGCATCAACCCCCTTTTTTAGAGGGCTTATTTTTTACACTTCAAATTTTCTAATGTATGAAGTATAAGTTTTGTTTTTAAATGTTGGTGATTTTCATGCAGATTTTGAAAAAAATCAGCAATTTTTTTTAAGGCATATTTTTAACACTTTAAATTTTGTGGATTTGAGGCTTCTTTGATCTGTATTGTGTGTATAATTTTCTAGATTTATCACATCCATTTTTGTTTGAATGAAGTTTCGAACCAATCCTTCGTGGTTCATCATCACGATAGATCAATGAACCACAGAGGACTAGTTCGAAACGCCATTCAAACAAAATGGATGCGATAAATCTGGAAAATTTTATACTTTAAATTTTCTTATGTACTAAGTAAATCCTTTTTTTTTAAATGTTGATTATTTAACCATTTTTCAAGTGGTCGAATTTTTTGTTTTTTGTTTTCCTTTGCAATATTTTTTTATAATGATTTTTTTTTTCAAGTAGCAAAAAATCATCTGATTTTGAAAAGTGTTGTTTTAGAATACACCTTTCTTTTTTTAGCATATTTTTGACACTTTAAATTTTCTTATGTATCAAGTAAGAATATTTTTTTCTAAATGTAAGTGATTTGCATGTTAATTTTGAAAAGTGTTGATGTAGCATCAATCCCTTTTTTTAGAGGGCTGATTTTTTACATTTTCAATTTTCTAATGTATGAAGTATAGGTTTTGTTTTTAAATGTTGGTGATTTTCATGCGGATTTTGAAAAACATCAGCATATTTTTTAACGCATATTTTTAACACTTTTAATTTTGTGGATTTGAGGCTTCTGCGATCTGTATTACGTGTAGAATTTTCTGGATTATCCATTTTTGTTTAAATGACATTTCGAACCAATCCTTCGTGGTTCATCATTAAGATAGATCAATGAACCATGGAGGATTGGTTTGAAACGTCATTCAAACAAAATGGATGCGATAAATCCGGAAAATTCTACACTTTAAATTTTCTTATGTACTAAGTAATTTTTATTTTTTTAAATGTTGATTATTTAACCATTTTTCAAGTTGCCCAATTTTTTTGTTTTTGTTTTCCTTTGCAATGTTTTTTTATAATGATTTTTTTTTTTTTTTGGTAGCAAAAAATCATCTGATTTTGAAAAATGTTGCTTCAGAAAACACCTTTCTTTTTTTAGCATATTTTTGACACTTTAAATTTTCTTATGTATCAAGTAAGAATATTGTTTTGTAAATGTAAGTGATTTTCATGTTAATTTTGAAAAGATGTAGCGTCAACCCCTTTTTTTAGAGGGCTTATTTTTTACACTTTAAATTTTCTAATGTATCAAGTATAGGTTTTGTTTTTAAATGTTGGTGATTTTCATGTGGATTTTGAAAAATATCAGCAAATATTTTTAAGGCATATTTCTAACACTTTAAATTTTGTGGATTTGAGGTTTCTGCGATCTGTATTGTGTGTAGAATTATTTGGATTTATCGCATCCATTTTTGTTTGAATGACGTTTCGAACCAATCCTTCATGGTTCATCATCAGGATAGATCGATGAACCACAGAGGATTGGTTCAAAACATATTCAAACAAAATGGATGTGATAAATCCGGAAAATTCTACACTTTAAATTTTCTTATGTACTAAGTAAAGTTTTTTTTTAATTGTTGATTATTTAACCATTTTTCAAGTTGCCCAATTTTTTGGTTCTTGTTTTCCTTTGCAATATATTTTTATAATAATCTTTTTTTTCTTTCCAGGTAGCAAAAAATCATCTGATTTTGAAAAATGTTGTTTCAGAATACACCTTTCTTTTTTTAGCATATTTTTGATACTTTAAATTTTCTTATGTATCAAGTAAGAATATTTTTTTCTAAATGTAAGTGATTTTCATGTTAATTTTGAAAAGTGTTGATGTAGCATCAACCCCTTTTTTTAGAGGGCTTATTTTTTACACTTTAAATTTTCTAATGTATGAAGTGTAGGTTTTGTTTTTAAATGTTGGTGATTTTCATGCAAATTTTGAAAATCATTAGCAAAATTTTTTAAGGCATATTTTTAACACTTTAAATTTTGTGGATTTGAGGCTTCTGCGACCTATATTGTGTGTTGAATTTTCTGGATTTATCGCATCCATTTTTGTTTGAATGACGTTTCGAACCAATGCTTCATGGTTCATCATCAGGGTACATCAATAAACCACGGAAGGTTAGTTCAAAACATCATTCAAACAAAATGGATGCGATAAATCTAGAAAATTCTACACTTTAAAGTTTCTTATATGCTAAGTAAACTTTTTTTTTTTTAAATGTTGATTATTTGACCATTTTTCAAGTTGCCCAATCTTTTGGTTTTTGTTTTCCTTTGCAATATTTTTTTATAATGATTCTTTTTTTTTTCTAAAGTATATAAAAAAATAGTTAAATTAATATATTGAGGTTATGATTTCTTTTATATTTATAGATCGTTAATTAATATTTCAATACACATAAAATAATTGTCACTAAAAAATAATAATTTTTAAAAACTCAAAAAAAATATACATTTGGATATACATATAATTAAAAAAATATATATTTTAGGACACTTTTGCTAAAAATAACATGTTAAATAAAATAAAATTATGGAAATTTTGAATAAAGAAAATTGAAAAAATAACAAATTTTATTAAATTAAATATAAAAATGATGACATTTGAAAAAAAAAAGTGCACATAAAAATTTAAGCATTAAAAAAATAAAATAAATAAATAAACACACAATTTTAAAAAATAAAAAATCATAAACATAAAAAATTAAAAAAACAAAATATATAATTAATTTATGAAAAAAAACATTAAAAATAAAGGAATAATAAAAAAAAAGCATTAAAAAATTTAAATTTAAAATATGAAAAACAATAAAATAAGAAAAAATAAATTTAAAAAAATAAAAGTTATTTAAAAAATAAATACATTTAATATATATATATCTATATATATATATATATATATATATATATATATATATAATAATAAAAAAATAAATATAAATATTTAAATTTTTCCAAAGTCTTTCTGTGTAGTCATATTGGATAGAAAATGATCATATTTAAATTATTATAAAAAATAAAAATAAAAAAAAATCGGCCCTTAGGGCTATCGGGTAGGCTAAAAGCCGATTCTCAGCCTTTTGGGCGGCCCGAGGGGTCTCTGCCCTAGGCTGGTGGAGCTATGCAACTCCACCAGCCCAGGGCAGAGGCACCTCGGGCCACCCGATGGGATGAAATCTGATTCTCAAAATCAGCTTTCAACCCACCAACCCAGTGTGGAGGCCCCATGAGCCACTCGACAGGCTGAAATCTGATTCTCAGAATTAGCTTTCAGTCTATCAGGTGGCCCGAGGGGCCTCCACCCTAGGCTGGCGAAGTTGCACAGCTTTGTCCCCCTAAGGAGTAGGCCATTCGGGCCACCCAACGGGATGAAGGCCACCACTGGGTGGCTCGAGGGGGCTCCGCCCTGGGCTGGCGAAACTGTGAAGCTCCACCAGCCCAATGCAGATGCTCCTCGGGCCACCCGGCAGGTTGAAAGCCATGAATGGGTGGCCTAAGGGGCCTCCACCCTCGACTGGGGGAGTTGCGCAGCTCTGCCAACCCAAGGTGAAGGCCCCTCAGGCCACCCAGTGGGATGAAGACAATTCTTAGAATCGCCTCCACCTAGCGAAGATTCTGAGAATCACCTTTAGCTAAAGGAAATTCTTAGATTTATTCGGAGAATCACCTCCAGGATTCTAAAAATCGCCTTCACCTAGAGGCGATTCTCATAATCTCCTCTAACTGAAGGTGATTTTCAAAATCACCACTGGGAGCTGGAGGGGATTCTCAAAATTGCCTCCAGTTGAAGGCGATTCTCAGAATTGAAAATCGCCTTCACTTGGAGGTGATTCTCATAATCTCCTCTAACTGAAGGCGATTCTCAAAATCACTGCTGGGAGCTGGAGGGGATTCTCAAAATCACCTCCAGCTGAAGGCAATTCTCAGAATCGCCT
Source organism: Pinus albicaulis (assembly GCA_034641835.2). Classification (NCBI taxonomy): domain Eukaryota; kingdom Viridiplantae; phylum Streptophyta; class Pinopsida; order Pinales; family Pinaceae; genus Pinus; species Pinus albicaulis. Next base: position 1,640,598,092 of record CM076584.1, read on the forward strand.
TCACCACTGGGAGCTAGAGGGGATTCTCAAAATCGCCTCCAGTTGAAGGCGATTCTCAGAATCGCCTTCAGCTAGAGGCGATTCTCAGAATCTCCTCCAGTTGGAGGTAAGGCAATTCTTATAATCACCTCCATGGAGGCGATTCTGAGAATCGCCTCGCCTCCTTGTAGGTGATTCTGAGAATATCCTTCAGCAGAAAGCGATTCTTACAATCGCCTCCACCAATAGGGGATTCTGAGAATCGCTTTTAGCTGGAGGCGAGTCTCAGAATCACCTTCAGCCCGCTAGGTGGCTCAAGTGGCCAAAATTGTTTTTTTAATATATATATATATATATATATATATATATATATATATATATATATATTTCTTTTTAAAAACATTTTTCTTATTTTTATTGTTTTTCTTTGTTTATATTTATTTTTTTTGAATTGTTTTTTATTATTATTTTTAAACTTTTGTTTTTATTGTTGAAGTTTTATTTATTTTTATATATTAATTGTATTTTTTATTTTTAAACTTTTTATGTTTATGTTTATTTTTTATTCGTATTTTTTTTAATTACTTAAAATTCTATGTGGATCATTTTTTATTAAAAAAAATCATAAAATTTGTTATTTTTCTAAAAAAAATTTAAGCAAATTTTCTATAATTTTAATTTATTTAGCGCGTTATTTTTAGTTAAAATGTCCTTAATACATATTTTTTTAATTATATCTATATTGAAAATGTATATTTTTTGTCAAGTTTTTAAAATATAAAAGAAATCGTAATCTCAAGATATTAATTTTATTATTATTTTTAAACTTTGAAAGAAAAATTAAAACTTTCATAATAAAAATCACTGCGAAGGAAAACAAAAAACAAAAAATTGGAAAATCCTTAAGAACCAAATATCTGAGGACGATAATAGTAATAATAATAATAAATTCGGCCCCTCGGGCCCTTGGGTGGGCTCAAGCTGATTCTCAGAATGAGCTTGAGCTCGCCCAAGGGCCCGAAGAGTCGCCGCCCTAGTCGGGCAAAGATGCACAAATTCACTAGTCTAGGGTGGAGGCCCCTCTAGCCACCCAACATGTAACTCCACCCGCCGAGGACGGCAACCCCTCTCACCACCCGATGACCTCACGTCAATTCTAAGAATCGGCTTTAGGTCATTGGGTGGCCAGAGGGGCCTCTGCCATGGGCTAGGAAAACTAGGCAGCTTCGCCCAACGAGTTTGACAGCTCCTCTGACGACCCAACGACCTAAAGATAATTATGACAATCGCCTTTAGGACACCAGGTGGCCAGAGGGGCCTATGCCCTCGGCTGATGGATTTTTGTAGCTCCACCTGCCCACGGTCACGGCCCCTTGGTCCCTTAGGCATGCTCGGGCCAATTCTAAGAATCGGCTTGAGCCCGCCCAGGGGCCCGAGGGGCTGAATTACTTTTAATTTTAAATTTTTTTATATTTTTTATATTTTTATTTCTTTCATTTTAATTCATTTTATGTTTTTATTTTTTTTTATGATATTTAAAAATAAAATTAATTTCCTTAATTTTTTAAATTTATTTATTTTAATGTTTTTATTTTTATTTTTTATTTATTTAACTATTTTCTATAATTGTTTTTTTAATATTTTTTTATTTTTAAGCTGTTTATTATTTATATTTTTATTATTTCGATTTTTTTATGTTTTTATTTATTTATTTATTTATTTAAATGACTTTTTTTTAATGTAACATTTATTTATTTATTTTTATGTTTTTTCTTTTAATTTTTTAATTATTTAATAAAGAAATTTTTTTTTCTTTGGTAAATTTTTTTCCTTAATTATGTTTTTTAAAATATTTTTTTGATATTATTTATTTATTTATTTATATTTTATATTTTTTTTATGTTTTTATCTTTTATAGTTTAATTTTATTTATTTTTTACATTTTTATGTTTGTTTGGTTTTTGGTCTTTTTATATGTTTTTATATATTTTATATTTTTTTGTCATTTTTTTTTATCTTTTGTTTTTTTTAATATATATTTTTATTTACTTATTATGATTATTTTAAATTTTTTTTTCATTGTTTTAATTTTAATTTTTATTTGTAAATTTTTGTTTTCATTTTTGTTTTAAAATTTTAATGTTTTTCAGAATCATGATATTTTCTCTTTTGACGCCATTATTTCAAAATGTTGAAAACTATCCCAAAAAAAATAGAAGAAGATGGTATTCGAGGATCAACACTTTTCGTTTTTAGGGAATTTTTTGCACAAAAAAAATTAGTTTTCACCACCATTTTTAAAACATGATAAAAATGTACCCTAGGAAAAAAAAAAATTCCAGCATCAACACTTTTCATTTTCGAGCTATTTTTTCATGTTTGAGGATTTTTTGCTAGAGTTCTCATTTTGATTTTATATTTCTCGTTTCATAGTTTACATTGTTAAACAATGTTAATATTGAGAGGTGGGTGAATCAGTATTAAGGCTAACTTTTAATTTTTATGCCAATTTACATTTTCACATTCAAGCATGGAAACCATTCAAGTGAGGAATCGACAATATATTAAGTGCAACAACATAAATCATCACATGAATACAAGCATCTTGAGAAGCATACACATTAGACACAAAGGTTTAACGTGGAAAACCCTTCCGAAAGGAAAACCACCAAAGCTCAATTTTTTTATTTGATGTAAATAAGATAACCTACTCTATTACATAAATATTTGTGAGTCATCACTCACACAAAGCACCAACTAACTTTGATTTCTTGCTAGCACCCACTAGCAGGAAGTGTTGGGTATGTGTTATATTCTTTCCATGATTAGTTGCAGGGGGGGGTCATAAGGGGGGCGATAGCCTCCCCTGTACATTGCACGAGACGCAGCAGGTGGGTCACAGGGGGGTCCAAGGTAGCGCCCCAGGAATTTTTTTTTTGGACCCTATTTTTCGGTGGGTGGACTCGCCCATGGTTTTGTGCATGGGTTTGCACATGGTTTTTGGGCATGATAGTTTTCGGCCCTTGGTATTTTGTAGATTCGATCAAGGGAACTACGGTTATAATCTAATCCAGAGTTAATGGATTGAGGTTTATGAATGCTTTGACATGTATATATGTGTGTTGTAACACTAAAATGAATATAATGAAAAATCAAGTTGGTGGTCCCGATTTGGGATCCAAGGGAAAATTTTTGTGTATATATGTTTTATGTTTTATTCTCTCACTATTGTTTATTTTTCTATTTTTAAGATTCGTTTGTAGATAATTTATGTACAGGGTTAAAACATACATGAAGCACCAACTCCTTTTTGTTGGGAAAAATACTGAGAGGGGGGGGGGGGTGAATCAAGATTATGCGTACCTAAAACTTTTTACTTTTTCTTTTTCTAAAACCCATACGCTACTTTACTGAATCCAACTCGCGTATACACGTGGATATCCTTAATAAAACTTGCGTATTAACAGAGATCTCATTGTGTTGATAATTCTTTGCTTAGATCATTGCATCATTCATTCATTAGATGTTTAGTAAGCAGTAAACATGTGCAGTAAGAACAGAATAAATCATCACACATAAGCAACACACATGAACACTAGGATTTAAGGTGGAAACCCAATTCAAGAGAAAACCACCGCTGTCGTCGTCTCAATCTTCTATATTTTATTATAAATAAAACATTGTACAACCATGTACTGGCGCGACTCATACCAGCACGCAGGCATCCACCTGCATAAGGCTACAACCTTCTCTCGTTTACCAACCTCTCCTGGAAGGGAGCCACTACCCCCTACTCTCATTTACGAGCCTCTCCTAGAAGGGAGCCACTACCCCCTGCTCTCATTTACCAGCCTCTCCTGGAAGGGAGCCATAACCCCCATGCACTCGTTTACCAGCTACCACTGGAAGGGAGCTACAACCCCATCACTGAAGGCTTCGACCCTCAGCACCACCATGGACCACGTTTCATCAATTTTCATACTGGATCCAACAGCTTCTATACAACACAACTTGTAGGCCACTTTTCATATATTTTTAGACTGGACCCACTCCACACATTTAAGCTCAACATTCATAAAACTGAAACTTATAACCCCATCAATTCATTCATTGAATCATCAACCAATCAACCAACGACTTGATCTTCAATTAACATAATCAACAGCATATTAATCATTCAAACAACCTAGTTCTGTATGAATACATCATTGACAGATAACAGTAAAACAACATAACAGATTAGACATTTCATTCCACATACTTCAGCAAAACCCTAGTTCCATATGCGCTTTTACTTCACTGAACCTGCGTATGCACGCGCTTTAACAGAAACAAACCTGCGTATACATCTGCACATATTTCAGGACTGATTTCACATACCATACGCGCTTTTGCTGAAGTCAACCCGCGTATATACGCGCTTTCTCTGCCACGAACCTGCGTATAGGTTTTCAAACATTTCAGGACTGTGCAGCTCTTCAGATTAGATAAGCAATTCAGATCTCTTCCTTTTCTTCAGCAGAGATTCACCAGATCACAGATCTAAACATTCCATAAGCAGATCTAGAAAATACAAATTCATTTCAGATATAGAGATTATTATTCATCATTTTCTTCATCCATCATTGTATTCATAGGTGCATCATAGATTCAGATCTATCAATTAAGAACAGATTCCATCCATGCAGATATTCCTTAGAGAGATTTATTCATTAACAACCCTTACTCATGCACACTCTTGCACTATGATCTTCTTCTCCTTATATAGATTTAGCCTTTGTCAATACCATGAGTCAAAACCACTCAATCGCTGATGGTATTCCTGGACGAGATCAAATAGATAATCAAGCACTCAATACTTTGGGTCAATACCATGGTAATGTCCCCTAGTATTCTAAATTTAGAGCGAAATGGGCATACACTACTTGTTACATACATTTCTGCGTACATACGCGAATTCTCCTTAACAAACCCGCGTATGCTTTGTGACATACCTTGTTCAACATTATTCTGCCACTTTCTGAATTCCTTTCTTCTGCTACTTCTGAACTGATCTGTAGATACATCAGATTTACATCATTAACAACTCGTCAAGTCAGTTTCCATCAAGGAAAACTTCATCAAGTAGGTTGCATCAAAGTCAACACATTGTATCACATTGCCAACAATCTCCCCCTTAACTCATCAAGTAGGTTTCCATCAAGGACAACTTCATCAAGTAGGTTGTCATCAACTTTATCAATTAGGTTTCCATCAAGGACAACACTCTGCATTATATTGCCAACAATCGTATTTCATCAAGTAGGTTGCCATCAAGGACAACACATGCCAACACTTTTGTGGATACTTGATCTTCTTACCTGGAGCACCATATGAAGCACCAAATTCATGGATTTCTTGCAAGCATAAATTTGCATCTCCTTGGATTTGTGCAAGCACCAACTTCCAAGAGGCACAAATCTCTAAGCCTTCCTCGGACACCCACCAGAGATGGCAGCACCAACTTATTGTATGCATGATCCAACCCACACTCGATAAGGAACTAATTTTCTCTGTAGATGGTAGCCACTCTACTTGGTATCTCCTTTTTTCTCCTTTGTAACCTTTCCTCTACACAATCAATGCAACACCTTGGCTTCTCTGCTCACTCTATAACCTACAGTCTTCTCCCAGCCCTCTTCTACTCCATAGGATCTGTTGGCCTATTTATTGTGGCATAAGCAAACTTGCCTCTTCTAAGTAGCTCTCACATAGATGTCCACTTAGCTCAATCAACAATGTTGCATTCCCCAACTTGTTAAATTATAATCCAAGGTTTTGTTCCTATACTACATAGGGAACGATGTTGTCCCTACTACCATCAACACTTCCCAAGAGTGTACTTTATGAATGGCTCTCCATACTACTATAACATCTAGTTATTTTCTACTACTACCATATTAAACACTAAGCATGGGCTCTTAAGAATTTTCTTCACTCTTCTACTCAAAAACTACAGCTACAGCACAATTAATTCAGAGAATGGTCAATACTGAGAATTAAATCTATTTCAACCAGAACACTCAAGGAAGCTCCCCACGATTATTTATTACTTAAAAAGCTCAAGATGTGCACCAACATGGATTCTTTGAGCTTGATATGATCTCCATTATTTTTGTATGAAAATCATGGTCCTTGTTTCCTTGATCCAGTGATATACCCATCCAATATTGACTTCATTAGATCAACCTATGAATTTGTGGTCATAACTACTAACTCGTTCATTCTAAAGCCCATAGGCCTTCTATTAAAAGAGCTTATAAATGTAAACTCCTCGATCCCTTTTAATTTTAACTACAAATGCTTCAAATTCTATCGATTCTGGCCTTTAGCTCCTTTCGCTAGCACCTTTACCTATTTTCCCACCCTGGGACCAAATGATGTGACCACTCGCTCAAGCCTTTAGGCACTGAGCCTATTTAAGGCCTTCCATGGCTTATTTCCCTTTATTAACTTCTCTTGTGCCGTTTTTATTTACCTATTCCATATCCCTTCATCTGATGCTTAGCCAGTAGCTCCCAAGTCCCAATGCTTTTACATGCCTTCTCTTTAAAATCCTTCGAGCTCCTCTTGGTGGGATTAGCTGTCCCATGGGGTCTATCCCACGCTTTCAATGGCCAATCAAAGGCCCCATTGGGATGATCTATCTAACCAACTTGTCCATGCACTTACTGCCTTGATCCAGGTGGATATTGGTGGCCACCCACCTATTCCATTTGGACTCGCCCCATCAATTCTTTCAGTTTTTCAGTTTTATCACAACTTACTATTTTTAGCAGTGTTTCGGGTCATGAACTTCTGGAGCCGTTTTGAGGCCCTAATGATCTAGGTGGATATTGGTGGTCACCCACCTATTCCATTTGAACCCCCACCATTTTTTCTTTCAGTTTTTCAGTTTCAGCACAACTTACTATTTTTAGTAGTTTTTCGGGTCTTGAACTTCGGGAGCCATTTTGAGGCCCTAAATGATGTTTTTTGGGAAAAATAGGAGCATAATAGATCCAAAATCTAATTTTTTTCACATCAAAAGTTTTATTCCTCAGATAGAGCTTTCTAACAAGGTATGGTGTGCGCCAAACGAAGATCGTATGCCAAAGTTACGTCCCCCAGAAGTTGAAACACCAATTCAACCAAACGGTGCCCATAGTTTTTGCGCTCCATCTCCTAGGGTTAGGTTTTGCATGTTTAGTGTTTTAAATTGTTTCTCAATAATAAATAGGCCCTCGGTCCTCATTGTAACACATTTCAGAGGCCTATAGCCACCACATCTCTTGTCAGAGATATGCTACCAACACCCTAGCTAGTTTATTTCCATTATGTCTGTAAGCATATTTATGTTATTTGATATTAATGAAATGAAATATTATTTCCACTACATCTATGTGTTTATGTTTATTTCTATTTATCATTACATTCCTGCATAAATCTGGATCATGCTTGATCCTTATTTTCTGCGTCCATTATAAATCATCGGGGTCTTCCTTAAGGGATGATGTGTCCCAGTGTGACTACTGTTACACTCAAACACCAATTAACTTTCGATTGGGATGAGTTTTCAATCCAAATATGACCGATGCCTAGTCCATTGGCCCATGATTTGACTCATCCATGTATTCTTGACATCCTCCTCTCGTCGATGTTTCTCTTTGTGTGTCAGTTTATCTCCATTGGGCTATTCCTGTTGGGCTAGGCTGTCAAGCGGGACCACCCATTCCATCCACTAGCCAATCAATTTCCTCTTGGGGTGAGTTGTCCCTGACAAGGCCCATGTCATCTTGACACTCATTATGTGTGCTGCTACAAAAACCTTCCGGGATTTGACCAGCAAGATGATTTCATGCTAACATCATTAGTGGCATAGGGCACCTTCTGAGTGGTGACACGTGTCACCCTTATTTGGTCTATTAGGCTACCCAAAAATGAAAAATATTTATGCCATGTGTCCCCAATAAAACTACACCATGTTGACATCATCAACCACCTTTATCTCTTAGAATCCAATCAAATTTTTCCATGTGTGTTTTCAAAGAGGAGACAGAAAGAGTCCTTGTATCCTTGGTTTTGCAAGAAATTTATTTGTTAAAGTCGTTTATAAAAAACCACCTGGTTCAAGAACTCGAAACCACTCCATTACTATTTATGGTATTTGGAGGAGAGGTCTTGGCTTGATTCTCCATCGTTGATCTGCGTTATTTGTGGTTTGGGAAACCACCTCCCGTGGCCTCCAAGACTAACAATACCACTATCTAAAATCTCGTCAAAATGCCACTATATGGCTCGATGCTTATCTCTCGATGCTTCCATTTTATTCCCCCTTTGCAATCCTCCGAGATGCACACATCAGGGTAAGTCTGTTGTGATGGCGTCATCTTTCTCCATACATCCCAACACTAAAGAGTTGTGCACCATAACCATTTTTTCGGGTTCTACTGTCGGGGTGATTTCGCCGAGTGGGCTCCACCATGCCCAAAAGAAACACTTCTCACTATTGCTTTGTCACTCCATGTCAACTTGAAACTCCTTTTGTCTAGTCTATCATTCTTTGTCATGGGGTTTAGAAATTATTCCAACTTTGGCTATGCCCTAAAGTTATTCCAACCCTTTTATCTCTACACCTTTTGAATTTTTGGGTCTGTAGCTTTGTTTGGATCTATCTTTTCATCTAGGAGGCCATTTTTAGAATTCCACATGCCCTTGGAAAGCTCTTTCCAAGCACTAACCAACTACGCCATATCCAATAGTATCTGAGCTGATATCTTGAGGTATATTCTACTCCAAATCCTAGGAATCCCATCCATAGTTATCATATTATGGCTTCTCCAACAAATCTACTACTATGATGATTCTCTACAAAACAATGCAACAACCTTGGGACTCCCCCTAAGATTGACACCTCAAGCACATCTTATGCCACCTAACATCCATGTCAGTCTAGTTGACATCCATAGAAACACACTTTCCAACTGTCTGCCAATGACAAATGTCCAACAAAAGTTGAAATATATTAGTTAACATGAACATTGAGATATTTTATTTATGGATTACATTGTCCATATTTTGTATCTATTAATATATTTTTAAATAAATTTCAATATTACTTTCAATCTTTTTATTTTCAATTGCTTCTTCTCTTTACACATTGAAATATTTTATTGTGCCTCATATATATACATATATGTTTATATTTTTGCTAAATTTGATATTGAAATGAATAAGGTAACATGGATATTAAATTTTTTATTTACATATCCAATTGAAATATGAAAATATAAAAAAATATCAACTTTAATTGTTTTTTTATAATACTTTAAAAATAATTTAAAAAGTTGATTTAAAATTATCTTATTTCATATGATATGGAAATATTTTATCTATAAGTGAGAGTGAGAGTGAAATATTTTTACCATATCTCCTTTGCATTAGGTTGTAATATCAACAACCAATAAATCAATTACACTTAGAGTGAGACTATGTTTTAAAATAATTTTGAGTAAAACTAACCAAATATATATATTTGTTTCTTTATTTTTATTATAGCTGACATTATTCTTTTAATTTAAAGAATATTTTATTTTTATTTTAAAAGAGATACACGTGAACTCCACATTTAGCAGGGATGGAATTACACATCCCCTCATAATGGGCTATAGAATTAACCTCTCGGCTCAATAATTATTCGTAAAAATATAGTTATTTTCATTCTCATAACAATTTTTATTAATTTGTTGGCCTAAAAAATGATATTTTCATTAATGAAAATACTTTGTTAACCACATGAATTCTAAAATTGAACATCCTAGATACCATACATAAAAATAATAGCATGGAAACTTCAAAATTTCTATAGAAACAATTTTTATTCTTATTTTTTAGACAATATTATAAATTTGAAACAAAATTTATAATAATTAAATAAGTGAAGTAAAAGGTCTATCTTCCATTCATTCCTAGATATTAAAGGTTTTAATATTGCACAATTAATTTATGCAAACATATTCTTAATAAAAATAAAATATGTAATGACAAACACATACATAAATATAGAGATTTTATCCTGGAAACCCAAAAAATAGGAAAACCAACAAGATTTTTGAATATATATATATATATATATATATATATATATATATATATATATATATATATATATTCTAATGACATCCATAAATATCCAATTCATTTAAGATGGGTTAGAATACAACTATAATTCCTTCATCGAAATGAAAAAACCACTATGCACTGCAAAACGGCTTTTAGAAACATTGTGTGCCAAAAACCACCAAAAACGTATGCAAAAAATTACCTTTTTTTTCCATAGGAATTTCCCTTGAACGGTGTGGAGAAGTCTTCCGCCCCATACAAACTCCCTGAACAAGATCAAAGGGGATGACTACCAGAAAAGAATATAACACATAGGTACTATTTTGATAAGCCCCTCTTTGATCTAACCAATATTCTTCACTATGAAAATTTATAGACAATCCTTTCTCATAAATCACTAAAGTGATATGCCTTATGTACTTGGTTTCTAGCTAATTCCTTGAAACACATAAACTAGCAATTGTACCGAATCTTGCAAAGGAAATGTTGTAAGTCGGTAGCATATGAAAAAAGGGCATAGATGAAGAGTGATTCCTTGCCATAGAAGTAGATTCTTCGAGGGAGCACCCACCTCTATTTTAGAGTGAATGTTTGTGTATCCTTCTAAGGAAAAAATTGAGACTAGACATTCCCCATTTGTTCAACTTCCAAAAGCACATTGTTATATTAGTTTATTCCCAAAAACAATCCATTGTCATCTGTAAAGGCAACATCAAAGTCATAAACAAGACTGGGGATATATTAACTTATTAGCATTTACATGAAATATTGATAATGTGTTGTGAGAAAGAGTGAAGTGTGAAAACATAGGGGAAAAGGATTGAGTTACTTACTCATAGATGCATATGGATCAAGTGGTTTGTAGTTGAAGCTAAAAAATTGGGTCAAATTTGTTGAAGTTTGGATGTTGAGCAACAATATTCCAATCACTGTAATTCATCATGTAATTGAATTTTGTGATAGAATTTTTACTCCCCGATACTTTTTTTAGTTGAACTTGACATGCCAATGTATTTTAATTGGTAACATGTGAAAAGTGCTTTGTACAAGAGGAGATGTATTTCTATTAATGGGTGTTTATACACAGATAATCGTCATATGTGGGGAATATTTTCTGTAATCAACTGAAAGTGCACGAGCTTTGTATCATTTCAATTGATTCAATTTCAAAAAAAAACTAAGAGGACTATACCAAAATGGATATGGTTTCCATACTCAATACAAGTTTTAGGAGAAGTGATATTATTGTGGAAGCCACAAGAATGTGTGGCAAAAGAGACAATAATTTCATCCTTGTGACACAACAATTGAGAGTCCTCTCATCTAGAATCTATGAATATATACAAATCACATTCCAAGTAAATGCAACAAAACATAATTCACCACATTACAATGATTTCATAGGAACTCTAAATTAAAATTGATCCAACTTTCATTAATGAATTAATATTGCTAAAATTATTAATTACTAATCCATAAAATAGGGGATGACCACTATCAAGTTCTACTCAAATTTTCAACTGCACATAAGGTAGGGTTTTCCTTTTTAAGGAATGTAGAGGTAAACTAATGGATTTTTACTGGTTACTATCATTTGGGGACATTAGTTTGGAGTTCATTCAACATTTCCACTAAAATTGTATGACAAAAATCATAAAATTCAACTACAAATCACATGGGAATGAATTACCAATTTTTTCAATTTACAATATGCACATGGGAATGGGCCACCATGTTTGTCATCTTTGGTAAAATAGGGTTACACTTTTGTGATCAATGAAGATACACTATAGAGAGCCAGGGTTAAGAATTCTTAGCCTAGGTTGAAAGGAGTCTACACACTCAACTTTGTGTCATAAAAAAATGTGTAAAAAGGATAAGATAACACACTCTACACTTAACATCATAGTAAAAAAAAACATTTGATTCCATAATTTTCGCGTATTCCGAAGTGGGATTTTCCATGTTGAATTCATCTTCAATGGTATTTGGATTTTCTAATACCATGAGAGAGGAGGAATGCCTAAGAAATATTCCTTCTCTTTGTTTCCTTCAGGTACTCCTTATAGAGGATGGGAATTAATACGGATGGTATGATATGATCTAGAATGAATCAATCCCATAATGAAAGCTTATTCATAGCCATTCTTGACTATCAAAATGAACACATATCCTCCCAAGCTTATATCTGATATGAATTGCTTTGGCTTCACCTGAAAAAAAAAATATATTTTGAGAAATTTGGATGATTGTAGTCCATTAAATTACTATAAGAATACATATTGAATGTAACAAGAGTTATAGGAACATACGACCTCTGCGATGACCTTGTTATAGTTATTCGCAATGTTGAACCAACGGTGGGCATAACATCCTTCAACATGGTAATTTGGTGTCTTTTTTTTTCGATTTTACCTGAAGAACATGTGCACTTGAGCTAAGGTATTTTTGTATATTAGAAGATATGGAATCCTTCTTAGAACAAAAAATGTTTGGGAATCTCAAAACTCTCTTAAGAATCCTCATCATTCATTCTATAGTCTCAAATTATTTATAGTTGATACAAGACTGATTTGCATGAGTTGTAAGAGAATAATCCTAAAAATATGCCTTTAGAGAACATTTGAAGAACCTTCTAAATTTATGATTCATAATTCATGTAAGTCATGCAGAAAATCTACCTACATCTTCCTCCACCACTATTGTGTGTGTCTAGGCAAGGGCCTGATTAAGACCGTGTTGTTTAACACATTCTTCAATTTTTTTTTTTATTCACTTGTGATAATATGATTTTTAAGTAAGTATTTATATTCACCTATAAATTATTGTTTATATTTGGAAATAATGAATATTTCTAGACCTTTGGGTCCATTTGTGACTGCTCTAATGGATATGCTCCCAAATTTCCTGCACAATCAAACCTAAAAAGATACAATAACTATTCCCAAACCTCGACCTCAAAAATTGTAGTTCCTTATTGTTACATCATAAATGGATTTGAATTTTAAATCCTTTTTTACATTTGATTAGGAAGAGACCTATAGTCATCCCTCCTTTTCCTCTTGTAATGTCCATATCTTTATGCATTTACCTTAACATACTATCTATTCCTCATTTTCATTCACCATAAAACTTCAATTGTTTAGGCTTTTGGATGTGGATTCTGCTTAATATTATTCATGAATCATTACTATAAAAAATGTAACTAAGATTGATGATATGGGTGCTCTATGTTTTTATTTTTTCAATCCAAATTTGTATCTTATGACTTGATGTGTATTGACATGGTCTTAAGATTTGTTTATATTCAGCTATGGCTAGATCGTGAACCAGATCATAATATTTCATGTAGTTTGAAATGCCATTAACCATGATCTCTTATGATAATTCGGATGTACTCAGTTAGTTGACAACAAATGAACATAATAATTTGGTTCACTATAACTGTTTTTAATTTAATGGCAGACCATTGTTCAATCGTCTAACAATTGATTGGATGGTCAACAATATTACACAATGACAACTGGGAGAATTTCTTTCAAAGAAGAATTCCTTACATCATAATATATGGGAATTTTGAGGTCTAAAATGGGCCTCCTAAGGAAATTATAAAATAATAGTGGAAATAATAAAATAAGATTTGATTACATCATCAAAGTTTAGAGGGAAAAAAGAAAAAACTACTTTTTTCAACTCAGATTTTGAACTTATCTCCCTAAGGTTTTATTCAAATTTCGAGCAAGAATACTCGTTGGATGCAAAATTGAATTCCTCATCCAAGGGGTACCCATATTGCATACTGTTGATGGACTCTGCTACACAAAAAATGAGAAATACATGAAAATGTGATTGCAATAACGTGTTTTCATGTATTTATCATTTTTTGTGTAGTAGGGTCCATCAAAAGTATACAAAATGGGTACTGCTTGGATGAGGAATTAAATTTTGCATCCAACGAGTACTCCCGCTCGAAATTTGAGTAAACCCTCAAGGAGATAAGTTGAAAATACGAGCTGAAAAAATAGTTTTATTATTTTTTAATATTTTTACTTTTTTACTCCAAAAATGGCGAATCATCCCCCATGGTTGAAATCATCATCTTGAATCCTATTGGTTCTCATAAAGTTCATTTTGGCTGTACATATTTCTTAGGAGGCCCATTTTAGACCTCAAAATTCCCCTAATGAATATCATTAAAAAAAGATTTAGAAGAACGCCACCAGAAATGTGTTTTCAACTATAATGTACTCTCATATATCCTTGAACTCTACAACAATATCTCTCTTCCATTATTAATAATATTTTCATCCACATTAAAAACAATAACCTCAATAATTTATTTTCATCAATGTAACTTTTATGAGTTTAAAGTATTGTTTGGATTAATCTAATATAAACATTTCTAATATGGTATAGTTCATGTTTTACATTCAAACTCTCTGCATTTTTGTATCATCTATCCTTCGTGTTAGTTTGAACTATATGATATGTTTTAATTTTTACATATAAATTTAGAAAATTAATACTTAAAAATATTATTCGTAATATTAAATATAAGAATATGTTATCAAAAAATATAATTATTAAGAATGAAGTAACTTATTGAATTTAGATAATTTCTAAGTTAATATTAGGAGCATCAATCCAAAATTTTTATTGAATTTAGATCATTTCTCAATTTATATTAGTAGCATCAATACCAAGTTTTTGGTGCGGAACATTTTAAATGCGCTGGTAAACATTTAAAATAAGCTTCTTTATAACTTTCAATGAACTATAGATAAATTAAAACAATCCAAATCCATTTTCAAGTGTGTCCAATTATGTGAAAAATCACACAATATGAACCCTAAAACCCAGTAATATCATAACAATATCAATTGTGACACATTGAACCAATCATTGTGATTTAAAAAAAACGTATTTATAAATAAATAAATATCAACTACTTAAAAAATTAAAAATAAATTTTATATTCAAAACAAGGAAATTTTCAATCAATTTGTTTTTCCAGTTCAAAGAATTTTCTCTTTTTGACATGGAACTTTTTCTATTGCCACTAAGATATTCCATGTATGGGATTTCCCCATATAACATGCAATTTTTAAGAGCTTTGAATTAGTTATGGTCATTGGATGCTTCCCAAACAAATGACAATGGATATATCTTTGAAACCCAAGAAACCAATGTTTGAATTACCATTTAGTCATGATCATGATCCAAATTTATGCAGGAACGCAATAGAATGCACATATAACCATAAATACAAAGATGCAGTGGAAATAACATATCATTTCATTAATATGAAAGAACTGAAATATGCTTACAGACAGAATGGAAATAAAATAGCTAGGGTATTGGTAGCTTATCTCTAAGAAGAGATGTGGTGGCTACAGGCCTCTGAACTCTATGCTACAATGAGGCTCGAAGGCCCATATATTATTGAGGAACAATGGAAAACTGTAAAAATCCAAAAACCTAACCCTAAGAGATGAAACACCAGAATATGGGCCCCGTCGGGGTACATTGGTACATCAATTTCCCAGGGTCGTAACTTTGGCATACTATCTCTATTTGATGCACTTGATACATCATTATAAATATCTATCTGAGGACTACAAATACAAAAAATGAATGTAGATTCCGCAATGGAATCAGATTTTCCAGAAAAAAGATGCCCAAAAAATGTCGTGTAGGGCCTCAAAACAACTTTAGAAGTTCAGGACCTAAAAAACTGCTAAAAATAGTAATTTGTGACAAAACTGAAAAAAATAAAAGAGACAATGGTGGGGCCCCAAGTGGAATAGGCAGACGACCACCAATATCCACCTCGTTCATTCCTCCCCCCTTATGAAGCAATGGTTAGGATTGCATTGAGGTCCTCCATGAGATGAGGAAACTTCTACTAAAATTGGTCCCTGGTGAACCACTTGCTTTGGTGCAGGGGTTGGCCAGCTTTGAAAACTCGATATAGTTGGATATTCTGTTAGCGAGTGTTCTTGATTTTCATGTCCATGATACAATCTGTGGTGGCATGTTCCATGTAGTCTATGTTTAAATCTGTTTGTGTGAGTTTTTATGCAATGTTAGAGGTGTCCAATAGAGGTGGGAAGTAGGGACAAAGGCAGTCCACATTGAATACTGGGTGTAGACCAAGGAATGGTGGAATACTGAGCTCAAAGGTATTGTTCCCTACAACCTTGGTGATGGTGTACGACCCATATCCGAGTGGGCGAAGCTTGCGGTGGGGTCCAGTGAGGCACTCCTTCTGTAAATGTAACCAAAATTTGTCGCACAACTGGAATTTGTGTGGCACCTGATGTTGATCATGTCATTGCTTGTACTTCGCATTGGATCTGTCAGATATTTCATGAACCTGTTGGTGGATTCGCTAAAAGTGCTCGATGAAGCTTTTTACTTTGTCAGCTTCATACTGGACATGAGCCGAATCGGCTTGAGTAGTTGCAAATGGCATGGATACATCAATGGGACATAGTGGCTGGAATCCCAAGCCCACCTGAAAGGGGCTGTGGCCGGTTGAGCTATGGAGAGCCTGGTTATAACTGTTTTGTACATAGGGGAGGCTCTCATCCCATGTGTGTGGATGCTTTGAATTTTACATGAGCAGAATGTGTACAATCATCTTGTTGAGGACCTATGTCTGGCCATCAGTTTGGGGATGGAAAGCTGTGGACATGGTGAGCGTGGTGTCCAACATTGATAGAAGGTTGGACCAAAATTTGTTGAGGAACCTGCTGTCCCGATCTGAGATGATAGACTGTGGGATCCTAAAGTGCACCCACACTCATTCAAAGAAGAGTTTAGCAGTGGCTTCTACTGTGATATTCTTCTTGCAGGATACCATAATGGCCATCTTCGAGAATCTGTCGACGACCACAAAAACACAGTCATTTCCATGCTTAGTAGAAGGAAGGCTTGACATGTAATCCATGGACATGGATTCCTAAGGTTGACTAGGGGTAGGTAGGGGAGTATAGAGGCCTTGCTTCTTGATGGTCGGTTTGGCAATGGTGCAAGCAGTGCAAGATCTTATGTACTTCCAGACATCTCGTCGAAGGTTCAGCCAATAGAAATACTTCTGCAGTACTGCCACTATTTTCTCGGCCCTGAAATGCCTAGTGAATCAACTGTAGTTTCCTTCCGATATCATCTTGGCATGCTCACTTGAAGGAACACAAAGATCTCCCAAATGACATAACAATTCATATTGGAGGTTAAAATTTGGAACTTGCGTACCCCTTAAGAGTGCCTTGTATGTGTGACTGAATTCTGGATCGCTCTTATAGAGAAGAAGCCAATTAGAAGTCGCATTCCCACAAGAGTTGAGAATGGTGGTTAGCACCACGATCAGTGGTCAGCTGACGTTGTCTGCAACATTATTGGTGCTACCCTTCTTGTACTTGATGTTCAAATGAAACTGTTGCAGATATGTGGACCACTTTTGATGGTGATCGTTCAGCAAATTCCCTTGTGTCTATATGAACTGCATGGGTTGGTGGTATGTGTGAATGATTCTTTCCTTCCCCAAAATGTAATGCTTCCATTGTCGACACGACTGCACAATGGAATACATTTCTTTGTCATAAGTGGGATACTTGCGGACTATGTTGGAAAATGTCTCACTGTGATATGCCACTGGATGTCCTTGTTGAGTAAGAACTAACCCAATAGTATATTCAAAGGCATTTGTCTAGATCTCAAATGGTTGTTGCAAGTCTGGTAATGTGAGAACTGGGGCATAACAAAAGCGATGTTTCAATTCTACGAACGCCTTTTGTTGAGATTCTGACCAAAAGATTTTTTCTTTTGCTCCTCCCTTGGTGACTTGACTCAAGGGCCAAGTGATATGAGAAATCCCAACATGAACCTATGGTATAAATTAGCAAGCCCCAAAAAGCTGCGACGCTCTATTAGAGTGGTTGGGGTTGGCCAATCCCGAATGACTTGGATCTTGGTTGGATCCACATGCACCCCCATTTCATTAATAATGTATCCCAAATATTGAACCTGGGTCATGCCAAAAGTGCACTTCTCCAAATTGGCACACAACTTGTGTTGCCGCAGTGTTTGGAGGACTTATCAGATGTAGTGGATGTGCTCTTCCCAAGTCTGGCTGAAGATCAGAATGTCATCCAAGTACACCACTACAAATGAGTTGGTGAATGGCCACAAGATGCCTTCCATCAACCTCATGAAGGTTGCAGGAGCTTTCTTCAACATTAAAGGCATGAAAAACCATTTGAAAAGGCCCTCCTTGGCTTTGAAGGCAGTCTTCCACACATCAAAGGGTTTGATTGGTAGTTGGTGATACCCAAACTTCAAGTCGGTCTTGCTGAAATATTTCACCCCTTTGAGTTGGTCTAGAAGGTCATCAATCTGTGGGATCAAGTACCTATTCCAGACAATGATTTTTTTCAATTCCTAATAGTCAATATAGAGTCTCCAAGTCCCATCCTTATTTTGTACCAACACGATCGGGCTCCCATAGGGTGATGAACTCAACTAGATGTGACCTTTGTACATCAGCTCCTGAATGTGCCTCTTGATTTCATCGTTCTCTAGAACATAGCATTGATAGATTGGTCCATTGGGTAGTGGTGCACCTAGGGTCACATCAATGGGGTGCTTGACCTGACAGTGTAGAGGCACCCCTGTGGGTGAGGTGAAGATGTCCCCGTACTCCTCCACAACCTAGTCCATTTGTTGTTGTCTTGTAGAGGAGCCCTATCTGGAGTTCGTGGCCATAGTCTTCTTCTTGCCCTAGGGGCGGATCATCAAGAAAAAAAATTTCTTAGCTTTGGAAATGAGATTACTACATTGTTTTGTAGTAACCAAAGAGATAGAGGTAGGTGGTGGTACCT
Source organism: Pinus albicaulis (assembly GCA_034641835.2). NCBI lineage: Eukaryota > Viridiplantae > Streptophyta > Pinopsida > Pinales > Pinaceae > Pinus > Pinus albicaulis. The sequence goes on from CM076584.1 coordinate 1,640,617,093, forward strand.
CTAGTATCCTGTACAACTTATTTCCCAAAGTAACAATAACAGCGCGAGGTAGGGACTCATACACAGCATGTCGGTTCCAAAAGTATGGTTGGCCTAATAATACATCACAAACATTAAGAGGAGAAATGTCACATAATACCTCATCCATGAACTGCTTGATGCTGTAGGGAAGGCGGCACTGCTGGCTAACGCGGAGATCCCGTCCTTAGTGAAGCCACCCGATGGTGTATGTATGTGGGTGTGCTATGGTCGGCAAGCCCAACCACTTCACGACGTCTATTGAAATGAGATTATTTTGGCTCCCGTTGTCGATAATGAACTGTAGCGAGGAACCCTTTACCCACATCCGGGAGTGGAAGAGATGCTCCTCCTCCTCTGGATCCTCTGGTTCCTTCTTCTGGATCTTCGCAGTGGAAATAGTGGCGTTAGGTTCCACATCAATAATTTGTTTCCTTTTTTCATTCCCCTTGCTAGGTTCTGAATCAGAGTCGGATCATGCATCTGATTCAAAATCCCTCATCTCGGCCACCAATGACTTCTTGGCTCGAAACTCACTTGTGCTATGCATGGAGCTCTTATGGAACTCACACTACTTTCCCGTGTCCTTCTTGGTCTTCACAGTGTTGTTCTTTGCTTGCGGCTTTGGAAGGTTGTCTTGGGTTGCCATGCCTTGGCTTTGTCCTTTGTTTTGCAGTTTGGGGGCTCCTTTCCCTTGCTTTTGATTCACAGACCCAAAGTCTCGCTTCTTCTATTTGAATTTTTTCTCAATCTTGATAGCACACTGGTATGTCGTACCAAGTGAGGAGATGCCGAGGAGCTCCATTTCCTACTGAATGTATCTGTGTAGACAACTGTGCTACTTTAGAACCAATTTTTTCTCTGAATATTTGATACCCAACTTTGTGCGCAGGGTATGGAACAGATTCGTCAGCTCATGGACATGTTGATCCCTCTGTTGCCACAGTGTGCGACTAAGAACAGAGAGGGCTTTGTCTCATCCTTTTTATCAGAGTAAGTTTCCCGCTTGTCCTTGACATGGGGGGTAGCTTTGAGGAGTGACAAAATAGTCTTCTCCGAGTTGGAAAATTCATGAATTGAGAAATATCCTTCTAATAGATTCAACCATCTATCTACAGCATCTGCATCTATTTGACCCTCAAATATGGGAATGTCAAAGTTTACTTGTACGTTGAAGGGAGTCGCGCCTCCAGAGTGTCTGTTGGATGCATATGTGCCACTGGTGGGTAGTCGTTGAAAGATCTAAGAAAATTTTCCCATCATTGTGTTCCTCTATTTTTCGAGGACCTCCTCGAGTAATATTTTGATAGGATCTCCTTATCCCTCATCTTTCCTTTCATCCCCCATGGGCACCCGTCGGGGTTTGCGAGGCTGATCTTACAAAGGTTCAACCAGATCGAGCTCTAACTCCTTATACCCCGACCTAGTTGGGGACATACACAAAAGGATCAAGAAAAAACAGATCGCTCTGATACCACTGATATGGATTTATGCAAGAAAGGAATAGAATACACATATAACAATAGATACAAAGATGCAGTGGAAATAACACTTCATTTCATTAATATCAAAGAACTAAAATTTGCTTACAAACAAAATGGAAATAAACTAGCTAGGGCGTTGGTAGCTTATCTTTGAGAAGAGATGTGGTAGCTACAGGCCTCTGAAATTTGTCTTACAATGAGGCTCAAAGGCCTATATATTATTGAGAAACAATGGAAAACCCTAAACATCAAAAAACCTAACCCTAGGAGATGTAACAACAGAATATGGGCCCCGTTGGGGTACATTGGTACATCAATTTCCCGGGGTCGTAACTTTGGCATACTATCTCCGTTTGATGCACATGATACATCATTAGAAAGATCTATCCAAGGACTACAACTGCTGACTGCGAACGTAGATTTCAAAATGGAATGAAATTAGCTGGAAAAATGATGCCCAAAAAACGTCGTTTAGGGCCTCAAAATGGCTTCGAAAGTTTAGGACCCGAAAAACTGCTAAAAATAGTAAGTTGTGACGAAACTGAAAAACTAAAAGAGACAATGGAGGGGCCCCAAGTGGAATAGGAGGGTGGCCACCAATATCCACCTGGATCAGATTATTGGATGCTTCTAAAAAAATGGTCATGAATATCTCTTTGAAAGCCAAGAAACCAAGGTTTAAATGACCATTTCCCTCCTTTAAATCCAAGAAACCAAGGTTTGAATGACCATTTCCCATCTTAGTTGTAGAGAGTTAGGTCTCCAAATTTGTTTGACACCTTGTCAAAGTGGAAATATGAGACGGTATGTTTTTAAAAAAACATCATATTGAAGAATACAAGTTTTATTAGTTCGTATATATTTTATATAATGTTATTATTGTTTGAAACACATGAAATTGGATAGAGCCAAGGTCCAAAGGCTTCTTTTAAAGGTATGCTTTAAATCGAGAGCCTAAGATATGGGGGAATGGATTTTCATCTTTGCCATGTTAAAGGTGCTTTGATTTGTACCTTTTTTGTTCCATTGATGAAATATTATTCTTCAAAGGTGATGACTTGTCTTTTTATAATTAGACTATCTTAAGAGATATGGTTGTTCCTCCCAATATGGAAATTTTTCTCAATTTCTCCAACTCTCTGTGTGATGATTGTTATCAATTTGTTGAATCTCCTAGTTAACATATACAATAGATTAATACAAGGCTAGATCATATGTGTTCTCCTTTAATCTTGATGAATGCTACCTAATGAATTTTCACTTCATGGATGATTATTTTACAACCATCGTTGTAGAAAGGAACAAACTATATTACACCATGGATAACCTATGTTTTTGTGAAACCTTATGGTTGAATTCGAAAATGGAAAAATCGTAAATTTATTGATAAATTAGAAATGATTTACTTGAATAGATGTTGGACCAAGGATGGAATTGGACATAGCCCAAGTAGGTGTTAATATCCTTGGCTTCAAAACCTCCCCAAAGGAGTTACAAGAAGTGGTACTGTCAAGAGGTTAATCAAAACTCATAAATGGATTATGAAACTTGTATCTCTCACAAGTAATTTTCAAATATATATTAAGAATTCGGTTTCTATTCATGTGTATTACTTTCCATTTACCTTCTTACCATGATTATGCCAAGCTACAAAATATTCTTATAAAATTTATGTAGATTACCTCTAGTGGAGGCACAATTTTCATAGGGTTAACTAGAAACTTGACCACACTCACATGGAGAAATGAGGAATACATATTCTGGCCACTTAATTGTAAGCCTAATTTTCAAATGAAGTGTCAATGTAATGGAATGAAAGGAGGCATGGAATATACTATTAATAAATATCATCAATTTAGGGGCCTCATATGGATGCAATATATGAAACAAGTTAAACCTTTCAGCATTTTGGCCACTCAAACACCCTCCCATATAGTTGATGGGTACTTTTATAGCTAAATTTTATTGGGTATATTGTAATTCCGTGAAACAAAATTTTGCTCAAAATAATGAATTCCTTAAGGGTTATCTTTGCTTCAATAACTACTATATCTAGCATTTCGTAATTTTTCTTAAGGAGCAACATCCAGTTACCAAAATTGATTGATTCTTGCCCTTGACATTTTACATGAAAGACATTAGGACCTAGGTTACCCATATGGTATTCAATCTAGAGAATGAAAAATGTGAAATAATAAAAGAAATTTTTTTCTTCACCCTATAGACAAGAATATTCTAGGAAAGGTTTAGATGATTATCTCAGACAAGATATTTCTTATTTATAAGGCCACAAGCATAGTGGAAATATGAAGATGGAATTGAAGAATTTTTTTTTGAAGTACAAGTTTGTAGATGATTACAAATGGATTTTGGATTTCAAATTGAGTTTCCATTAAGGAAAGACTCCACATAGTCCAAAGAATGAGTATATGATGTATATTTATCTTCTAAAATCAATTGACAACTGACACTTAAAGCCTAAGAAATATCATTGTACTAAGTCCTTAATGCATGGAGACCCACCCATATTCAAATGCTTTAAATACCTTGGGAATTTGCATTGCAAATACCTATTGTGTGGTAAGAAAAATACTCCAAGACACATTTTTTTGGTTTTTTGTAAATATACTCAATTGGATTTAAATATTTTCACTTCTTGTTACCATATAATATCATTTAGAAAGCATCCTTTATATTGATTCTCTCTCTTGCATGGTATATTTTCAAACAACATGGCATTAGATTAGATTTGATATATTATATCATCTTTGGGAAATAAGAAATGAATGTTTAATGCGCAACACATAACGCACCATTGATTTGGCCTAGCATGAAGGGTCTCTAATCCATGCATGCTTTTTCATGGAGATAAACACATATACACAAAAATATGGAGGTGGAAGTAACCCTTATGCATGACCTAATAAATTATTGAGTAGTGCGCCATTTAATATGAATGCAAGTTTAATTGAAGAGAACTTTATTTCCCACTTTTCACTCTCTTAAGGTTTAAGTGGACATTGACATTAACATAGAGAGATAAATATCTAAGAGAGAAAATTGAGGAAATGTATTTGGTCCTTCAAAAGAGTCTTAGAGGCTTCTTGGTTCAATAAATTCCTTATTGTTCTTCTAATCATATAAGAACCAAACTATCATAAAAAACCAAAGTAAAAAACAATAAATGGATTCCATATTGGCCAATCCTATGCCCCTTGATAAACGATGGGAGCCCCCATGAAGAGAAGGGATTTCCTCCTAATGCAAGTTTGATTCCTACAATATACTGAATTCTTTGTTTTCTCTAAGTTACTATCGTGATTTCTTATATGTTAGTTGTGTTTTATCTCAAATATTATACCTTATGAAACTTTGATTTTTGTGGCCCTATATGACTAATTATGATTTATTTAATCTTTGACTAACTATGATTCATTTAATCCTTCCTTTTAATTATATATTATGGTCAATATTTCCTAACCATTTTTTTATATTTATTCTGATGAGGTGCGGAATTGACATATTTTTACTACCAAATTACTCTTATTTTCTTCTAGTTTGTATCTCCTTCTAGTTTTTTAGCCTATTAAACCTAAACCTATCCTTTTGTAACATTAGCTTTCTTCCAGTTTGTATCTCCTGGTTTTTTAACCTATTAAACCTATCCTTGTATGGATTTAACTCAAGGTATGATTAGTGATTAATATATTTTTTTTAGATTGAAATTTATGTATGTTACAGAGTTATCGAAGTCTACGAGTGTGTGTTTTTATTAAATATATTGAATCTCCATTGTTAAGTAATCTCAATTATATGTTGGAAGTCACTTAATTACGACAAATTACAAATGATGTTGATAGCTTTGCAAATTTTCACAAAATTCCCCTGATTCATTTATTTCTAATACTCTTGAACTCTCACAAGATCATCCAAGGGTTATTTAACATGTCTACGAGTGAGAATAATGCTACTCTCGCCTATTCAGTAAAGAAGTATTTACAACCACGGGTTTTAAAATGACGATATCTGTGGCTCTTGCCACAGAGTTGAGGTGCTATCAAATTGTGATAGCAATTGATATAGAATCGTCATGATGTAGAATTGTTTGGATGTAGTCTAACCGATGAAATAGAGATGAAAATATTAGAAGGAATCTTGGATGTTTGGGATGCCATCTAAATGAATTGTAAACTAATACATCAAGATTGTCTTCCTTCTAGACTTTGTGTCACCATGTATTTTCTCTTTCCACAACATAGGTCATTTAGAAAAAAGTGAGAAATGTATAATATGTAGAGTGCCTCACAAGTTCTATAAATCCTAAGGTTACAATATAAATGATCACATCTTACAAACTCCATTTGAAATAGGAAGTATATAAACACATGGTATATAATCCAAAAATTCTAATAAATATAGTTAATAATTTATTCTTTTAATTATTATAAAATTTTAAATTATTTTAACTACCTAACTTAACTAAAAAAATGTTATAATATTACTTTAATTAACTAAAATAATAATAATATATTACATAATTTATACATACTTTATATCATACTATCTTAGAACATAATTGTGCCTCTCACTCTTTTAACATAATCCATATTAATGATATTACCATATTAATTTAAAGCATAATTGTACTCCTTAATCTCTCTTAAAAAAAAAAAAATTCAAGGTGGTCAATTGCCTCTCCATAGTTACGTTCGACCAGCCCATGGTTGATTAGGTTGTCTCCCAACCCCTTCTAACCTTCCCACGTGGCATCATTGTTTCTCCCATTGTCTAACAAACCTTGAAACTTAGCAGTCAAATAATTACGCGGAGATAGGTCTCTTGTCCCACAAACAAGGAGGTTTCATACACCAATTTGTCTAACTTGACTATGACCTTAAGGTTAAATAATAATAATAATAATCACACTAACACAACTCATCCAATAAGTACCAAAATCATCAACCTAATCCACTCTTTACTCTTAAAAATAATCCATATAAATAATAATTGCAACCGAAAATGGTGGATCCACGAGCAAAGAAAACCGTGCATATAGAGAGTAAAACCATAAACGCGTCTACTTCACACATTTCCGGGCAGTCATCTTTACAAATATGATGGTGTTTCCGATGATGTACCTTTAATATTTACATTAATTAGCGTTTTTTTATGGTAAGATGGGCTACACATTACAAGGTTACATAATGATTGATATTATAACTGATTAGGATTTTTTTGGGTTTCACATTCCATGAATATAGTTGTGCTACACATTCCCCAAGGAATTTCTTTTATGAGTCTTTCATTGATTTCCATGTGGAAAATATCTAATTCCATAATGAAACAATAATGAACTGAAAGAATATTTTTACATATCGAAGCAACCATTAATTCCAAAGATGTGTAAGTTCGAGGCCATAGTTGGTAGGTAGTGTGAGGGTTATTGTGTACAAAAATGTTATAAAACTCTTTCAAGACCCCAGAAAAAACACATCGAGTATGGGGATATTGGGATTAGGGCATAGTAACATGATATTAAGGAATAATCGAGACATTTGTCCATTTATTTGTTTATAAAGCCATCTCAGCAAGATTTGAAGAGATGAAAATAAGTTGCTATAAGTAACTACAACAATATATTTTATAAATAAAATATTATGAATTTAAATAAGACAAAATAATCGTATATAAAGAAAATTATATTGAAAATTTAAAAGTTGAATTTTCATATTAATTTATTAGTTTAAAAAATTAAAAATATTATTAATTGAAATATAAAATTTTAATTAAAAAAAGAAGTTATAGGTATACAAATCAAGTCTCATTAATCTTTATATATTAATATATAAAGTATATAATATTTGATTATATTTTTGTAAAATTATTCAAAAGGTTAACTATTTTCTATTAGTTTTTATAAATTTTAATAATTTTCAAAGTAAAATAATTCTAAACTTGGGTAAATTTAAAAAAAAATTAAAAAAATTAACAAATTAGTTTTTGGAAAACATATTGAAAATTAGCTTATTTTCTAAATTTAACCTCTAAAATTTATTTACTTGAAAGTTTATTTTACATTAGCAGATATCAAACAATTTTGATAATCTTATTTCTACTACACAATCTATTCTATACTACACAAGATTAACTATATTAAATAATTTTCTTACTAAATAATTTTATTAAAACTACTTTTAAGGAAAAAAAGTACACAATTAGGTCATCAAATATTAATTGATCTAACCTACATAATAATCCATTAGAGTAAAAGAGATCCTCACATTAAAAATCAAACTAAATAAATAGATAGATAATATATTAGAATAAAAACTATCCTCAAATTGAAAACCAAACTATTATAAATATATAATGAAAATATGATATACAATCACATAGCGATAAAAAAAATATACAATATTTTGTAATTCCCAACTCACGAGGATCGCTTAAAAGTGTAAGTATGTATATATATGTATATGTATATATCAATTAGTTTTAAAGAAAGGAATCACTAACTTAGGTCATTAATTATCAATTGATATATGCAGTAATTTATTGAGATGAAAAAATCTTTTCATTTGAAAACCAAACTAAATAAATAGATATTGAAAATATAATTCACAAACATATACTTATAAAATTAAATAATCTTTTGTAACTCTCTAGTCATAAGTATCAATCAAAAGTTTGACAACAGTGAAATATAAATTTTTAGAAATATTTTGTTTCATTAATTCAATTAATTAAAAGTCATTAAAAAAAATAATATCATAGGCGATCATCCAAAAAATAGATCATTAGTTATAACAATAGTAATTGTGAATAACACAACATAAATTTACAATATTTATCTTGATCACATAACTAACTATGCATCCAATATATCTAAAAATTATCTTATCCTCCTTCCATTGACATTCCTTTATATCTTGCATTGATAAATATATATTTAATCTAGACTGAATCAAACAAATCAAATTACTTCGACCAACAAGTTATATATGAAGTAAAATCAACTTCCTTAAGAGGAAATTATATTCAAATAACTTCACACTAGAGTAAGTAAAAGTATGAGTATTGTGAAATAGCTCATTATAAATTTATCAAATACATCAAATATGTATTTAGGAAGAGATTAAGAAGGGCCATCATTAAGTTTCCAAATATGCAACTTGATATGAATATGGGAAAAATATTTTTCTTGTGTTAGATCCCTCATTAGTATTAAATAATTGTGTTTAAGGACCGTCTCAAATTAGCAAGTTATGAGAGGGTTTATGTGTCAAGTTTTGTGTGTGTTTTATGAGAAATTCATTGAGTCAATTATTTGTTAAAAACACATGTACAAGAAGTAAATTGTAGAGAAATATTACACAAAAAACACATTACATATTAGCTAATAACAAAGTTCACCCCTCCTGGGCTACATCTCTATGGACCTGCTTCAATGGCTTGGCCCTCTTTGAATTAATGGTCAATTCTCTAATTACATGCACCTACAGTGCTCCAATGGCTTTGAAGCCTACTCCATTGGATTCAGAAGACTCAAAAAACCCTAGGTATATTTTTATGGCTCTATAAATGGTCTTTAGGTGATCTAGACATGGCCTCCTCTCCTAGTGGCCCTCAACTTCTTTAATCTTCAAAGTGGAAAAATCACTTACACAAGTACGCCTCTGCCTCTGAAAACCTGCACCATCATGCTTAAAGCATCTAAATCATCTAGGATTGACTCTTTCTGAGCCTAATCTGGTCGAAAAATGCTCCAGTTATGGCCTAATCTATTTTTGCCTAGGAAACCCCTCCAAATCTAGAGAAACTTCAGTTAACCCCGAAAAAACTAGAGGTTCTCTGAAATAAGTGGACTCCACCAACTCCACCACTGAATTAAAAGTGGATGAATTAATGGATAAGTATGTAGTTAACTTTCGTTTAGCGCGTTAAGCACGTTTACAAATCTGCATTTAACAAATGTGATTAAGGGTTAATAACTCACATTAAAACTAATCCTCCACCATTTATGTTGGCCCTCCATTGTGGTCGCGTTGCGTGGTCCCGTGGACCGAGGCATGGCCCTTTGGGGCTGGCCCTCTTAAACCCCCCTATGCAACGTATTTGAATTTAAATATATGTCAAGGCCCATAATAATTAAGATCCAAGACATAGGTGTAGTGCTAAGTCTTGTGCATAGTGTGGGGGAGGTCGCGGGGTCGAGCCCGACCTTCACCCGTCCACCACATAAAAAAATTTCTCGACTATATAAAATTGGAATTCGATTACACTTAGCCAAAATTCAGCCTTTGGGAGGGGCACATGGTGACCTCCGGGCTAGCCATCTGTCAACATCCCGTTGGTTCATTCAAAACCAATCAAATTGTGCCAAGGAACTAGAAATTCAGGCCAACCATCATTTGACAAGTGTCATCACCCCATTGGTAGGAGGAAAACCCACTTTGACTAAGAAATTGACCCTTTGACCCTGTTTGACCTTTCTTTGAAAATTCACCTCTTTGGTTAAGAGGAAAACAGGCTCTAACTTTCACATACAGAGTCGGTTTTTGTTGAAACAAAGTGCATAGGATTCCTAGTGATGATACCTATCCATTCATTCTAGTTTGGAGTGATTTAGAGCACTTTGATTTTTTAGAAAAAAATTTCCCCCAACTTAGTTTCTGATGAATCCTTCCCACTGACAGGATTTTGGACCCACAAAAGCTGGTTATATGATGAGAGATGAATACTCTTCTATTATCCAAGTTCTATCAACTTGATTCTACTTGGAAAAATATCCATGAAACCACTTGGGTTCACTGACATGCCTTTCCTTGCAAATGGCTTAGCACTTCAACCAATATCCTCCTTTCACTGCTGACCCAATCCAACACTCATTGGTTTCTTGCTGACTAATTAAACACCTTGTTGTACCAAAGTGATCCCTCTATTCTTGGAAAGATGACTGATGACATTCCAACTTAGAATCTTGTTCCTCCTTTCCACAAACATGCATTTGATGCAAGCTTCTCCTTCGAAACCACTTTTCCAAGTTAAGCCCATCTGAGTGAACTAAAATAATGATTTCCAATATCATTAATCACAAGAAAATAAATTACCATTATTTTTACCTCCATGGTTCCAAATTCCCCATATGGAAGAATGCATTCGCCATCTCTTTCGCTTCTTGGTGTCAACACATCAAATAGTCTACAATGGTTGTTTTGGCTGAATTTTTTTTGGCATATTGTCCCTCTTTCCACTTTTTGATTCCATCATCCTCTAGTGTTGAAATTCTGCTAATGCCATGATTTTACAATGAAGGCTAATCACGAGCCTCTCGCTCAAGAGCGGACCTTCCCAAAATCCCGAGACATCTTGTCACAAGCACAACCATTAATATTGAAGAACACATCATGCAATAAACATAACTTGATGACCTCTTTCCTTTTCTCCTTCAAAGAAACAAATATCACATCATGTGAACATCGCCATGTACTCTTACATCTTTGTGCCCAAAATTATTGACCAAACAAAATTTGACAAAACATTCCTCTTCAAACAACTAAGTCTCAAGTCAAACAAAAACATGTACAACAACTTGAAGATTCTTTTCCCAAAACAACAACAATTTCACATCCCATGAAACAATTCATGAACATCTCCCTTTCATTTTTCGAGACAAAATGAACTCTTCCAAGTTGATATAACACACATGTAACAATCAATCGACCAACACAAGTTGATCACTCATGCATGTGTAATTGATCAACATTCTCAAGTGGACAAACATACATGATAAACAAAGTAGTCAACCAACACAAGGTGATCACTCATGCATGTTCAAGCACAATGAAACTAACAAAAAATACACTGTTCACACACACAGAGTCTCATGCATGTATACAATTCTCAACTCTCTCGCAAGTACAATCACAAGTACAAAAATCCCATTTTCATGTACAAGTACTTAAAGAGCTGAAATGATCAAATTTTGACCCAATTCGACCTTTGGTATTGTTGCAGCAAATTTGGTCAACATACTCCACTTTTTAACACCTTCCTAGCGTAAACATGCAACATGCATTCTAGAGAAAAATAATTGCATTCCCATGGAAATTGCAACAACAAATTTTCATATTTGCTGCATCCAAGTGAGTCAACATAACTCTACTTTTCAAACATCTTGCTTCGTGCAATATGGAGCATACTATCAAGAGAAATGAAATTTATTCAATTGGAAAATAAATGCATCAATAAGGCAATATTTACCTCAATCATTAAAAGAAATGCAAGGCCTTAATTGGATAAGAAATCTAACCATATCTTTCCAAACCACTTTAATGGCGCTTCTTTCAGCTGCAATTTATCATGTGAATCATCCTAACCCACATCAATTATGGAATCCTCTTTTCCATTATTGTCAATATCTCTCTCCACCTTCTTCAACTGTCGTGGATGAATTGTTGGATACAAAGTCCAACACTTGTCTACAAGATGACACTTCTTATGGTAATGAGTGCAAAATAATTACATCTTATTTTCAACATGGTTTGCATTATCCAATTGACCTTTGGATTTTTGTCTTATTTTTTTTGAAAGTTTCATGTGCATGGCTATCTTATTCCAACATCTCAAAATCGTATGGTTATTCAAGCCACAAAAGGAAAATGTAAAGTTTATCCAAATCTTACATGAGGATTTTCCATGTTTATCATAATCAAAAGCAACTTGATTAAATGAATATTTATACATTGCACATTGACCTTTGTCGCCTTCTTGAGGAGATAAATTTAATGAGGTAGTGGCTCTCTTCGGAATGCCAACAACGGCTTCAATGAATTTAGAGCTTTCAACATCCTCTTGTTTCCCATTTCCATTAGTTTCATGCTTATGAGAATCTAAAATTTTTGCATTCCTCATGAACACAAACTTCACAAGGTTGAGGTAATGAACATGTAATGAAAGTCCTTCTTGGAACACCTTCATGTGCCTCCTTGGCTTTGGAGCATTATCCATCATGGTTTCCATAACCAAGACCCAAGTACCTAGGCCTTTCCTCAACAAAAATTGGCTCAACTATGCCTTGTACATGTTTTTCCAATCCTTTACCTTCATAACCCATCTTAATCAATAATTTGGACCCTATTCCTTGAGTGTGTATTTCAAAATCACCTACACATTCATTTTGAGAGAAAATTCAAGATAAACTTGATTTTCATACCTCATTTTCATGCACATACTTGGCTAGAGTTTCATTGGCATCATGGAGTTGAATCTCCATCTCATGCATCTTTTCAAGAAACTCTTGCTTCTCCTCCTTCATGGCAATCAACTTCTCTTGAAGTATAATGCTCTCCCTCTTATCTTCATACATCTCTTGCACCATATCTCTCATGATGTAGAGCTTCTGCAACATATCTTTATAAAAGAGTCTTTCTAAGGAATATTGATTATAAACATCACTTGATGAAGCTGTCATCACACTTGTAATGCATAAAAAGCTTCTTTGCTATGATTTGAGAATTGAGTCCTCAACCTTGACCTTCTCCTAAAGATAGGTGATACATATAAACTTGCACACTTTTAAATTCTCCTTGCACAAATACAAAACCAATGGCTAATTCTATATCTAACCTTGTAAAACCATCTCATGGCTAAAGTGAGCTAAAATGTGCTCTGATACCAGCTTGATCTGAATATGGGAAAAATAGTTTTGATGTTCTAGCTCCCTCATCAATATTAAATAATTGGGTTTAAGGATTGTCTAAAATTAGCAAGTTATGAGAGTTTTTATGTGTCAAGTTTTGTGTGTCTTTTATGAGAAATTCGTTAAGTAAATTAGCTTTTAAAAACACATGTACCACAAGTAAATTGCAGAGAAATAATGCACAACAAACACATTACACAGTAGTTGATAATAGAGTTCACCCATCCTGGGCTTCATCTCCATGGACCTACTTTAATGGCTTAGCCCTGTTTGGATTAATGGTAATTATCTTATTACTATTGGCAATATGATTCTTATGCCTTAATATGTTGTCCTTGATGGAAACTCTCTGGTAAAAGATGGAGTATATGTCTTCTGGAGAAGCTCAGTAGTTTGCAAAAGGTCTATCCGAAGAAATGTGTAAGGTCTAGCAGAATATTGGTTAATATTCATATTGCAGGTTCTATACGCGGGTTTGTACAAGCCAAGTAACATATACATGCAAATTAGAGTGATCCAAGGCGCATATGCCTTTTACGCTCTAAAAATATGATACTTGGGGCATTACCATTGTATTAGCCCACAATATTGAGTGTTGTGTCATCTATTTGATTCCTTCCAATAATACCATCTGCAGTTGTGTGGTTTTGACTCATGGTATTGGTAAAGGCTAAATCTATATAAGGAGAAGAAGATCATAGTGCAAGTGGGTGCACGTGGAAGGGTTGTCACTGAATACTTCTCTCTAAATTATATATGTATGGGATGAACTTTGTTTTATTGGTAGATATGAATCTATGATTCACCGTTGGATACAATGATTGATCAGGATCTCCAGACCTGAAATAACTATGTTCTTGCATGATCTATTGAAGAGATTATTATATTTGTGATCTGGTGCATGTTTGCTGAAGTGAAGTGAATAAATTTGGGTAAGTTCTATAGATATGACACTTTATGAAAAATTAATACTTACAGATGTATATGCTAGTTCGTCTCTGGAAAAGTGCGTATATACGCGGATTTTTCTTAGAAAAAATGTGTATGGAAGTCAGGGTTTTATGAATCTTGTTGTAGAGGTTATCTTTTTATTGCTTCTGTATTTCTATTGTTTGTCAATGAAGTCTTCATGTAGATCTAGGTTGCTTAAGTGTTGTATATGCTGGTAAGTTGAATATGTACAAATTTGATCAATGAGTGAATAATTATGCTTAATTATGACTGACTGATTAAGGGTTCTGCAATACTGAAAAGATAACTGACTATAAGCCTCAAATTTGGTTCTGAGACTAACTATATTATGGGAGATCACTATTCAGAGATCTATATGCAGATTGGTGTGAAGGAAAGTCCGTATACACGTGGGTTCAGTAAAGAAAAATAGCATATGCATTTTAAGATAATGAATGTTTAGGGTTGAGTTTGATTCTTCATATTGATTCTGAAATCTGGGTTATTATTGTGCTTTGTTTACAATGATCTCACTGTTCTGATTGAAGTATTGGATGAATTTTATTATTATTATTTATCCTTATGAAGAGTTTTGTTGAAGTTGTGTGATCCATTGTGAAAATTGATGAAACGTGGCCTGCAGTGATTCTGAGGGTTGAAGCCTTCAGTGTGAAAGTAGAAGCTTCCTGCTAGTAGAAGATAGTGTTCTGATCAGGGGGGTTGAAGCTCCCTTCCAGTAGTGGTTGGTAAACGAGATCAGGGGGTTACATCTCCCTTCCAGTAGCAGCTGGAGAATGAGAGAAGGTTGCAGCATTATACAGGTAGATACCTCCGTACTGATATGAGTCTCCATTAGTACAATATTGTAAGAAGTTTTCCATATAATAAATATTGAAGACAGAGACGACAACATCGGTGGTTTTATCCTGAATTAGGTTTCCACCTTAAGTCTTGGTGTTCATGTGTGATTCTCTTGTGTGATGATTTATTATACTGCACATATTTACTTCTTAACTAATTGTTGCATAACTGATAAGCGGAGTTAAATATTATTTCTGAAAGTTTATCTATCATTAAATTTATCTCAGTATACACAAGTTTCTTTTTGTATATCCACGTGCATACACGATTTGGGTTCATTAAAGTCATGTATGGAATTCAGTAAAGAAAAACTTAAATTTATCAGTGAGATCTAAATACTAATTCAACCCCAGCCCCCCAACCCCCTGCCCCCCCTCTCAATATTTTTCCTAATAATTGGTATCAGAGTGGGTCCTTCTGTAGAAGCTTAATCGCTAGAAGGAAGATCAACTAAGATGAGCAATAAGATGGGTCAACATCTATCAGGCCTCCTCTCTTCAACATAAATAATTTAATTTTCTAGAAGATAGGGACAAGATCCTATCTTCAATCTCTTGGAGCAGATGTATGGGCTATAGTTGAAGGAGGTTATTAATTTCCAGTGTCATTTCCAACAGATCAAGCCACAAGAAAGAATTATGAAACCAATGTAAAGGCGGTCAATGCATTACTAGGAAGTTTGAATGAATCATAATTTGTCAAAGTCATGCAGTTGAATATAGAAAAGGAGATATGGGACAAGATAATTTTGAGCTATGAAGGTGATGCCATGGTAAAAAGTGCTAAACTCCAAACTCTCAGAATTCAATATGAAAAACTCAGAATGCATAATGAGGAAAGCATTGCTAGTTTCTTTTTACATCTAGATGATATTTTAAATCCTATGAGAAATCTAGGTGAAACCATAACTGACATTACTCTGGTAGAAAAGGTTTTAAGATCTCTAACTCCCAAATTCGAGTCAAAAGTGTCTTCTATTGAAGAGAATTGGGATCTACAAACTCTTACTGTTGTTCAACTTCATGGGATTCTGAGTGCTTGTGAAATGAGAAAAGGAGGTCCATCTAAAGTCAAAGAAGTTGTCTTCAGAGTTGCTGCAAAAGGAAAGGAAGTAGAAGAAAAAGAAGGATCAGGATATGTTTAAGAAGAAGATGAGATAAATTTTGTAAAGAAGCTACAACTTGGCACTGGAAGGTTCAGAGGTAAGCTTCCTTTTAAATGTTTTTCTTATGGAAGAGTTGGCCATTATGCTGCTAAATGTCCCCATAAAGATAGTCATGAAAAGGGAATGGAAGTGGCAAAAGGAAATAAGAAACGGTTTATCAATAGAGAAAGCTATTATACTCATGAAGATAGTGATGGTCTATCAAATAGTGAAGAAGGAGAATCTCATCAAGATATTAGACTACTCATGGCTTTTGAAAAAGACTCTAGTGAGGCTAAAGATAATTTTATGGATGCATAATAAGAAAATTATTTTCTTGAAGAAATAAATAATCTAAAAATATGCTTGGAAGAAAAAAAAATTCCATAGATACACTAAAGAATCAGCTTATAGAAAAGTAGAAGCACAATGAGAAATTAGAATGTGAAATAATAAGTCTAAGAAAGGAAATTGAGAAAGTGAAAACTTTAAATCTTAGATTTGCTAAAGGATTTGAAACCTTAGATGAAATTATCAAGGTACAATGCTCTCCTCTTATATATACAAGTCTTGGATATATTAGAGAATCCTCTCAATCTTCAACATCAAGCTATCTAAATGCAGCTAAAGCCAACCTACAACATTATGTCACTCAGCAAAAGAACAAAGAAACTACACAGGTAAAGCTTGACCACTTAAATACAAGGAAGAACAATAACAAAAATATCAATCAGTAGGTAAACATAAATAGAAGGTTTCATGATCACAGAAAATTCTTCTTTAATGGACAATGTTTCTCATGTCATAATTTTGGTCATAAAGCTGCTCAATGTGTTGCATACAAAACTATCATGCCCAGAGAAGCAAGAAAGAAAAGTAATGAGATTGGAATAAAGAAGAATATTTATAACAACTTGTCTCCTCTTCAAAATGAAATTTAATGTTCTTATTGCAATAACTTTGGCCATGAAGAATCTGAATGCAGGAGCAAACTTCAACCAAAAGAGCATATATCTTCAAATTCGAAGGTATGGAGAAAGAAGGACTTACAGGTTGAAAGTTGTGGCATAAATTTATATGCATAAGGGGAAGAAAATCAATGGTACATTGATAGCAGATGCTCAAAACACATGACATGTGATAAAACTATACTCCTTTGCTCTAGAGAAAGAAAATAATGTTACCTTTGTAAATGACTCTCCTGTTGTCATTCAAGGAAAAGGTTATGTTTTTATAAAAGAAAAGGTGAAAGCTAACAATGTTATGTATGTGGATGGATTAAAGCATAACCTGTTAAGTGATCAAGGAAATGAAGTTGTCTTTTGTTCAAAAGAATGTGTAGTACGTGAACTTGACACAGGAAAAATAGTAATAAAAGGAACTAGAACACCAAGCAATCTATATGTATTGAAAGGTGGCCAAGAACAATGCTACTTGGGTAAATATTCAGAAAATTGGTTATGACACAGAAGGTTGGGACATTTGAGCTTCTCTCAAATAAGAAAATCCAGCAAACTCAAATTTGTTCGTGATCTTCCCACCATCACTCTACCTGAAAGTACCAAATGCAACTCATGCCAATTTGGTAAGCAAACCAGGGTGAAATTCAATGCTAAAGAAGGATCAACAAGTAAGCCTCTTGAACTTATACATACTAATATATGTGGTCCTATAAGGAAAAATTCACCCCGTGGAGAATAATACTATATTTTATTTATTGATGGCTTCTCTAGAATGTGTTGGATCGGTTTACTAAAACATAAAGATGAAGCATTTGAAAAATTTAAGATCTTCAAAGCTTTGGTTGAAAATTAATTAGATCTGAAAATAAAATGTCTTAGATCTGACCGAGGAGGAGAATATATATCAAATGAATTCTTTGATTTCTGTGAACATAATGGCATAAAAAGATATTTTTCTGTAGCTGGAACCCCACAACAAAATGGTGTGGCAGAAAGGATGAATAGAACAGTTCAACAAATGGCTCGGGCTATTCTTTATGAATTTGGAACTCCTGATACCTTTTGGGGAGAAGCAGCACATACTGCAGTAAATATTCTAAACAAGGCTCATGTTCATGTGAATAGTGATAAAACTCCTTATGAACTCTGGTATCCCAATCTTCCCACCATAAATCATTTTAGAGTTTTCGGAAGCAAATGTTTTATTAAAAACAATGATGAAAAACTTAGTAAGTTTGAACCTAGAGCAGATGAAGGAATATTTCTCTGTTACTCTTCTAGAAGTAAAGCATATAAATGTTATAATAAAATACTTCAGAAGATTGTTGAATGTATTGATGTTGTAATTAATGAGTCTCTGTCAGCTCCTAAAAGGGAAATAACAACAACAAATGAAGATGATGATGATGTATATTTTATCGCATCAAATAGCAACAATATAGAAGGTGAACCCAATGAAGCACCAAAAGAAGATCTATCTGAAAAGGCTCCATCTAGGTATGTTCAAAAGAATCATCCATAATGTCAAATTCTGGGAGAAAAGGGATTAGGTGTCCAAACAAGAAGAAATATTGTAGGATCCCCTAGCTATCTAGCATTCTTATCCACTATTGAACCACATAATGTAAATAAAGCTAGTAAAGATGAACGTTGGATTCAAACCATGAATGAAGAACTTGATCAGATTGAAAAGAATCATACTTGGGAATTGGTTCCAAGACCTCATGATAAAAATGTTATTGGAACAAAATGGATTTTCAAAAACAAGTTGAATGAAAATGGATATGTTATTAGAAACAAAACTAGACTTGTTTGTAAAGGGTATGCTCAACAAGAAGGTATAGACTTTGAAGAAACATTTTCTCCTATAGATAGACTTGAAGCCATAATAATTTTTCTTGCTTTTTCAAGTTTTCAACAATTCAAAGTTTATCAAATGGATGTTAAATATGATTTCCTCAATGGTGATCTAGAAGAAGAAGTTTATAAACAACCCAGAAGGTTTCATTCTGGGAAATGATGAGAAACTTGTTTGCAAAATTAAAAAGGCTTTATATGGTCTCAAACAAGCTCCTCGAGCATGGTACTATCATCTTGAAAAATATATTCATCAACAAGGTTTTACAAAGGGATCCGCTAATAGTAACTTATACACAAAAATTGAGAATGATAAACTATTGATTATAGTGGTATATGTTGATGAAATCATTTTTGGAAGTATTGAAGAGTCCATGAGTTAGAAATTTGCTTCTGTTATGCAGCAAGAATTTGAAATGTCTTTACTTGGGGAACTAACATTTTTTCTTGGCTTACAAGTGCAACAAGCAATAGATGGCATATTTTTATCACAAGAAAAATATCTTAAGAAAATTATGAAAAAGTATGGGATGGAAGACTGCAAACCTATGAGTAGTCCAATGGTAACTGGATGTAACCTCAATTCTCGTAATGATTCTCCCACAGTGAATCAACTAGAATATAGATCCATGATTGGAAGTTTGCTTTATCTAACGAGGACAAGACCATTCATTATGCATGCAGTTGGGATTGTTGGACGATTCCAAGCTAATAAAAAAGAGTCTCACCCTGAGGCTATAAAAATAATATTCAAATATCTACAAGGGACTCAAGACTTTGGTATATGGTATCCAAATAATGTTTATCTCACTCTTCATGCTTACACAGATGCAGATTGGGCTGGAAATTTTGATGATCGAAAAATCACTAATGGAAGTGCATTTTATATGGGGCCTCGATTAGTGTCTTGGTTCAAAAATAACCAAATTTCTATTGCCTTATCTATAGCGGAAGCATAATATGTGGTTGCCGCATCATGCTGCACAAAACTCCTTTGGATGATGCACACTCTACAAGACATTCAAATCAAATGTTCACCTCCCATATCCATTTTGTGTGGTAATACAAGCGTCATTAGTATCTCAAATAATCCTATTATGCATTCCAAGACCAAGCACATTCCTATCAAGTATCACTTCCTACGTGAACAAGTTCTTGAACAAAAGGTAAAATTGGAGTATGTTCCCTCCAAAGAACAAGTTGTTGATATATTTACTAAACCTATTCCCAGGGAAGAATTCAAATATCTCAGACAGAAAGTGGGAATTGTCTCTGCCTCTCTGATCAAATCTACTTAATTTCAGAAGTTTAAGTTTGATGCGCTAGTTTCATAAAGGAAAATCATGTATATACGTGAGTTTCTGTGCATGAAACCACGTATGGGTTCTGTTGATAGAAATTCTCTGGGTCAGCCTTCAGAATAGTTGTGGTGTTGTTGGGTAATCTCTATTGTTGTTCTAGTATTCATATTTCTGTATCATTCTTTGATATTAATATCGTTGATGAAGATGATTTAATGAATTGGTTGTTGAAGGTGTTCAAGATGCACAAGTTTAGGGGGAGCACCTGCCTTGTTGAAAAGGATGCATTGTTGGCATTCTGTTTGGTCCTGATTATGAAAAGTCATTTATGTAATTTGATGAAAAGGGAATATTGATACGCATGATGTAAATTGGTATATTTAGTCATGTAAGGACTTGTTCAAATTTCTAAACCCATTTGGTTGGGTAGTCAAGTCAATTATGTAATTCCACTTGGTTGGATCATTGATGAAAGTATGAGTCCTTGGTGATAGGAAAGGTCAAACTCAGTTGAGTTATAGAGTCTGAAATTTTTTTCTGAATATTCAGTATGACCTTAGGGGGAGCATGGTCAAAATAGTGCCCTTTGCCCTTTATGTCAAAGGGAGAGATTGTTGGCAATATGATTCTTATGTCTTAATATGTTGTCCTTGATGGCAACTCTCTGGTAAAATATGGATTATATGTCTTCTAGAGAAGCTCAGTAGTTTGCAGAAGGTCTATCAGAAGAAATGTGTAATGTCCAGCAGAAGATTGGTTAATATTAATATTGTAGGTTCTATATGCAGGTTTGTACAAGCCAAGTTGTGTATACACGCAAATCAGATCGATCCAAGTCACGTATGCTTTTTGCGGTCTAAAAAGATGATACCAGGGGGAATTAACATGGTATTATCCCACAATATTCAGCACTGTGTCGTCTATTTGATTCCATCCAAGAATACCATTGGCAGTTGTGTGGTTTTGACTCATGGTATTGGTAAAGGCTAAATCTATATAAGGAGAAGAACATCATAGTGCAAGTGGGTGCATGTGGAAGGGTTATCACTGAATACTTATCTTTGAAGTATATCTGAATGGAATGAACTCTGTATTATTGGTAGATCTGAATCTCTGATTCACCCTTGGATACAATGATTGATCAAGATCTCTAGACCTGAAATGACTATGTTCTTGCATGATCTATTGAAGAGATTATTAGATCTGTGATTTGGCGCATGTTTGCTGAAGTGAAGTGAAGAAATCTGGGTAATTTATATAGATATGAAACATTATGCAAAATTAATATTTAAAGATCTATACGCTAGTTCATCTTTGGAAAAACATGTATATATGCGGCTTTGTCTCAGAAAAAGCGGATATGGAAGTCAGGGTTTTCTGAAGCTTGTTGCAGAGGTTAGCTGTTTATTTTTTTTTTTTTTTTTGCTATCTGTCAATGAAGTCTTCATGTAGATCTGGGTAGCTTGAGTGTTGTATATGTTGCTAAGTTGAATATGTACGAATTTGATCAGTGAGTGAATAAATATGCTTAATGATGACTGACTGATTAAGGGTTCTGCAATACTAAAAATATAACTCATTGTAAGCCTAAGATCTGGTTTTGAGACTAACTATATTCTGGGAGATCAGGATTCACATATCTATACGTAGGTTGGTGTGAAGGAAAGCACATATACACGTAGGTTCAGTAAATCAAAATAGCGTATGCATTTTAAGATAATGAATGTTCAGGGTTGAGTTTGATTCTATATACTGATTGAGAAATCTGGGTTATTAATGTGCTCTGTTTATAGTGATCTCACTATTCTGATTGAAGTATTGCCTGAAGTTTATTATTATTATATATATTTATGAATATTTGTGCTGAAGCTATGTGATCCAGTGTGAAAATTGATGAAACATGGTCTGCAGTGGTTCTGAGGGTTGAAGCCTTTAGTGTTGAATTATAAGCTTCCTGCTAGTAGAAGATGGTGTTCTAATCAGGGGGGTTGAAGCTCTTTTCTAGTAATGGCTGGTAAACAAGATTAGGGGGTTGTATCTCCCTTCCAGTAGCAGCTGGAGAACGAGAGAATGTGGAAGCCTTCTGTAGGTAGATGCCTACGTACCAATATGAGTCTAAATCAGTAAAATATTGTAAGTAGTTTTCCATATAATAAATATTGAAGACAGAGACGATAGCAGCGGTGGTTTTCTCCCGAATTAGGTTTCCACCTTAAATATTGGTGTTCATGTGTGATGCTCTTGTGTGATGATTTATTATACTGCACATATTTACTTCTTAACTAACTGTTGCATAACTGATAATATGAGTTAAATATTATTTCTAAAAGTTTATATATCATTAAAGTTATCTCAGTATATGCAAGTTTCTTTCGGTATATACACGTGCATACGCAATTTGGGTTCATTAAAATGTTGAGATTGCAACAATATGATGAGCTTAGTGGAAAGAAGTCGCCTTCACTAAGTGGGCCCGCAGGCTATTTTTGGCACAAAGTCTATTTTTAGACATATGGATCATGTTCTATGAGTTGCAGGATGCTATTTGTAGATGGTTGGTCAAGTTGGAAAAATATATGGACTTATATTTTTAGACATATTGGGTGGAATCTATTTTTAGATTGCCAGTCTAAAAATAGATATGCCAAATATTATTAGCTCTTAACAATATTTGGACTATAAACATTATCTTATTCTCTTGGAGCACTTCACTTAAGTGCATAGATGTGGCACAGGGACTGACAGAAGGAATTACACTATTCTTAAGGGTTAAGTGGAGCTATTTCATGGATACTTTAGTTAGAACTCATGTGAGAGAGTTTGGTGGAGTTGATTGAGGAAGTTAATGGAGTTGTGTTCAGTTTAACTAATCTAAACATAGTTGAGCTAGTTGTATCTAGTCTAACTGATTGATACACTAGTGAGAGTGGTGTGAATTATTTAATAATTAATTCACTAATTATAAACTCATTAATCAACTAAATAATACATCAGTTAACTTTAGTGCATGGACAGTTTCAGTGGAGACTAGTGAAGAGATAGGTGAAAGAGCAGTGTGACTATCAGTTGTAACTATACTGTTGCATGATTTGCAACAACCAGTGATTAGAGAAGCCAATGAGGATTGCGCAGTACAAGCCAGGTGGTTTGAAGTTATTTATGAGCCATTCTACAACATTGATTATGCAATAGAGGCAGGCTATCAGGTGGCAGAGATTGGAGCATGTGTTCGCTAGTTCTAGCTTGATTAGTGTGTAGAAATTGGAGGTTGTGCTGAGAGCTTGTGAGGAGCTTTGTAAAATGATTGTTACATTATCTCTATGAAATATAATATACAGATAGTTGGGGTTGAAATACTGTGTTCATATGTGTGATTGTTTATGGTTTTAATGTGCGCATGCAATTGATTTTATTTCCGCATGTAATGATCAATGGTAGAAGAGATTATGTATTGTGCATGAAGCTAAAATAGTGTGATCGGGAGAATGTTCTTGGTGAATAATATGTCAGTTGTTCAAATTTCTACATGGTATCGAGACGATATTGATCATTGGAGAAATTTCAAAACATTGAAGCGGTTGAGTTTTGTGCTAGTGGAATTCGAATTTGCAGTAGTGTTTTCTTGGTGTCGAAGTTGAGATGTCTTTCAATGGATTGCAATTGGAGTATGCCCTTGAGGGTAGCTTGAATTAAATTGCATGGAAGGACAGGATGGATGCGGTGCTGGATGACAATGGGTTGAAGGAGTTCATAGATGCAAAAATTCCAAAACCTACTTCTAGTGATGCTGCTGTACTTGACGCATGGAAAAAGAAGACAACAAAGTCTCGAAGAATTTTGTTGGAAGGTGTGAAGGATCACATAGTGTCTAGACTTCATGGTAAGCCTTCTCCATTCTTGATGTGGAAAGATTTGACAGATTTATTTCAAAGCAAGAGCGACCAGAGGAAGTTGGCGCTTAAGGATAAACTCAGAAACATAAAAATGGAGAAAGGCGACAGTATGCCCAAGTACCTCACGAAGTTCATCCAATGTAGGGATGAGTTTGGGAAGTGTGAGGACTGCGGTGATGATGAGGACTTGGTGAGATTGGCTCTCCTTGGGCTTAAAGAAGAGTTAAAGCATTCTATCGGGGACTCGTCAGTAATTCGGGAGAAATTGCCAGGATGGGAGCGACTTTGGTCGGATCTTGTGCAAGAGGAGATAAGGCAAAGTACCAGGGACGGATCTTCATCAAAGAACTCAGATGAAGAAAATTGCACTTTGGATGCCAAAGAAAAGAAGGGGAAGAGCAAGAAGCATGCTTCTCAATCCGGTGCGAAAGGCAATAAGTAGGACATGTCCAAGGTGAAGTGCTTTCATTGTCACCAACACGGACATTACACCACTAGTTGTCCACAGAAGAAGAAAAATAAGTAGAGGGTACATTGGATAAGCCTTAGCCTCCACATGATTTGTCTTTGGATTTTCTTGCCCAGACCATGGTTGGTCTCAAGTGTGATGGGTTCGGTGTGGTTTCTTGATAGTGGTGCGCCTTTTCACATGACAGGAGATCGAGATTTTTTTACTGATATGGATGATAAAGATCTTGGAGTGCACATCGAGATGGGCGATGATGGTAGATACAGTGCGATCGGTATCGGTACCATTTCCTTTGAGAGGGAGTCTAGTAAACCCTTCAGATTGAAGGAAGTGATGCATGTTCCAGGATTGAAGAAGAATCTTATCTCTGTGGCGATGTTAGAAGACAAGGGATATGATGTTGTCTTTAGCGAGGAAAAGGATTTCCTGCGCAGTAAGGCAACTGGTGAGACCCGGAGGATAGGGGTTCGAGTTAAGAACCTTTATCAATTGTAGGTAGATGGCTGCGCAGCAATGGCAGGCAAGGTAGAAGGAGTGGTGGCCAGGATGGTGTGAGTTGTGGCTGAGAGATTGGAGCCACCTTCCACGATGGAGCTTTGAAGATCTTGCCATGATTTCCTCTTGGGCTTCCCTAAGGGTACTCTTGCACGGTCAGTTAGTGCAGGGATGCTATATAGGAAAATTTATGAAAACCACCTTTCACGAGAAGGATAGTTGTGCCACGACGATCCTTGAGCCACCTTTCACGAGACGTGTGTGGACCTTTCTCAGTAGCTTCGACAGCAAAGCACAGGTACTATGTGATATTTGTTGATGATTTTTCTCGGAAGTGCTGGATCTTCTTCATGCAGAAGAAGAGCGATACATACTCAAAGTTATATGAGTTCAAGGCACTAGTTGAGAAAGAATCGGGGAAGCAGGTGAAGGCTCTTAGGAGCAACAATGGTGGTGAATTCAAGGAGTTTTGCAGTGCAAAAGGAATTCAAAAAGAGCTCATAGCACCTCATAACCCACAGCAGAATGGGGTTGCGGAGAAAAAGAACAGAACGATTGTGGGTGTTGCACGGGCGATGTTGCATGATCAGGGCCTTCCCATACACTTGTGGGCTGAGGCATGCAACACTGCGGTTTATGTGCAAAATCGTTGTCCTCACAAGATACTTGGCATGAATACACCCGAGGAGGCGTTTTCTAGTAAGCATCCTGATATTTCCCATTTGAGGATTTTTGGTTCACCTGTTTACATTCATGTGATGAAGGATGCCAGGAAGAAGCTGGAGCTGACTGCAGAGGTTGGGATATTTGTGGGGTACACTGATACACCCCACAACTATCGTGTGTTTTTTCTAGACATTCGCAAGAGTATTGTGCAACGGGATATCAAATTTCATGAGGAGAAAGCCATGAAGTGTTCACTTGAGAGGGAGCCACACTTGCATGCAGATGAGGAGCTATTAGTTCCTAAGGATGAGTCTCTGGATGTGGATCAACCACAAGAGGAAGTTCATGGAGTGGAAGAGACCACTCATGCAATGCCAACCATCAGAGGGCAGAAGCGCACTACAGAAGTTGAGCGACTGGCTCAAGATGCAGAGAAGGTTGTAGGAGCACCTACATCACAGCACAGATAGAGACAGTCACCTGACTGGTATACTAGATACATGGCTCTTATGAGCAAGTGTATCGTGACGGAGCCATCCTCTTTTGAGGAAGCTGTGGAGGATCCCGCATGGGTAGATTCCATGGTGGAAGAGTATGATTATATTGTCAGAAACAGTGCATGGGAGATTGTCCCAAGGCCGGAAGGGAAATCAGTGGTGGGTTCGAGATGGATCTACAAAGTGAAGCAAGCAGCTGACGGAAGTGTGGAGAAGTACAAGGCAAGATTTGTTTCCCGAGGCTTCTCAAAGATTGAGGGGATTGACTATTAAGAAACCTTTGCACCTGTTGCAAGGTATTCTTCCATACAGACCATCATTGCTCTCTCAACGCAAATGGGTTGGCACATTCATCGGATGGATGTGAAGACTGCGTTCCTCAACGGATTCATTGAGGAGGAGGTGTACATAGAGAAGCCTGAAGGGTTTGAGATCTTCAGCAGCGAGTCGCATGCGTGCAGGCTCAAAAGAGCGCTGTATGCGCTGAAACAAGAACCTCGTGCTTGGTACACACGGATAAATAGTTATTTCACTGGACTTGGATTCTCAAGTGGCGAATCAGAGACCTATGCAGTTAATGGTGGAGGGTAAGGTGCTTATCATTTGTACTTTATGTAGATGATTTTATTTTGTCAATTGATGAATTTTTGATACACTCATGCAAGGCTGATCTTGCAAAGGAGTTTGAGATGAAGGACTTGGGCCTCCTTCATTATTTCCTGGGATTGGAAATCTGGCAGCGCAGTGATGGACTATTTGTTTCTGAGGGTAAGTATGCCTGGGAAATACTGGAGAATTTCAACATGCATGGCTGCAAGGCTGTTGATACTCCTCTTCCTGGAGGTTGGAGGAAGGAGGATGCTACTTCAACGGAGGTAGTGGATGCCACTGTTTATCGACAGTTGGTGGGGTCGCTTATGTATCTGGTCAATACACGACCCGACATATGCTATGCTGTTAACCAGCTTTCACAAGCTATGGGTAAGCCTACCAAGCTCTACTGGAAGGCAGGCAAGCATGTGTTGAGATATCTCAGAGGCACATCGGGATATGGATCATGGTACAGATAGGAGGATGAGTTGAGGCGGCATGGCTTCACGGATCGGTATCATCATATCAGAGATTGTGTGCAGCGGAAGGTCATGTTACTTTCATACATTCCCACGGAGGATCAGGATGCTGATATATTGACGAAGGCACTCACCAGGAGAAAATTCGAATACCACAGAGGTAGGATAGGGGTGGCAGATAATCCTTATCTTGTTGAGAGGGAGTGTTGAGATTGCAACAAGATGATGAGCTTAGTGGAAAGAAGTCGCCTTCACTAAGTGGGCCCGCAGGCTATTTTTGGCGCAAAGTCTATTTTCAGACTATGTCTATTTTTAGACATATGGATCATGTTCTATGAGTTGCAGGATGCTATTTGTGGATGGTTGGTCAAGTCGGAAAAAATAGATGGACTTCTATTTTTAGACATACTGGGCGGAATCTATTTTTAGATTGCCGGTCTAAAAATAGATATGTCGAATATTATTAGCTCTTAATAATATTTGGACTATAAACATTATCTTATTCTCTTGAAGCACTTCAGTTAAGTGCACAGATGTGGCACAGGAGCTGATAGAAGGAATTATGCTATTCCTAAGGGTTAAGTGGAGCTATTGCATGGATACTTCAGTTAGAACTCATGTGACAGAGTTTGGTGGAGTTGATTGAGAAGTTAATGGAGTTGTGTTCAGTTTAACTAATCTAAACATAGTTGAGCTAGTTGTATCTAGTCTAACTGATTGATACACTAGTGAGAGTGGTGTGAATTATTTAATAATTAATTCACTAATTATAAACTCATTAATCAACTAAAGAATACATCAGTTAACTTCAGTGCATGGATAGTTTCAGTGGAGACCAGTGAAGAGATAGGTGAAAGAGCAGTGTGACTATTAGTTGTAACTATATTGTTGCATGATTTGCAACAACCAGTGATTGGAGAAGCCAATGACGATTTCCCAGTACAATCCAGGTGGTTCGAATTTATTTATGAGCCATTCTACAACATTGATTATGCAATAGAGGTAGACTATCAGGTGGCAGAGATTGGAGCGTGTGTTTTGCTAGATCTAGCTTGATTAGTGTGTAGCAATTGGAGGTTGTGTTGAGAGCTTGTGAGGAGCTTTGTACAATTATTGTTACATGATCTCTATGACATATAATATACAGATAGTTGGGGTTTTCAGCTTTAAGCTTTCCCATGAAATACTGTGTTCATATGTGTGATTGTTTATGGTTTTAATTTGCGCATGCAATTGGTTTTATTTCCACATGTAATGATCAATGGTAGAAGAGATTATTTATTGTGCATGAAGCTAAAATATTGTGTGATAAGGATAATCTCGGTGAATAATATATCAGTTATTCAAATTTCTACATAAAGTTGCGTATGGAATTCAGTAAAGAAAAATTTAAAATTATAAGTGAGCTCTAAATACAGATTCACCCCCCCCCCTCTCATTATTTTTCCAAACAATTGCGTGAACCTACAATGCTCCAATGGCTTTAAAACATACTCCATTAGATTCAAAAGACTCAAAAACCCATAGGGTAGCCTTTTCTACCTCTGCAAATGGTCTACAGGTGATCTAGACATGGCCTCCTCTCCTAGTGGCCCTCGGCTTCTTTAATATTCAAAGTGGGAGAATAAATTACATAAGTGATGCTTTGCTTCTGCAACCTACAAAATCATGCTTAGAGCATCAAAATAATCTCAGATTGACTCTTTCTAATCCTAATTTTGTCGAAAAATGCTCCAGTTATGGCCTTTTGCCTAGGAAACCCCTCCAAATCTGGAGAAACTCCAGTTAACCTTGAAAAAACTGAAGGTTCTCCGAAATTAGCAAACTTCGCCAACTCCATCGCTGAATTAAAAGGGGATTAATTAATCGATAAGTGTGCAGTTAAATTTGGTTTTGTGCGTTTACAAATCCGCATTTAAAAAATGCAATTAGCACTCACTAAAACATGTTTATTTGCATTTAAAAATTGTAATTAAGGGTTAATAACCCACATGAAAACTAATAATCCGCCATTTATGTTGGCCCTCGACTATGGTCGCATTTCGTGGTCCCATGGACCGAGTGTCGGCCCTCTTAACCCTCGCTATGCAACATATTCAAATTTTAAAAAAATATGTCAGGATCCATAATAATTAAGATTCAAGGCATAGGAGTAGTGGTAAGTCTTGTGCGTAGTGTGGGGGAGGTTGTGGGGTCCAGCCCGACCTCCTCCCTTCCACCACATTAAAATTTTTCTTGACTATATAAAATTGGAATTTGACCATACTTGGCCAAAATTCAGCCTTTGGGAGGGGCACTTGTGTTACACGGATGAATCCCTCTTGCAGACAAGAGCGATCTCCCTAGTATCCTAAGGATATTTAGAAACAAACAGATAGATGTAGACCATTTTCTCTAGGCTATTTTGCTTAAGAATTACTCATTAACTGTGGATAGATACTCCTACTTGAAGTCCAACATTTTTTTGGTCTTCAATCCAGTCGCTCTATAAGTTATCGATCCAACATATAAGATCTGCAATCAAAGATAGGAAAACTAGATCAAAAGCATCTGCAAAATATGAAAATTCGAAAGCAATAATCTATCTTAGTGATCAAGGAGTCTAAGAATTAAATCATTCAAAAGATAAATGAACAACTCAATGAGAAAATAGAATCCATTTGTATTAACTTTGAATAAAAGAATAAACCTTACAACCTTGATGCCTTGATGTTTTTACAGGTTCTTCTGGGGTCCCGAACAACCATTTTCCTCAATTTGACAAGATTCCAACTCTCTTGAATCAACATAAGACTATGTCCATAAGTATGTAATCTCTCTCATTCCAACGATGCTAAATGTGGAGAATATAATTCCTTCAACAATTCTCTTCTATAAGCTAAGAAGTAAGTATCAACTACTAAGTTTCAAAAAGTACCCTTGAGAATGAAACTTGGTCTCAATTTATAGCTGAAGAGATTTAGTTTCAGCTCCAAAAAGGAAGGGATAAATCCCTCTCATCATGGGATTTCAGCTCCAAAAACCAAGGGATAGCTCCATTTATGAAGGGATGAAGGTTCATGAATGGAAGGGTGGAAGCTCAACTAAATATCGCTCCTAGAAGGCCACAGCTGGGAGAATATTCGACCATCTGGGCTTCTAGAACTTGCTTTTCTCTTTATTTTACCTTTTACGGGGTTCCGCAGTTTTAATGAGCTTTACGTGCAGGATGTACCACAGTTTTTATAGCAATTAGCTACTGTATTGCAGGGAATGACTAGGAAAAGTGCGAGAGTAGGCTTTTTAGGATTTTTAAGAGCTTTTTCTAGTTCCAAGACTTGATTTGGGGAACTTTATGTTTTTAGACCTCGAAGGGAACAATAAATAGGTAATGATGAACCCATATAGACAGCTAAATGTCATGGTGACAAATTTTAGTGTAACAAATTTCCCCCTAAAGTGCGAAGTCCAAAGAGTTCTAAAGAGTTAAGTGCTTTATCATTCCAAGGATCGAGCTGCGGGCACACTGGTTGAAACCCTGAAAAAATATTCAATGCAAGCATATATATATATATATATATATATATCATCGCTGAGGTCAACATTCCCATACTCAGATCAAAACTAACTACATGTTCTGATACATAAATGATTTTAGAATTACATAAAGTAGTAGACACAACATGGACGCAGCCATCTGTTATAAGTAGTCTATTGTATGATGAATAATAAAACTCCTCGCAGCCTGGATGGAGGAAACTAGATCCAGGGTCTTGATTCCTGCTTCTCGAACTAGTACGATTCTATCCATGCGATTGATTGTGTCGAAGTCGAACATGGTAGAAACCACTTGATTATCAGTCACTGATGTGAACTATTAACAAGTGTGAGAGAAACCACTAATAATGAAAATGGTTCTCAAAGTACTCAGTATAATCTAAGAAATGTGAATTTGTGATCTGAAGTCGAACATTTCACAGAATCATTCGATCGAAGGTCAATGATGTAATGTATTGTGGAAGGTGAGAAACCTTCCATTAGGGCATGTAGATCCCAAGGTACTGTTAGGATTCTATATCAACTTTCTAGATGATGAGTTGTCATCAATAGAAAGTGATTCGGCGTAGGAAATCCCACGACACAAAACCATTAGATCAAGTTTTGAAGGAATTTTTAGCAAGGACTAACTCAGGGATGGTCAATGCGAATGGAGACAAATGT